>JAWWMP010000057.1:1701883-1713679 GCA_035047865.1 Dendrocincla tyrannina | reverse complement strand
CGGGACAGCCATAGGACAGCCCTGGGGATGCCCCTGCTGGGGTGGGGGACAGCCCTGGGGACAGCCCTGTGCTGGGGCTGTGGGGTTCGGGACAGCCATAGGACAGCCCTGGGGATGCCCCTGCTGGGGTGGGGGACAGCCCTGGGGACAGCCCTGTGCTGGGGATGGAGGGGTAGGGACAGCCATAGGACTGCCCTGGGGATGCCCCTGCTGGGGTGGGGGACAGCCCTGGGGACAGCCCTGTGCTGGGGATGGAGGGGTAGGGACAGCCATAGGACTGCCCTGGGGTCCAGGGTATTGGCCTGGGGACAGCCCTTGGGACTCCCTGCCCTGGCTCTATTGGGGCTGTGGGTCTGGGGACACCCCTCTGCCTGTGCTCTGGGCCTGGGGACAGCCCTAGGATTAGGGGACACCTGTCTGCTGGGGTATAGGGCCAGGGACAGCCCTGGGCACTCCCCAGACATATGTCACTGCCAGGGATGTGCAGCTAAAGGACAGTCCTTGTTGTCACCTGCCTGATGTGTAGGGTTGGATGACAGTCCTAGGGACCCCCCACGCCCAAAACAGGGGGCTGGGGACACTGCAGGGACACTGAGGGACTCTGTATAGGAATGTGGGGGTCAAGGACACCTGGCATCCCCTTTTCCAGATGCAGGGATGCGTTTAAGGCTTTTTCTGGAGGGCTTTGGGGTGTCCCTGGAGATCCCTGTGCTGGGGCTGCAAGCTTGGACACAGCCCTTCTGCTGGTGGGGGTGGCACATCTGGGGGTGTGGGGTCACCCTGCTAAAGGGACACTGTCAGGGTCACCCCCAGGACCCTCTGTCTCAGCTGGTTGGGATATACCAGGATTCTCCCACCTGGGGTTCCTCCTTTTCAAAGGGTTTCTGTCTCCTGTGGACAGGACTGGAGGGATCCCTTTTCCTGGGGCTGTTCTCAGGGGGGATCTGAATGAGTCCAGCCTGAAACCATCTTTCTAGAGGTGCTCCCTCCAGCCAGGCTTGTGCAGGTCAGAGCAGCAGGACCTGGAACCTTCTCCCCATGGACACAGCGAATGTGTGGTTCATACCTTTGTGCCCTCAAAATGAGGGCCCTGAACACGGGTGCCTTCATACCTCATCTCTCACCTTCTCCTCCTCTCCCACTGGCCATGAGATTGTTCTTAAAGCCCATCCTGGTTGTGGGGAATGTCCCTGGAGGGGACCACGATGCTGGAATCTTTGGGAGTTCCACTGGAGTGAGTGGTAAGGACGTGCTGGAAGTTTTGGGCTGGCCCACATGTGGACTTCAGCCACCTTGAGAGAAAACCCCTGCTCCAAAGGGACTTTTGTTCATGTTCATCCCAAGTTTGGGGGAAAAGGAGGCATTCTGGACTCGCTGTTGTTTCTCCAGTTGTTTGGTTTCCTCTGCCTGATGGAATAGGAGTTTTCCCGTGCTCTGCAATGTGTCCTGACACAGATTCATCCATGAAAACTTGTGTTAAGATGACCAGCATGAGTGAATTCGTGGTACTTTTAAGGAAGGGATGGCTGGATGTTGCCCCTGGGATGTAGGATGGATGTGCAAACCTCTCCCAGCCTTTTTTTTCCATGGATGACCGTGACCTCTGGTCTCTCACCTCTCTGTCCTCTAAAAATTAAGGATAATCCTGTATGTACATGGAAATCAGTGGATGTTGAGCCTGCCCCAAGCTCTGTCCCAACACTCCTGCCTCAGTTTCCCTGTATGTATGAGGAATACAGCTTCCCACACAGGATTTGCTGGACATGATTTATTTGCATTCAGAAAATCCTCGGAGGATCCTTGTTGGAAATGCTAAAAAATCAACGTGGTGTTTCTTTTCATTATTATTGTGATTGAACAGGACTCTTCAGCTCCAGTTCTGCCAAGAAACCTTGGCCTGCCTGATTCCTGCCAACTCCTGCCTTGGTCCAGCACTGAAAATTTTGGGATTTTTCCATTCTGCCTCTTTGTTCTTGCTCAGAGAAAAGCTCAGGGAAGTGTAAGAACCTCTGTGTACATTCAGGCTGATGGACTAATTTCTGCCATCCCAGTGAAACCAAACTCAGCCCGTGCTGAAATTCCAACGTGCTTTTTACCCCTGGGATGCAGTTCTCCTTCCTCAGGGAAATTGCTGTGGAGCTGCTCATTTTTCCTGGCACTCACCTTTCAAACTTCAGCCTCAAATGCCTGATATTTGTTTTTCCCTGTTAGTGGGAAGAGTAAAGCAGTACTTTAGGGGAGCAGCTGGCCTGGGAATTCCTGCTCTCCTTCGTCCTTCTCTTGAGTAACTCCTTGGCTCTGGAATTGCGTCATGGGGCTTGGAGGAGTTTGCCAAGCATCTCTCCTGCAATTTTGAAAGCTGCCTTGCTGTGTGGGTTCTCACTCCTTACTTTCACCACCAGTGCAGGTGTGGGTTGGAGAGTGGAGGGTTTGGATGTGCCTTTGGTGATTTGCACGTCCTGTTTTCATGGAGTTACCCAGGCAAAAGCAGCCCGTGCTTGGCAGCTTCCCAGTGGGAATGGCAAGGAGCAGCAGCACAGCCCTGGGTGGGGTTTGACACCTGTGCTGTGACTGCACCTGGCTGTGATTTCAGTGTTTGCAGAGGATTTTAGGGGTCAGAGCACAAGCAGTGGGTGAATTCCATACAAATCCACAGCACAAAAAAAGCACTTTGATTCCAAGAGGATCCCTCAAACCTCAGTGGACAGAACTGTTTGTCTTATTTTCCTGGGAATTTATGAGGGATGGATCATGGGTGGAAAAGGCAAACCTGCTTGGAGGGGGTAATTCCAGCCTGTGGGTTTCTCTGTGTGGTACCCAGGTGCCAGTGGGAGAGCAGTGGTGGCTCTGCCATGGACTTAGAGGTGTGAGGTCAGGCCTCCACTGCAAGGAGGGAGGCAAAACACCTAATTTAGGCCAAATTGGCCCTCCAGCTGGAAAGATGTCAAGAGCTTTCTGCTCCTGGTGGCTTCAGGAGAGTTTAGGAAAGCTCAGCACTGAGGAGCTGGGTCCCTGCTTTGATTCCAGCACAGATCCAGGTGAATTGGGACCATTGTGTTGATTTCTCATCTCCAGCTGGTCCTCCTGTCCTCCCTGGGAGTTGTAAATTGGTTCACAGGGGAATGCTTTCTGCACACAGGGGCAGTGTTACTTTGTCTGGTGACCTTTTCCCTTTCCCCACCCAGTTCCCCCTCATCTCACTCTCTGCTAAGAGGGCTGTGCTCCAGCTCAAATTCCTGCACAAAGTTATGCCCAACCCCTTATGTTTTTTAACAAATTTAGGGCTTTATTGGGGCAGAGGGCTGGGGATGGAGTTATGGCTGAGTGTGCAGGCCCCTGTTCACTGAAGTGCTTGTTTTCTTCTGTGTGGCAGCAGTGGGGTGAGAGCTGCCTCCTGGCTGGATTCCAGGCACACCAGAAATGCCAACAGCTTCATAATCTACCCTTGGCCAACATCTCCTGGTAGCCAGGAGCTGTCAGAGGTGACCTGGTCGATGGTGAAACTGCTGGCATAGGTGGATTGTGTTCTCTTGGATTTCCCTGGACACTTCAGTGGGTCCAGGAGAGGTTTTTTGCTCTCCCACCTGGGATTAGGTGTTAAAAATGCAAAGTCCTTAAACAGTATTATTGTTGGCAGTTCCAGGACCTGCATGTAAAATCAGAAAAGAGATCAGAATCCAAGATTTTGGGGCTCCTCTCTGGTTTTCAGGCTGCTCTGCTGGCTTTGAAGGACACACATTCCCATGAACTCTGGAGCAGCTGATCCTTGGTGCATGTCAATCAGGTGGAGCAGTGGTTTTTGCTGACACTGCAGGAGCTCTTGCCAAAAGCTCTGGCTCTGCATAACTTTGAGAAGGTTTCCACTGCCCTCACAGCGAGATAATGCCTTTGCTGCCTGTCTCCAGCTTGGCTTTTTAGCCCTGTACCTTTGAAATGCCCTTGCAGTCTCCCGTGCTGCTGAGCTCTGCCTTGTGACATCTCTGCTTCTGCATGGTGAGGCTTTGGGGATGGCTCCGTGCCCACTGTCCTGGAGAGGAGCAGGGAGCCCTGGAGTGGAGCATCCCTCCTCAAATCCCGTAGGGAATGTGCTCATCTCTGCCAAGCTGGATTTATTTAGCCCTGCTGCTGTGACACAAAGGCAGCAACACTGGAGATGTGAAAACAGCCAGATAGTCTCTTGCCTTCTGCTCCGTGTTGAGGAGCACCTTGCTGGCTCAAAGACCACAGGGGTTTTATCTCTGCCAGGATCTTTCCTCTCACTCAGCTCTCTCCAGGCCACATCCATTGCTGCTGCAGGGACCACATGGCAGGGTAGTCCTGCATGTCCCTTTGCCACCCCTGCCAAGTTTGCCAGCTGCCAGAAGCCTGTGGGTGAAGGTAGGAGTGACCTCACGAGTCATCCACGAAGGCACAAAGGTCACTCAGGTGCTTTTAAGAAGTCCCACAAACGTGCAACTCCAACACTGCATTTTGGTGATCCTTGAAGGACTCTGTCTCTGTGGGGCTCTGGTTCTGCTCTCAGCATAGGCATTTTTTTAGCTCGTGTTGCTTGAGTATTTTGAGGTTTATGTCTTTAGAAATTCCTCTTGCTTCATCCCAGTGTTCAGGAAACTTTCCTGTCTGCCCATGCAGGAGCCACCCCAGTACTCACCCTCAAACCACCACAGGTCTGGTGGTGATCCGAGGTTCATTGCCCACAATTTCAAGGGGATTGGGTTCTGCAGTTTAGGAAACTGATGTTTGCCTCTCTTTGAGCCCCAAGTCAGGTCTGGAGCTGCAGGTGGACAAGGCTGTGATAACCCTTTGAGAAGGACAAAGTCCTGCTTGTTCCCCTCCCTCTAACCCAAAGTGTTTCGCTGGGAGAGCGGTCGGTTTGGGAGGGTGACTTTTGGCAGTGGGTGTGCCTGAGGAGCTGAACCAAAGGCCCCGAGCCTCTCCACCTTTGTGCAATTTCAGTGGCTCTTGAGTGATTTCAGTTTCCCCCACTTCTGGTGACCTGGTCCAAGAGCAGTCCAAGAACTGAAATAACCACGGGCTGGAGGAACATGATGGGTGTGGAGGGACTCGGAGCAGCAGACACCTGATGTGTGAGGGAGGGCAGCACCTCACCTGCCTTTGGTGTGTTTGCCACCAAACCTGGATTTTTCTTCCCATAAAATCTGTTATTGTTGTGCTGAGGATGTGCCCTTCCCACCTGTGCCTTTGGGAAGGGCAAGGGATCCTGTTCTGCAGCAGCCAGCTCCATGCCCTTCCCCTGCTCTGCTCATCGTGGTGGAGCAATGGGATTCTCCCTGCGACTTGGAACATCCCACTGGAAAAAACCCTGTCCTTGACTGAGCCACGCATGGGGCCAGCCTGCTGCAAGCTGTGCTGCCTAGAAATAATGCAGGAAAGCCCTGGGAAAGCCTTGGAGGTGTGAGAGCTGAGGAGCATATGTGTCCCAGGAGGTGACAACCTTGCTGGCACTGGAGTGGGAATGCTTCAAAACTCAGCGTTTCCAGCATGGAGCAGCTTTGCTGAGGGTTTCAGCTTCACCTGTGCCAGGCTCCTGTCTCTGCACATCACAGTTTCTCTCCAGGCTGCTCCAAAGTCACTCGTGGTGCTGATGCTCTGAGTGTATTTCATCAGGAAAAAGCTCCAGGATCCAGGCGAGGGGCGCTGAGGTTGGTGCTGGTTTGGCAGCTGCTTGTAAGGAATATTGAGTCACATCGTGTATGTGGCCCCCAAAACACCCTGCTGGAGCTGGAGTTTCAGGGCTTTGTGTTGTACAAGGGTATGAGAGAGAATAACACCCTTACCTTGAAATTCAGCCTGGTTTTATGGCTGGTGTGGAAAACCAGGAGTTTTCCAGGCACAGGAGTTCGGGCTTCTCTTTATCCATTTGCCACTGAATGTTTGTACTCCCTTGAGCAGGTGTGAGAGTGTCAGTTCTGATGTCTGTGCTGTCTTTTCCCACTGCTGCTTCCCCTGGTGCTGAGCTGCCAATGCTTGGGACGAGCTCAGTCACCTGCCACCCTTTTGGGGCATTCCCTGGAGCTCCAGACTTGCTCCTGAGGGTGCTCAGCTCTTCCAGCTGGGGAAAACCCTTCTCCAGTCCATGTGCTGTGAGTGGAATGGGAGTTTTGCAGCCCCTCTCCCCTTTCCCATCCTGATTCAGGAGCTGAGGAATGCAAGGGGTGTTTGTTGTTCTTTGTCTGTGTTTGTCCTGCCAGGGAAATACCAAGCAGAACGAGGGAAATGAGCTTGGTGTCAGAAAGCTGCTGCTGAAACATCTGCAGGGCAGATTTATGGAGGGGAGATACAGACTCAGCTGGGCTGTGGCCAGTCCTGAACAGCTCAGGAGACTATTCCAATATTTTAATAAGTTTTTAGAATTACTGGAGGGATTTCAAAGGAGTCACCACAAGAATTAGGTTTGGGAATGGGCTTCCCAGCACACCTTCACGATGGTTTATTGGCATCCCTCACAACACAGGAGCTCTGCAGATGGGCCTGGAAAGCTGGTTGTTGAGAACCACTGCAATTAAGAGGGTCATAAAATGGAGCAGGGAATGGCCTCTGTGGTGTGTGCCAGCACGGGGCGGGGTAGCACTGCCAAAAAATCACCTCGTGATTGATAAACAGCAATTAAATCCTCCTTCTTCTCAGTTGGGACGAGGTGTGACCGTTCCCCCCTGTGCCAGCCGGGCTTCTGCTCCCTTTGGACAAACATCCTTCTGCTCCAGGTGCTTTTGGGCACGTTTAACTCGTGGTTGGGCTGTTGGGACCATCCCCTGGGGCAGGGTCTGTCCCTCGCTGGTGCTCAGAGCCCTTTGGGGCTGCAGAGCAGTCCGGGTGGGTGGTGGGAATGCTGGATGGGGGAATGCTGTCCACATGCCAGCAGAGCTTATTTTGGCCACGGGAATGTCTATAAATAACCTCAGGTCAGGGCTCCAGGCATTTGTAGTGCCCCTCAGGAGTCCTCCATCCAGGCCAGCCTTCAGCCCTTCCTCCTGGCTTTGGAGCATGGAGGAGATGAGGGGAAGAGCATCTCTCTGGAACAGCCAGAGATGACCAATGTCATGCTCAGTTAATGCTTTTTAACCCAATTCCTCCCCTCCTTCCTGATTCCCCCGGCTCCAGCCTGGCTCACTGCCCAGGAATGGCAGGGAGCTGCTTTGTGGATGCCTCGTGAAGTTTGGTCACCACCTCCCAGACAGGTCCAGCAGCTGCCATGAGGGAGGGGCCAGTTCAATTATCCACGTGTGTTTTATAACAATTTACAGGAGACTCTGTATAAACACTCCATAAAATGCCATTTCTCAGGGCAGTGCCACATCATTCCTGCCATCCCCACGATCAGGGGCAGGTGCTGGGCTCATCCGCTGCCCCACAGTGCTCATGGCCATAATTCCTACAAATTTTCAGCTACGTGGATCTTGGAACATTAGATCTTTGGGAAATGATGCAGCTGCATTTTGTTCCCTGTTGGAAAAGCTATTTCATCCTTCCTTTCCTCCATGTGTCTTCACCCTTCTTCCCAAGCCTCCCCATCAGCTTTTGCAAGTCTTTCCCCACCCTGGCTGGAGGGCTGACTCCACCCAGGAGATCCCAAGGCTTGCTCTGTCTTGTTTCCTCCCTGGACACGTGGGATTCACCTGGCTGATGTCTTTTGGGAATTGTGCTCCAGCCAGTCCTTGGCTCGGAGCTGGAAGTCGTCTGTGTTTGTTTTGGAGCAGTGCTGGAAACAGCACCATCCCTGGATGCATCTGGGGAATGTTGTGGCACGTCTTGGTAGGAGAGAGCCCTTTTGTGCTTCCCTGTGACCCGCAGCTCCCAAAGGGCCGTGACTCAGAGTGCCCAAATCCCAATCCCAAAGTGCTGAGTGTGCATTGCCCTCTTGCCGGTCCCACGTGCTCGGGGCTGGTGGGACCCCGTGACTCTGAGCAAAGCACAGTCACACCAGCTCATCCTCTGGCTCCTGCTGTGCCAGAGGGACTGGGCTGAGCCTTTGGGGAAGGGTTTGCTGTGAATATGGACATGGATTTTCCAGCAGCCTCCCTAGGAGGAGGATGCAATGCAGGTGGAGCTGGTTTGTGCAGAGCAGGAAGCTCAGTGCTCCTTTCAGAGCAGCTAAAAGGGACACCAAGCCCTGGGGTAACACAGAATGGGCCCTTCAAAACCTAAACACCTTCCTGAGGGAAGATTGGGCTTTTCCAGAGAAGATAAATCCACTTTTTAAATGGAGACAACCACTGTTTGCTAATGGTTTGTGTCCTTGGATGGTGGGAGCAGGTCTGTCCCTGCAGCCACTGAGGGCTGGGAGCTGTGAACTGGCTGCAGCAAAGAGTGTGGCAAATTTCTGAGTTATTCTGGGAGAAGGAAGGAAAGAAAAAAGAGGAAATACTTGTATTTCTTCATCTCTTTTGCTGCCCAGGCTTGTCTCTGTCAGGGGGAATTCCTCAGTCCGAGGCACAGACAGGCTCCAGGTCCCCTCCACACTGACCTCCCCAAGCTGTGCCTCCTTTCTTGCAGTGCTGAGCTAATGGAGTGCCTCATTTATTTTTGTTTCCCCCAGCTCTCCCCCCACAGCTGCCTTTCCCCAGTCCAGCACAGAGCCTGCAGAAATATCCAGAACCTCCTCTGAGGGTGCCCCAGCTCTCTTCACAGCCCACAGCTTTTTTGGGACAAGCTGGGAATTTCTGCCTTCAAATCCTGGCTCGTGACCCATGAGGTCTTTGCTTCATGCCTTAGTTTCCCCACAGATGGAATATTTCAGTGAGCTGCAGCTTTTGGCGAGCATCCCCTTGGCTCCTTCTGTCCATCCTGAGGGGTATGGCTCTAAATGATGGGTTTATTTCTTCCTCTGGTGTCCCTGCTGCAGGTTCAAACACTGGCTGCAGGTAGCTCCTGGAACTGTTCTTGAAGACTGGGATTTTAGGGCATCCTCCTCCCTGCTTTGCTCTGGGCTACCTGTTATTAGTGGGAATCTTCTGGAACAGGTTCCTCCCAAGAATGGGTAGGAGCTGCTGAGCTGAAATGCTTCAGGTCTCACTAGGGTGTTGTGAAAAACCCTGTGGATCTCTGGAGCACCCATGGGTGCCTCTGCAAACACCACCTTGTTGCATCTTCCCTTCCTGAGGGGATTTCCCTGCTGGAATGGCCAGGGCAGGGCCAGGTGCTGTGCCATGGGATGAGGGAATTGGGCTGGGTTTCCTCGGGCTCAGCAGTTTTTTCCCCACAAAAGGGGTGGGACCAGCTCCGTGCAGGAACACGCCTGGCTCTCCCCTCTTACCCAAGAGCTCCAGGATTCGAGGTCTTCAAGCCAGGCAGGTGTTGGAGCTCAATGTGTTCATATCTGACCAGTTGATAACTTCACATCGAGACTGGATGATTTTTCTTAAGGATCTTCCCTGGAAATAATCCAGGAGGAGAAACCAGTGTCTGTGGACAGGTTGGACTCGACAAGCACGATAATGTCAAGTTTTGGACTTTTTAAATCTCATCTAATCAGTGAAGTTTGGAAGAGACTTACCAGGTCACTAAAATAACACCTGTATTGTCTGTAATACTGTTGTGGCTCTGCTGAGCTGCTCCTGCTTGTTGCCAGCAAACAGCCATGGCATATCCCACTGGGATTATATCCTGGGCAAGTAATCTCCCTGCCTGGATGCCAAGTATGTGTGAGACAGGACCTAAATAGATCCATAAGCTCCAGGGGCAGCAGGGGGCCTGTGGGTCAGCTGGGAACGGATACAGGGTTTGGGTGCAAGGGGATTTCTAGGATTTCTGGTGGATTTTGCAGAAGCAGAAAAGCAATTTATGCTGTGCTGAGCCTGTGAAGGCCAGGGCTGAGTTCAGGGGTTAACCCAGGGTGAGGCAAACAGGCCTGGGTTTTGAGAAAGCAGCACATTGTAGGGATGTGGCTGCCCCATCTGTGGAAGTGCCCAAGGCCAGGCTGGACAGGGCTTGGAGCAAGCAGGGCTAGTGGAAGGTGTCCCTGCCCATGGCAGGGGGTTGGCACTGGATGGGCTTTAACACAAACCATCCTGGGATTCTGGGATGTAGCCTCACCCAGCAGAGGGAAGCAACTTGGGATTTATGGAACTGCCTTCCTTATGCACGTGTCTGCATCCCTGCTGCTGTGGTGATCCCTGCCAGCCTGTGTCTGAAAGCCTGGGGCAGCCCCTTGGCATCGATACCCAGCACTGTGGTGGTCACTCAAGCTGCCTGTAGCTGTCAAACCTCTGTCTGTGCCCAGGATACCAAAATTCTGGTGAGATTTGTCACAGAGAGATCGTGCAGCAGGAATGAGCCTCCTTGACTCAGAGCACCTTTTATGCCTGGAAGCAACATCTCTCCCCAGCCAGAGTTTTCCATGGCGAGACCCTGTGACCAAGGAGGGGCCTTGTCCATGGCAGAGCCAGAAACAGAACAGAGCTGGGGATTGTTTCTCTTCTGAACCACTTTGCAATGGCTGTAGAGGAACCACCAGACTCCACTGTGGTGTTGGCTGTGAGGGAAAAGGGAAGAGGCTGCTCAGGAAACAGGGAAGTTGGTTGTGCAGCCACCACCACACTGCTGGGCTGTCTGAGATGTGGGTGAGATTGGGAGAGGTTCCCCCTGGAGTTACTGCCCTTAGGGGATTCTTGACACCCAGAGCTACACCCTGTGAGTAACCTGCTGAGAGATTACAAAAAAGCTGTTTAATGCTGCTTATGGTCATTTTGGCATCTCCACCTTCTCCTCAGAGGGTGCAGAAGGGCATTCCAGCCATCCCGTCTCTTCTCTTTGCAGCTGCAGAGCTACTTTGCTGCCTGCGAGGACGAGACCCCAGCCATCAGAAACCATGACAAGGTCCTGCAGCGGCTCTGTGAGCACCTGGACCACGCTCTGCTCTACGGGTAAGCCTGGAGCCCCCTCTGGGATGCTGCTTTTCCCTGTGGAAAAAGCCTAGTGTGGGGCCTCAGCACGGGGAGACCCTCGTGGCAGGAGCTGGGATGGAGACAATGAAGCTTTGGCCTAATTTTCCTCTGGGCTCTTTCTTCTTGCAGCCTGCAGGATCTTTCCTCGGGGTACTGGGTGCTGGTTGTTCACTTCACGCGCCGGGAGGCCGTCAGGCAGATCGAGGTGCTCCAGCACGTGGCCACCAACCTGGGACGCAGTGAGTGCAGCCCTGGCTTTGGGGACACCTGGGGAGGCCCAGGCAGGTTGTACCCAAGGGCTGCCAGTGGACTGGGGGAGCCAGCATGGCCCGGGTCACTTGGTACAGGCCAAGGAATCATGGAATCATTGAACTTGGAAATGACTTCTATGATCATTGAGTCCAGTTATCCAACACTGAGTCCAGCACTGCCAGATCCACCACTAAACCATGTCCCCAGGTGTCACATCCACACATGTTTTGAGTGCTCCCAGGGATGGTGATTCCACCACTTCCATGGGCAGCCTGTTCCAAGAAGGTGGCAGTCCTGCCATAACCACATGAGGTCTCTAGAAATAATGTCACTGTGTCTCAGGATCAGGTGCTGAGGCTTCTGCTGCCCTGAAACCCAAGGGGCCGTGCCTTTGGGAAGGATTTCTGGCAGATGGGAGCTCTGTGGGGCTATGTCCTTGGGAAGGATTTCTGGCAGATGGGAGCTCTGTGGGGCCATGCTCTCAGGAAGGGTTCCTGTCAAAGGGGAGCTCTGTGGGACCATGCTCTCAGGAAGGGTTCCTGTCAAAGGGGAGCTCTGTGGGGCCATGCTCTCAGGAAGGGTTCCTGTCAAAGGGGAGCTCTGTGGGGCCATGCTCTCAGGAAGGGTTCCTGTCAAAGGG
>JAWWMP010000057.1:1659110-1681989 GCA_035047865.1 Dendrocincla tyrannina | reverse complement strand
GGGGCTTGGAGCACCCTGGGCTGGTGGGAGGTGTCCCTGCCCATGGCAGGGGGGGCACTGGGTGGGCTTTGGGGTCCATTCCATCCCAAATCATTCCGTGGTTCTGCAAGTCCCATCAGGGCTCAGGGACAACACTGAGGTTTGTGTGAACATCCAAACCCAAACACCACCAGTTCCTCTCTGATCCTGCTCTGAATGCCTTGGAAACGCAGCTGTGACATTTGTGAGCCTGAAATGGTACAAGAAGATCTGGTGTTTATGTTTTGCAGCATCTTTCTGTTCCCTACACAGCCCCTGAGGTGCCTCTTGCACCCAGGATCTCACCTGAGCTGCTCAGACCTGGGGCTGGAAAGGGGGAAGGAAGCCAAGCACACCCCCAGCAGAGATGTGGCCTTTGCACCATGAGAGAACAAACAACCCATCATCAACCTGCACATCACCCTGGGGCTCATCCTGAGGGGCTGAGAGAGGCCCCAGGACACAAAGTGGCTGGAAACTCAGTTGTTTATTTCTTCTGGATGTGCCCCTGTCCCTTTCCACACGAGGGCATTGAATCCATTCAGATTCCAATGAAAAATAACAATTGTGACCTCCTCAGCACCCAGAGTGGCTCAGAAGATGCCCCATGCACCAGGACAGCAAGGGCCCAGAGAGCTCTCCCCTCAAAGATGGGACACAGGGAATGTTTGGGACTGATCAGGAAATGGAAATAAATTTGGGGTTGTTTCTCTATTTCAGTGGAAAAGTCACCACAGAACAAAAAGGAATCCAAAATGGTATTGTAATCTGGTTGAAGCCTGAGCTGTGCTCAGGAACTTTACCCTCCAGCTCTACTCTGTGTTTTAGTGACTGTTTTCTGACAGCAGGAGTAGGTGGAGCAGTTGTTTCACTTGTGAGCCTGTGGGTTCAGCTGCTGCAGAGGAGAGCCAGCGCCGAGCCCTCGCAGGGCTGTGGTGAGACGGGACCGACCGCGGCCAGCCCAGCGCCTCGGGACGGGAGTTGGGGGAGGAAATGAAGCAATTTCACAAACTTCCTGAGGCCCCGCGAGGCTTCACCTCCACCCAGCTCTGAGCAGCTGTGCTGCAGTGGAGCCCCGGTGCCAACGGGGGCCTGTGCTGCTTTTCACAAGGACACTGAGACACTCTCCCCCTCTGCAACCCCCTGACAGGAGGCGGATCCAGGGGGGAGCGGGCTCTGCTCCCAGGGCACAGGGACAGGAGCAGAGGGAACAGGCTCAGGCTGGGCCAGGGCAGGGCCAGGGGGGACAGCAGGAGGGATTTCCCCTTGGAAAGGGTGGTCAGGCACTGGAAGGGCTGCCCATCAGTGGTGGAGCCCCCATCCCTGGAGGTGCTCAGCAGGTTCAGTGTGGATGTGGCACTTGGGGACATGAACGCTCCAGTGCTGTGGGTACGGCTGGAGCCTTTTCCAGCCTCACCTGCTGCACCACTCCACTCACCCCTTTGCCACCTGACAGACCCCTCCCCTCCACAGGACTCCCACAGCACCCACCTCTACCTGCTGTGCCAGTTCTCGCTGGGCTGCGGCGTGTCCTGCGGCCTGTCCTTCCTGCTGGACGGGGCTCCCCACCGGAGCTCCAGCCTGGCGCTGGCGGCGGGGCTGGCGGGGCTGCTGGCGCTCCAGTGCCAGCGCCTGGCACGGCACGTGTGTGCCCTGTACGAGCTGCACAGCCAGCAGCGCTACTGCGGGCTCTGCATCCTGCTCCTGGCCCACGGGCACGGCCTGCCGGGGCTGCTGCGCCGTGCCCTGGCCGTGGCCTTCGCCGTGGCCGACCTGGCTGCCGTGCAGCTCATCAACCACGACTTCCTCTCGGCCGCAGAGGCCCTGCGGTTCTGGATGCCGCTCACCATCTGCTACGCCCTGCTGGTGGTCTACATGCAGGGTGGGGAAGGAAGGGTGTCGTGGGGTGGGGGGTCCTGGATGTCGGGTGGTGTGGGGGTGTATGGGGCATTCTGGGGGTGTATGGGAGGTATATGGGGCATCCTGGGGGTGTATAGGAGGGGTATATGGGGCATTCTGGGGGTGTATGGGAGGTATATGGGGCATTCTGGGGGTGTATGGGAGGTATATGGGGCATCCTGGGGGTGTATGGGGGGTGTATGGGGCATCCAAGAGTTGTATGGGGGGTGTATGGGGTATCCCAGGGTTGTATGGACCATATATGGGGCATCCTGGAGGCGTATGGGGGGTATGTGGGGCATCCTGGGGGACTGTGAAGTGTATATGGGGTATCCAAGAGTTGTATGTGGGATATATGGGGCATCCTGGAGGTGTGTGAATGGTATGTGGGGCATCCTGGGGGTGTGGGGGGCATCCTGCGGGTGTATGGGGGATATATGGGGCAACCTGGAGGTGTATGGAGGGTATACGGGGCATCCGGAGGGTGGATCAGGGGTCTGTGGGGTATCCAGGGGGTGTATGGGGGGTATGTGGGGCATCGTCAGGGTTTATGGGGGGTATATGGGCATCCCATATATCTGGTTTGAAGAGGGGTGATTTGAGGCTGTATGTGGGGTATATGGGGCATCCTGGGGTTGTATGGTGGCTATATGGGGCACCCCATATATTGGGTTTGGGGTGAAGGGGGAGTGTCAGACAATGGGGGATCCTGCATGTGGGGTGGTATGGGGGGGTTTGGGTACTGTATGGGGCTCTGTGGGAATCCTGAGGTTGTCTGGGGGGTACGTAGGGGGTATCCTGGGGGTGTATGGTGGATATTTATAACATCCCATATATTTGATTTGAGGTGGGGGGTTTGAGATGAAGGGGGATATCAGAGTTTGGGACATCCTGTATACAGGGCAGTATATGGAGTATTTGGGGGGTATGTGGGGTATCCTGGGGGTGTATGTCAGATATGTGGGACATCCCATATATCTGGTTTGGAGTGAAAGGGAGGTGTCACAGGATGGGAGACCCTTTACATGGGACAGTAGGGAGGGTGGTCTGGTTGGCTGTATGGGACATCCTAGAGTTATAGGGGGGGTACATGGGGTATCCAGGGGTGTATACGGGGTATATGGGAAATTCTGGGGGTGAATAGGGAGTATATGGGAGTCCCAGGGGGGTATAGGGGAGCCCTGAGGCTATACATGAAGCCCCCCCATAGCCCTCTGGGAACACCCCATGTTCCCATTGTGGGGTCAGGGAGGGCACAGCGTCCCTGTTGTAAGGGTGGGGAAGGCACAGTGTCCCCGTTGTGGGGTCAGGAGGGCACAGTGTCCCCGTTGTGGGGTCAGGGGGGCACAGTGTCCCCGTTGTGGGGTCAGGGGGGTCAGTGTCCCCACTGTGGGGTCAGGGGGGCACAGTGTCCCCATTGTGGGGTCGGGGGGGCACAGTGTCCCCGTTGTGGGGTCGGGGGGCACAGTGTCCCCGTTGTGGGGTCAGGGGGGCTCAGTGTCCCCACTGTGGGGTCAGGGGGGCTCAGTGTCCCCCCCGCAGTGTCCCCCAACACCGTGTCCCCGCAGACGAGGCCCGGCAGAGCGCGGACGGGGGGCCGGTGTTCCGGACGGTCCTGGTGCGGATGGGCGGCCTCTTCATCCTCCTCCTCACCGTGGGCCGGTGGAGTGACATCCTGCACGTGTTCCTGTCGCTCCTGGGCGAGCTGTGGTGCCTGCTCCGTGCTGGAGTCCTGCTGGAGTCCTGCCGGATCCAGGTGAGATGGGGTGTCACCTCCCCGGGGCCGTGGCACTGCAGTGAGGGGCTGGTGGCAGCCCCAAGGCCACCTTGAGGGGTCTTCCTGCTCCTCTTCTTCCTTGTCCCTTAGGATTCCATCCAGCAGCTTCACATGGAGGGACAGCCGGGATCATCTGGGTCGAAGAAGACATCTGGATGAGCTGTGGGGTGTAACCAGACAGCAGAAACTCAGGGTGGCTTTGCCTGGCTCCCCACAATGTGGGCACTCCCAAAATCCTCCCCATGGGGACTAAGGAAAAAGGGCTCCCAGAAAGTGCCCAATGCCATCCCACGGGATGGAGGAGGTCGGGGGGCAGACTCTGTGGCCATTGGTTTTTGGGGGCCCTGTGAGGTTGCAGCACTGTTGGGGTTTGCTCCCTCGTCCCACCAGGACTGTGGGATGCTGATGGATGTCCTGTCCTCACTGGCTGCAGGGCCACACTGTCACAGCGCAGGGGCCTCCGGGGGGGGGTTACAAATCTTGGAAAATAAAGGGTTTTTTCCAGTGAAATCTGTGGGCAGAGTGAGGTGGGGACCTGTTGTGCCAGAGGGCGGTTTGGGGACAGCCATGGTGCAGCTTTTTGGAGGAAGTGGGTGGTGCAGTTCCTCTCTGGAAAGGGAAACTGAGGCACGGAGTGGGGGGTGACCCTCTGGCTGGGGGGTGCCCTCATGCCTCAGTTTCCCCACCATGGCTCTGCCATGCCAGGGGGCAACAGGCCCTGGGAAGATGGGGTGCAGTTTGGGGAGAGGGGGTTCTGGCTGCCTGGACATGAATCCCAAAGCATGTGGGGGAGCAGAATAGGGGCTGGGAGTGTTGGGGGCATCCTGGGGCTGGATGGGGGCACAGGGGAGCACCTGGGGCTGTCTAGGGGCATATGGGGCATCCTGAGGCTCTGTGGGGGCACATAGCAGCAGTATGGGGCATTTTGGGGTATATGGAGTGGTGTGGGGGCCACTGGGGTTACCTGGGGCTGTACAGGGATGTAGGGTTATCTTGGGGGTATGTGGGGACAGCAGGGGACACCAGGGGCTGTAGTGGGGCACACAGGCACCCCGTGGGTGTATGGGGGTACATGGGGCACTCCGGGGGTGTTGGGTGTCCTGACGGTACCTGGGGCAATGGGGGGGATCTATGGGACAACCTGGGCGGGGAGGGGATGGGTGAGCCCAGAGGGGCACCCGAGGGGCCATGGGGCAGCCAGACGGCCCCATGGGGACATGTGGGGCTCGCTGTGGTCCCGTGGAGCGCTTTGGGGTGCATGTGGCACCCCAAGGACTGCGGGGCTGCCCAGGGCGCATCGGGCACCCTAAGGACATATGCCCCTCGGCCGGGGCTGTGGGGCAGGCAGGGGGAGGAGGCAGGGAGGAGGAGGAGGAGGGAGGAAGGGGCGGTGATGCCGGGCGGCTCTGCCTTCCCGCTGCCCCCGCCGCGCCCGCGGAGCGCACAGAGGGACCCGCACTGGCTCCCCAGGTACGGGACAGGGAAGGGGACGGGGCCACCCCCCGAGGGGCTGCAGGGCCACCTGGGGGCAGGCGACACTCCCCCCGGGCAGGGAACCTCCCCCCGCAAGGTACGACCCTCCCAGGTAGGGAACGGGGGCCACCCCCAGGTAGGAACCACCCCAGGTGTGGGTTTGGGGACCCTCCAGGAGGGGGACAGGGGACACTCCAGGAGGGGGACAGGGGACACCCCAGTAGGGGACAGGGACCCCCCAGGTGATGGGATAAGGGCTGCAGCGCCATCCTGGGATGGGACAAGCGGACCAAGAGCCACTCCCAAGGAGGGGACTGGGGACACTGCCAAGGAGGGGACGGGGCACCCCTAGGGAGGGGACGGGGGCTGTGGGGTTGCATGGTGGGAGACAGGAGACAGTGGGGGGCTGCAAGGCCATCCCCCAGGTGAGGGACAAGGACACAGCGGGGCCACTGCGGAGGGAGACAAGGGGACACCAAGCAACGTGTCCCCCTCCCCCATCCCTTGGGCATCTTCAGAGCGCCCTCCGAGAGCTCCCTGGGACACGGCATGGAGTTAGGGGACAGCTGTAGAGGGCTGCGTCCCATCCCAATTTTGGGGGCTGGGGATACCCCCAAAGTGGCTCCTCATCCATCCCACCTGAGCCCCCCAGCCCCAGGAGATTTTAGGGGAGCTATGGGGGTCCTTCCTAATGTGGCCTCAGCCCCTCCAAACCAGGATGGAGCTATGTAGGGAGGGGTGGGAACCCCATAAACAAAGGGGCAGGACCCCCACTAATGCACCCCTGGAGCCTCGGCCATCCCGACGGCCCCGTTTGGGGGGGACCCGGGGGGGCTGCCGTGGGGCCGCCGGGATCCCGTCAGCCCCGGCACAAAGAGGAATGCGACGAGCACATGGTTCCCATTAACCCTGGAGAAATCTTTTCTTTTTCTTTTTCTTTTTTTTCTTAGGTTAGTTTTTTTTTTTCTTCTTTTCTTATGATTATTCTTTTTTCCCCCCTAATTTTCCGCAGCTCGGCTGGGGACGAAGAAAAGCGGCGGCTCCGGAGGGTGAGGATTTGGGCAAAGGGCCGGCAGCGCCGGAGCCCGGCCGGGGTTTTGCCCGTGGGGAGGGAGGGAAGAAGGGAGAGAAGCGCTTGGGGTTCTTTTTCCTCTTTAATCCCTTCCCTGCTTGAGTCAGAGGCTGAAGTCACCAGCGGGAACATCCCGAAGCTTTTCCCCCACCTCGGGAGGAACTGGCTGCCCCCGGAAAGGATGCGCTGACCCCCATGAGTGGGATTTTGGGGGAGCGGAGCCGCAGGAGACCGGGCAACTCATCACACAGGTATTTCTCAAGCTGCTGATTCACCTCAGGGATGAATCCTGCTTCACCAGTGTGGCACCCCAGCTAAAGCCTCAGGGTTCCCCCCCTCCAAACCATTCCATTTGGGAAGGGGAAGCTTCGCCCCGGCTGTTTTTCCCATTGGGAAGTTGAATAAACAGACCTCTTCCTTCCTGAGCAGGTTTATCGGGGTCGGGCACATCCTGCCGGGGCTGTGCTCGGGGGCTGTGCTGGTGACAGGGCTCTGGTGATTCACAGTGCTGTGCCTTGGTTTCCCCACCTGGAAAAATAAAGGGGGGATGTGCTGAGCTGGAAGGGATTAGCTGGGAATTGGGGTTATGGAGGGAGGGAATGGGGATGTAGAAACATTCCAAAAAAGGGTTTGCAAAAGCAAAATTCTCTTGCAACCCCCTTTTTAAGAGGAAAGGTGGGGTTTCCCTGCTGCCCATGGGGAGTTTATTCCCAGGTGGGAGCAGTAAAGGGAAATAAAGGAGGTTATAACTCTTATAAAAGGGCGGGATTGGCCAGAGAGGCGTGAAAATGGGAGATTCCGGCAGCTGCCTCAGCAGGACCCTTTGCCCCGTGTCCTCCCAGGCACGAGACCATTTACTGCCGTGACGTGGGACGGGACGCTCGCTCCTTCTCCCTTTCCGGGAGGCGGGTTGATGCCGAAGGGCAGCACGGCTGCAGGAGCTGCCGGTGCTCCCTTGGGATTTATCTTATTTTCCCTAAAATTAACCCCAGGTCTGGCCCTTCTGTGGCTTCAGAGATGCTGCCGGGGAAGGCAGAGAAGAGGATGGCCTCATCCATCTTCATCACTCTGGTGCCACCACGGCGGGACGCAGCCACCAAGGAGAAAACCCATCGGGAGCCGCAGCCGGACGGTGCCGAGGTGCCCGGCACCCATCGCCCCCCGATGCCACTGTCACCCCCCACGCTGCCCAACGGAGGTGAGGGGTGTCCATGGGGGGCTGTGTGGTGCCAGGAGGATGATGGTGGTGCTGAGGATGCTGTGGAGATGCTTGGCTAAAGGACACACAGGCAGGAGGGGATGTGGGGGGTTTTTTGGGGGTTATTCCCCAAATCCCTGCTCCCATCCCGGGATGGATCCAGTTGCTGGGGAAGGGCTGTATTTGCTCTCCACTGCCAGGCGCTTATCGGTGCTGTTTGTCCCCTCCAGCTGGGACGAAGTTTGCTTTTGGGGCAGGTCAGTGAGCGCTCCAGCAAAGCTGTCAGGGCGTTACTGCAATGGAGTGCATAATCGTGACAGGACATTATCACATTAAACCCCCACATCTGTCTTTCGCTGCAGAAACCCACCCAGCTGTCCCTGTGCCTTCATCTCCGCCTGTCCTCATCCTCTCCGAAGCCCCCCAGCCCACATCTGCAGAGTCACTGGGTCTGGCGCTGCAGCAACTGGACCTTGCGGCACCCACCACCCTCCAGGTGAGGATAAGGGGGTGCAGACCCCCCAGAGCCTCAGTTTCTCCACCTGCAGGGGTATAAATAATGTGGTTTCACCTTTCCCTGCTCTCCAGGCCCCTTCCTCCTTCCCTGCTGAATTAAAGCTGCCCAGACTTTGCCAGGAGCAAGCGGACAAGCCGCAGTGGCAGGATGTGAATGGGTACCCGGAGCGGGACAGCTCCAGAGGTGAGGGGGGACCCAGCTGTGCACGGGCTGATCCCGAGTTAGGGACAGTGAGTCACACAGGTCCAAACCCCTGTCCCTGCCTCCCACAGACATCTGTGCCTTCTGCCACAAGGCGCTGGGGCCGCGGGAGCCAGCGGTGGAGGCGATGGGGAAGCAGTACCACCCCGGCTGCTTCACCTGCCGCACATGCCAGCGGCTCCTGGCCGGGCAGCGCTACTTCCAGAGGGACGGGCGGCCCATGTGTGACACCTGCTACCAGGTACCGCCCTCCCTCAGGGACAGCCCACACCCTCGGGGTGGCAGCTGGCATCTGATGGCCTGTGTTCCCTAAATCCCAGGCCACGCTGGAGAAATGCGCCAAGTGCCAGGGGCTGATCACAAAGCACATCATCCGTGCCCTGGGCAAGGGTTTCCACCCCAGCTGCTTCTCCTGCGCCGGCTGCGGCCGTGCCATCGGCGCTGAGAGCTTTGCTGTGGACGAGCAGGGTGACGTGTACTGTGTACCCGACTTCTACAGGTTGGCAAGGGGGGAGTGTCCCCCAGCTTGGGAGTTGGGGTCTGCCTTGTCGCTGTCACCCCGCAGGGCTCACATCGCTCCCGTTTGGTCCCATCAGGAAATACGCCGCAGTCTGCAGCGCCTGCGAGCGCCCCATCGTCCCCTCTGAGGACAAGGACACCTACAAGATCGAGTGCCTGGGACGCAGCTTCCATGAGAGCTGCTACCGCTGCGAGGTACGGCGCCGGCAGGGCCGACGGGGTGGCACCGAGCCGTGGCTGGCACAGAGCCTACAGCACCTGGGGTTATTTTTTATCCCAGTTTATCTAACACAACACAGGGTCCCTAAAATTGTGTTGTCCCTCTCCTCCCCAGAGCTGTGGGATGGCCCTTTCCCCGGAATTGACGGAGAACGGGTGCTATCCCCTGGACAACCACCTCCTCTGCAAGTCCTGCCACGTCCACTGGCGGAACGAGTCGTCCTGCTGAGACCCCGTGGCTCATCCATCTCTGTCCCCCAGTGCCAGACACCAAAAAGGGGTGATTTGAGGGTGACCCTGCCTGCCTGCTGCACCCCCGAATTCCTGCAGAACTGGTGTTTTCATCTCCAAAATGTGCCCAGGACACAAAATGTGACCCTGTGGACTGGCTGGGGAGCAGTAAGGATATGTCCTGACATGGCTCTGTGCCCACCATGAACATAAAATGCCCTGACAAAGCAACAGTGGCAGATGAGTGAAGGTTTTATTCCTTATTTCTTTTTTTAAACTCTTTTTTCAAGGCCAGCTTGGTTTTCCTGGTTTTTTTTAATTCCTTCTCAAACTTCCTTGGGGTTTCACTGAAATGTTTCTCTCTGTGGAGAGCAGGCACTGATTTAGTTACTTGCATTTAAATAAACCCCCAAGTCTAAAAATTCACATTCCTTTCATCCACCCTTCATTCCAAACCTATCAAATCCAGGTTTGGAAATAAGGAAAAAAAGCCAGTTTTTGGATCTTATAGGCATGGCAAGTCAGGTCGCTCAGGTCCATAACAATTGATTTTGGGATGCACCAATTTGGCAGATGCTGCTGTCACGTGGGGGAGAGCCAATGGTTGTTTTTTGGGGGTGGATTTGGGATGTGGTGATGTCGTGGGGTTGATAAAAGGGTTTTTGGTGGTGGTTTGGGGGTTTTTTGCTGCACGTCTGTCCCGGAGCCGGCAGAGGGCAGCTGGAGCACAAATTCCTCCAGCAGGCAGCAAAACTCGAGCTAAACGCATCTGACAGCCCCGTTCTGCACATTACCCAAGACACCGTTCTGCCATCGGAAACTTTTTGATCTTCTCTCAGTCCGAGCCCCAAATCAGAAGAAATTAGACCATTTCTCTGCATGCCCAACATCTGCACAACTGATGCTGCCAGTGCTCAGTGGTTTTGTTTGCAAGGGCGTTGCAAACCGGGCAGAGAAACTTCTTAATTTTCTTTTTAAATGAAAGTGCCTCAAAAGCCACAAATCAAGAGCAGAAAATAGCAAGAGCATGCGAGATGATGTTTAATGCTTTCCTGATGGAAAAAGGGAGCTGTAAAAAAGAAAACCACCCCCAGAGCAGCAGCTCTGGGCTCCTGGGTCACATCCGTCGTCGCTCTGGGGCGTGCTGTATTTATGAATGAAGGGGTTAATGATGGTTAATTAATCACATCAACAACTATTTCCTGACGACTCTTCCCGGTTTACAAAGCCGATTACTCAGTGTTCGTTAATGAGCGTCTCTGGCCCATCAATCAGCTTGTAACTTGCTATAAACAAATTTATAAATAAGATGTTAAAGCTGCACTTTGTACCGGTCACGTAAGTCGGTGGCTTTGGGTCTGGTTGGGTGGGAACCTCGTGTCCCATGCCAGGGAATTCCCTTGCTCAAAGTCAGCTCTCCCTTTCCAAACCCTCTTGCTCTCTGAGGAAAACCAGGCATCAAAATGCTGCTAAAAAAGACGTGGTGGTGGCCAAAGAGAGTGGAAACGGAAAGCCCAGAAGTGGCTCATTTTTGTGCAATAAGAGTATTTTTCCAAGTCAGGTCTTTGGGGAGGATGGAAGCACCAATGCTGAGAGGTGTTTTGGATGTGTTATTCCAAGCTGTGCCACCCCTCCACAGGGGGGTTGAATATTTCCCCCACAAAGCAACCCAGGATGGGCTGTTGGCAGTGGGACTGTGCTGAGTTTGGGCTGGAGGTAGGCAGGGAACTGCTTTTATTAACGTGAAGCCTTGGAGAAGGTCCTGGAAAGCAAGGAGAAAGGAAAAGCACAGCTGGAGAGTTTGGCAGTGTGGCGAAGGGATGCAGAAATGGTCGGATTTGGCATGACTTTCCAGGAGCAGAGGATGACTATGGACAGTGATGGATGGACACGGAGGTAAGAGGATAAAAGGCTGATTTTAAGCCTTTTCCTTCCCGGATCAGGAGAGAAGTGTTACGAGCTGAGGTGCGGGGAGTGTGACTATGAAAACCACAGCCCTGTGTTTTCCCTCGGGAGGATCTCAAGGAATTTTGAGCTGTGTGCAGGAGATCCTGCAGGGGTGAGGCTGCAGAGCTGGATCCTGTCCTGTGGCCGAGCAAAACCACCTCATCTGTGACGGCTCAGCCCGTCCTTGGGCTCCTCACCCTGTCACGGGCAGTTCTGTGAGTGTCCAGATTAGCTGGCAAAAATAAACCAAACACATCCTGCATGGAGCGCTAAGATTCTGGAGGGCTAGGAGCTTCCAAAGCCTCGTGAAGCCCCCCTGGACCACCCAGGTGTAAAAACCACTTGAGGTCTCTCATCCTAGCGGCAGTGGGCGAGGGCAGAGAGGATCCCACCCCTCTGAATGCCACTGGCCGAGGCTCTGCCCTTCCCCAGGCTGCTGGAATGAGCCCAGCAGTCCTTGCAATCCCTCTTGGCAGGCCGAGGAGAGCGGGAAGGACCTGGCTACCCTCCAAGGAGCAGCAAATGCAAATATTTCTTCACTCCAGGCTGGGTGCGGCTGCGGATAAAATTTCCTCGGGCTTTCCCAGCGAAGGCATCCGATATCCTACTCTGCTGCGAGGCCAAGTTGCTCCCGGGAATACAACGGTGCATCCCATTAAAGAAACCCCAAAGATTATCCTCCTTGCAACTCTAACTTTTAAAAAAAGATTTAAAATTAAAGAAGGAGCTGCCAAGCACAAGCTGTAGTGGTGTTAAATGAGTGGTTCAAGTGTTGCTTCATAGCAAAAAAGGCCTTTTTGCAGGTTTTGTTGGCAAATGGGAGAGTTTTGGCATGGCACAAGGAAACTGAGATACGGGGAAAAGGCTGGAAAGTGCCTTTCCTGGCATTCCCCCAGTAAGCTGGGAAAAATGGGGAAAAGCAGAGATAGAGATGAGCCAGAGAGGGAGGGATCAGTCCTATTCCCTGTGTGCCTTTGCTGTGCCATCACCACTTCCAAGGTGCTGGGAAGGAGCTGGAGGAAAACGCTGTAGGAAGGGCAACTGAGGCTGAAACAGAGACCAGAGCTTTGCTGGCTGGAAAACGTACTGGGAGCAGGGTTGGGTGCTGGTTTTTCTCAAATAGGATGGAAACAGCTACAGGAAAACTGGGTTTTTCCCCTTGGACATCCCAGGTTAATGGCAGCCATATCCCAGCTGGTTCACTGCAGTGTTGCTCTTCCCTGCAGAGTGTTCAGATCTATTTTCTGCATTTTCCTGTCATCAGCACAGCCTAAAAATCTAACATTTCTTAAATGAAAAGTGGTCTGATCCTGCTGGTTAAGATAGACAAGGGAAAACCAGCAGGGATTATACTGAGAGCAGCTGAGCCCTGGATTTCTCCAGCTTCATTATGCAGCACAGGTGGGAGATATATATATATATATATATAAAAAATAAAGCACAATATTCTAATATTCTCCTTTTTCTTTTTCCCATTTTCCTCTGAACCAAAACTGAGCCACCCACTGATGCAGTTTTAAAGCACATTGGTTTTGATAACACCAGGGGAAATGGATGCAGGCGGGTGCGTAAGCGCGTTACCAGGCTGCAAGTGCTACACTGGCTTATTTATATAAAAAGAAATAAATAAAATAAGGGATAAAAAGCCCAACCCACCCTATTTCTGAAAATAGACACAGCACATGCCTGCCAGTGAGGTTTTGCCATCTTGTATCCCAGATTTCCTTCATCCTATCAGCAATTTACAGCATCATGCAGCCTTCTTTCCCAAAAATTAACAATTTTCACCTAGAATTGGCTTTGAGCACTTTAAATTACATCTTTATTTTGCTGGAGTGTCCAGTACAGCCTCTAAGTGAGGTGTTTTACTAAAAAAAAGCCCAAAAAACAGGGCTATTTCTTGCAGAGGTTATGCTGTTTGTCAAGGCTCATTGACCTCAGGGATTTATTGCTGGGAAAAAACCGTGGAGGAGAAAGATGGGGAATAAATAAATAACGGCGGCTTCAACCCCTGTGAAGGAGAAAGGTGGTGGAACAGCAAATAATTCAGCATAAAAATATTTATATAATAAAATAAATATATAAAGACATAAATCATCAATATATAAATCCATAATATAATAATATATCCCTTAATTCTCCATGCGGCTGAACTTTCCCTCACAGCCTAACCTGGGGAATACACTTTAATCTCATTTACTGGACTGCTCCGTGCGCCGATGGATCTTGCTTGAAGCGACCAGGCTCCTCAGGGGGTTTTACGGGCGACGCGTTTAGCGAAGAAAAACACAACTCCGTGAAGAAAAAAAAAAATAGATAAGAGATAGAAATGAGGTCTAAAAGGAGTGTTTTGGCCGACACAGGCGGCGGCGGCCCCGCTGCCCTCACGGCGCCTCAGGCGCGGCCCCACCCCGGCCCGCTTCACAAAATGGCCGCCCGGCGGGGCCGCGGCGTGAGGCGACAAAATGGCGGCGGGCGCGGCTGAGGGGGCTGCGATCCTGGGCGAGTCCCCTGCGGGCTGGCAGCGAAAGCGCTGCGGGTTGAAACCCGACCTTCCTCTTCCCCCCCACCTCCCTTCCCTCCCTCCGCCCCTTTCCTCCTCTCCGCATTTGCAAAAGGATGCAAAAATGCCCAGAAATGCGCGTTTTCGCTCGGCCGTGGTGGGGCCCTCCGTGTGCCCCTCATGCCCTCAGCGTCCCTCCCCTGCCCCGGCTACCCCCGCCTCAGGCGCTGTCGCTTTCCCCCCTCCCTGCCCTGGTGTTAGCCCTCAAATATTACTATTTTTTTGCCTCACTTTTGGCCCAGAACCGCGCTTTCCCACACGCGCCCCCCTCTCCCCCGTCATCGCCACCGAGGTGGGTAGTTATTAATGCCTAATTCTCTTGTTTTGCACCGCTTTTCTCCTTCGCAGGGGTTTGGAGTCGCCAACTCCCTCTCTCCTCACCGCGTGGAAAATACCCAAACGTGCTCAGAGGGGAAAAAAAAAACAAAAAAAAAAGGAAAAAAAATCCCCAAACACCCGAGGACTGATTTATCATCGGAGCCGGAGTGGTGTGGGAAGAAGCCATCGCCGCCTGCCATTCGCTTAATTAAAATCATTACATTGGTGTGATCAGACGTGGTAATACCATAAAAAATCCCAAATCCCGTAACATCCACACGCTCGTTGTTGGAGGCTGCAGCCAAGGTACCACATACTCGCTTTTTTCTTTTCTTTTTTTTAAGTATTTTTTAATGTTGCCTTACCTTTTTTGTCTGCATCACAGGCTATAATGCTGCCCCTTGTTAAAAGCTACCTGCCTAAAATACTGCTTTTTTACCCCATTAAATTACAGGTTTAGGCCCATATAGATGCTCTTTCATTTCTACATATACAGAAATATGTCTATATATTTACTACATACATACATAAACATTATATATGACTACATATTTATATGTATAACTCCTTTTTCCAGGGACTGCTTAGAATATAAAATAAACCCACACATCTAAAAACTATGATTTAATTACATATAATATAGTTGGTCCATATATATCTTTGATTTTACATATATATTACCTTGCTTTCCTCCATTGGTTTTCTACTACAATGTATCCTAAAAGCAGGAGAAAAAAAATGCCATCAAAACCCAAAAATTAAAGAAAAAATAACAAAAAAAAATCTCTTTTATTTTTACAGTCCGTGGCAGAAGTTTGTGCCTGAATGTTTTATTTGTTCCACAGAGATGTAGATTTTCCGTGGGAGATTTGGGGAGGATTAGTTTTTTTTAATGAAAAAAAGAGGGAAAAAATACACCCAGAAAAAAAAAAAACACACACGAAACAAAACCCAAAACAACCCAATCAAAAAGAAACAAAAAGGAAAAAAAAAAAGGCACAACAAAACCACAAAACCAAACCCCAGTGAGTGAAGCTGCAAATGCAGCCGAGTAGTCCGGACCAGACAATTCATTGCACAGAAAAACGAGGATAAAACGGGGCTGCAATGGCCGGCTTTGCTGTAGATCCGGGAGGAGGGATCAGCTCCTTTATCCCACCATCTCGCGCTCCAAACACCACCATTTTTTCCCTTTTTTTTTTTTTTTGGTTTAATGTGCTTTGTTTTGTTCCGAGCCGAGCGGGGCCGCCCCACCCCCGCGCCGGAGCCGCTTGGGGGATTCACTTCTACACAGATCTCTATTTATTCTGGTTTTTCCTCCCCCTGGCCTTGTGCAATCTTCTCCCTTTTATTGCATGGGGTTTTTTTTTTTCCCCCCTCTGCGGGTGTAAAGGTTTCTCTGCTCTCCCCAGCTTGGCTGCTTTATTCCAGAAGGTTCCACGGGGGCGGGGAGCCCCCACTGCGGCGCCTTTGCCGCAGAGCCGGGCAGGAGAAGGAGGAGGAGGAGGAGGAGGAGGAGGCACCACCTCTCCCTGCCTGGGAGCCTCATTCCAAGCCTCTCCCCCTCGCTCCGTTCCCCCCAGCTTTGAAAACTAGAGCGCTGCGAGGTGTTTGCAACTTGATTATTTTTTATTTTTTTTTGTTTTTTTTTTTTTTTTTTCCTAAATAAACGGGAAATAGTGCTGTTGCTGGTGGAGATGGATGAAGGCAGGGCTGGCAGCGTGGCCAGGGCATCGATGGCACAAGTGACCTTTCCCAGGCGGTGGGAGGAAGGATTCCCCTCCCACCCCATCATGCTCCTGCTTGGAATTAATTTTAAATAGCAGGAGTATTATTTTTTGTTTTCCTTCCCCCTCCCCTTGCTCCCTCACTGATTTTTTTTTTCCTGAAGCTTCCTCACAAGCTTTTATTTTTTTTCCTGTGTGTGTTTTGAATTGCGTTTTAAAATTGCCCAGCTGGAGACAAGGGTTGATTAGAGCTGGAACAATAGCTCCCTTTTATTAATAACGGGAAGGATTTACAATCCTACAGAGCACCTTCCTTGGAAAGCTTTCCAAACCATTTGCAAACACTCCCAAATTTCAGATTGCGCAGCCCTTGGCTGTGAGGTGGGTAAGTATTTTAATGATACCCCCTCCCAGAAGCACCTCGGTGGCAAATCTACATTTCTGAGAGCTTAAAAAGATGACGAACTTGGGGTTTTTTTTGGGTGGGGGGAGTGTGGGGTTTGCTGAAAGCTGTAACCTAAATCTGTAGATACAGATTATTTGCTGCGTCCTGGGAACTGGGCTGTTCTCCCTCTGACCATGCAGCTTTCCAGAGCCGAGCTGTGGATTTGCTGCATGTCAGTAAACATCTGCTTATGGATTTTTTTTAAATTCCTTTTTTTAATCCATCCCCTTTTTGCAGTCCCCAAGTGACCTCCTGCAGTGCTGCCTCTGCTGCAGTTGGAGCACAGCTTTGTATTGAAGCACTGATGTGTCTCCCTGGGAGCCAGAGTGACCTTGCTGGGGGCACTGGGCCCACCAGGCAGTGCAGATGCTCTGCTTCATCCCAGATCCCTGCACCCTTTTTTATCCAGTACGTCCCTTCCCTCACCCAGGGGGATGTTGCAGTGTTATGGGTAAAGCTGTTTCATGCCCTATTTTCTCTCTTTTTTTTTAATTTCCCTGGGAAATAGCAGGTTGTTTGTGTAACCCCTCTCCACAGCAGATCCCTACTAACCACGCAGGTTGTGTGGGTCTCCTGGGAAGTGGGATCCAGCCTTTCCATGAGCGTGAGACTCCATCCATGTCCATGTGTGTCATCCACAGGGCCCAAACCCCACAGTAATTCCTGTGGTTGGTTCTTGTCTGGAGACCATGAGTGGGTCCCAGGGCTTCCCCTTCCCACCACTTGCTGGTTCACAAAGGCTGATGCTTCTGGAAAAAGCTCTGCCTTGTGGCCTTTAAAAAAAAAAAGTGGCACTGCTGGGGATTAGTCATCCTTATTTTTGAAGGAAGCTGTTTGCCAGCGCTGTCCGCATCACGCATGTGCGTGTGAGATGGGAACTCCAGAAGGCTGGTAACGTGCTCTGCTCGCTGCTCCTTGGAGCTGAGCCACCCAGGCTCCATTGAGCTGCTCCTGGCAGGTGGAGAAAACGACAGTCCAGCTTTCCAGACCCTTTCCCTCGGTTTTTTCTGGGCTGGAAGCTCTGCTTTGGCAGGTGTGGAGACGTGGAGGCTGTAACTGCAGTGAGCAAGGATGGATGAGCTGTTTTCTGGGGTCACGTCCAACTCCGGCGGAGAAACCCTGGTGATTTATCATTTTTTTCTTGCCTGTGGTAGATTTTACTCTGAGCTCGGCTGCATCTTGTGAGAAGACTGAGTTTGACCCTTCTGGCTGCTAAAAATGGTTCTGTCTTTAAACCTCTGTGCTTTTCCCTTCCCTGTGGTCACGTAGAAGAGCAAACCGCGCAATTAACCAGCACAGCAAAGGGCAGCTCCCTCCCCCTTTCCCCCTTTCAAAAAATCCAGAGTTGTGTGTCTTGAACTGCTGCATAGGCAGAAAACATACAAAGCCCTTGTCAGCATTGTGCTGATGTGTGGCACATTAAAAAAATACACACAAAAGGGGTGGGGAGAGCGGGTGCCTCCAGGGAGCAAAACTGTGGGGCCCCTTTCCCTCCAAGCCAACAGACCTACGTGCCATAGTCTATTCCTCCTAATTTTGCTCAGGCAAAGGCAGTGGAGGTTGGAGGGAGCATTGAAGGTCCTAAATTGTGTTGGTGAAGATCAGGATCCCCTTGAACTATATTTTTTTTATTCTGTGAACTCGCTCCCAAGAGATGCTGCTGGTTTATTACTCCATTCCTCACTTGCCGGGAAGAAGGGAAAGGCTTCCTTGCTGGGTGTAATTCCTTTTGTTGTGCTGCAAAGGTAATAAAAAGCACCTGGGGCTGGTCGCTCCCAGGTCACACATGACTTGAAGGCCCGGCCTCCCGTGGTCATTAGTGCACAGGGAGTGCTGGGGATCGTTAGCCCTTAATGAGGATATCGGCATCAGGATTGCAGGGATGCCTCTGGCTGACCAGGCTGGGCCACACTGGAGCAGCCCCTTATGAGAAGTGGTTTCACTGCTTGGCTGCTGCAGTGATTTGTAGCACAGCCATGGCTTTATGCTTTTTTAGCCAAAATTAAGCAGAGAGGGGGAGGATAAGGTGGCCAGGCCAGATTTCATCCCCTGCTCCCTGTGGTGGAGCTGGTGTGTGAACACTGTCAGTAGCTCGTGTGCCTAAAGCCTCGTTTGTACTTGGGATAAGCCAGCATGGACCGGGATATGAATGTTATTCCTTCATTTAGGGCTGCACTGGTTTGGAGATGTGCCCTGTGCTCATCACAGGCAGGTTCAGAGGAGCAAGAAGTTGGCTGTTGGGATGATTCCACATTTTTCAGCCTGGCACACCCTGTGGGACTTGGAATTACTTTCCTTTGCCAGTTTAGAATAAATGAGAATTACCTTATGAGTACTGAACTTTTACCACCCTGAAGAGTTACTCGAACAACATCCATGGCACTTCCAAGCTAAACAAAACCTGACTTTCTGGTGCCAAAAAGTGATACAAACCTCGACTCCTCCTCCTCCGTGTGGGGGGAAACCGTGGTCTTGGAAGCTTTCCTGTTGTCCCAAAGAGTTAAAAAGCTGCACTGTGACTTCTACAGAGGTGAAATGAAATCCAAAGGTGGCTGAGAAACTTCTGTGCTGTATTGCTTGAGAGGCTTCAGAGAGCAGCAGGTCTTGATGCACAAATATTTCCCTTTGTGCTTTCCCTGGAGGGAAGGAGCGATAACTGCAAGGACACGGGTTCACTCCGCCTGGTTTGAACACCCTTGTGTTGCTGCGGTATCAAAATGGTGTTTGATGAAACAAAAGCTCTGGTGGTGGTGGTGGCTCAGTGTTTATTTTGTGCTGGGTGTGCTGATCAATCCAATGGGGAATGTGGGAAGAGCAGCCCAAGGCTCGCAGATTTGGGCTGTGGGGTTTGTGTTAAAGTCTTGTCCTGCTACATTTTCAGCTTAATTTCTGGGATTTTTTTTTCCTGGGCATTGCAGACAGGAAAAAATTACATCTTGATGCAGTGTTAATACAATTAGCTGTTAAAAATGGCAAAGGTACAGGATTTGGTGATCTAACCAGTCTTAGGGGACTTATATCCTTTGCAGTTGTCCTGTTTGGGTATCAGATCACACAGGGCTGGCTTCTTTTAGCCTGGTTTTCTTTGTTTCCCCCTAAAACGTAATAATTTGCAGCCTGGAAGACCGAAATCCTGCCTAGCTGCTGAAAGCCCTGGATTTGGGGAGAACCCTTGGAAAGTGAGTGGGTACAGCTCTCCAGCCTGTGGTTGTACAGAGGCTGGGGGGCAAGAGGAAGCAGGGCAGAAGCTGTAATGTGCTATTTTTAATTTTTCTCAACAACAGGCAAAAAAATGGGTATTAATATATCTACTAAACTGAGAGTAAACTCTTTGCAGTCCTGTGATGGCACGTGGGGTTTGGTTGCATGGTTCAGCTATGGCACTGTGCTCTGCTGTGGCAGAAACCTCTGCTTTTCTGGAGCAAAGATTTTGGAAACAGGAATGTGCTTTTATAAAAGATACAAATGGGTTCAGTGTCAACAGAACTGTGTTTACTGGGCTGCTGCAGGTGACTGGTGGTGGTTTGTGGCATCTGCCATCCCTAGCACTGTGTGGATAAGAACACCACAGGGAACAGGAGTGTTGAAAAATAAATTACTAAATGCTGGGTTTCAAAACCATGAAGGGAGTTTTTGCACAGAGTCATCTCGTTGTGAGGCTTTGAAGCACTGGCCCTCAAAAAGAACCAAAATCAAGAGCTTTATTAATCTAAATCCCGTGCTTTGTGTTGCTTAAGGTTCCAGAACTCAGCTTCGTGTTCCAAGCGAGAGCCTCTGTCTTGGCAACAAATGAGCCCAAATATCAAACACACCAGTTCCTTCTTGGAGAAAATGAGCATGGAACAGAATGGGTAAGCAATAAAATTAGGCCAATAATTCAGGCTGGCTTAAAAAGGAGATAAAAGCCTAGCTGGGAATTTGATATTCAACTGCCATAGTGTTCTTTTAATAAATACAGTCAATGAGCAGGGAGGGCACGTAAATACATTTTATCCTGACAAGATGGTGGCTGGAGCTGGCTGACTCCAGCAAAGAAACATTCCCAGTGCTGCTCACTTCTGTTTATTGGTGTTTTCTCCTCAAAGTGAGGCTGCTGTGTGTACCCCAGGGATGTTTTCTGCTTCTTCTGCCCCCTTTTTTTTCTCCTCCGAACTGGAGAGCTGCTAACTTTATTAGCTCCTTATATGGCAGCCCCATTTTCTCACGCCTTTAATGGCTCTCTTTTGATCTGTCCTGTTCTTGCCTTGCTTTTCCTCATGTGGACATGGTGTTCAAGCTGAGATGGGTTTATAACCTGCTCCCTCACTAATATATGGCCTGGTGCTTTAATCCTCTCCAAGTGCTGATAAGAAACACCCAAATGTTTTAACCACAGGGCTGGCTGAGATGTCCAGAGATCACCAGGCTCTCGGCTACACCCACCCAGGAGTAAGTTAAATTCTCCTGAAGGCCACCAGGTGATGGAGAGCAGCTCAAATCCACTCATCCTTGGCTATTTAGCCCCTGGGAAGGGCAACACACAGGGGTGTGTGACCCCTGGATGCTCATCGTGGCAGGACGGTGGCACAGATGGATGTCACAGGGACAGTGTTGGTTGCTGCTGCAGAAGACCAGTCCTTCATCACAGCCCCTTTGCTGAGACAGAGGTTCTGCTGAGTCTGGGTGTGTGTTCTTTAAAATTTTCCACCAGGCTGGAGGGATCCGGTTACAGCGACATCGCTCGTGTGTTGCAACTGGGAACAGTTTCCCCACACAGCACTTGAGAAGTATTGGGATGGTCCAGAGCTTTGTTTTCTGTCACCAGATGGGCATTGTGCTCCTCTTCCAGCTGGTTGTCGTGTGAACGGAGCCCTCCTGGCACTGCTCTGTCAAAAGAGTCCATGGCTTTGTTTGTGACAACTTCCAGCCCCTGATGTGCTGTGCGATCACCGGGTGACAGCAGTGACCCTGCCCCTGGAAGGACCTGGGATGTGGTTCCCTCGTGTCCCTGAGAGATGCTGCCCCAGCAGGGAGGAAGAACAGCTGGAAACGTTGTCGCAGCAAGAACACTCCATCAGAGAGAGAGAATTCCTCATGGAAAAGCCATTTGGGGGATGGTTTGGGTTTTTCCTCTCCGGAATGGGGAGCCTGTTAAAGGCAGAGACACGTGTAGGGACTGCTCCTCGTGCTTCCCACCAGTTAAGATGGAAAGCTAAGCCCAAATCTACACTGGAAGTGCCAGTGAAGCACGTTGGCTCTGCATTTTCTCGTGCGCCTCTGGCTCCATCACATGTTAAATAATAGATGGTTTGAGTGCGAGGTGTTGTTGGGATTTTGACTTAATCAGTAGATCCCAGTTTGGCAGAGCCCGGCATGGCTCGGGAAACTGAGGCACCAGGGGATGGGCTGGGAGCCGGGATGAGGCTCGGGGCTGCCGGGCTGGAGTCGACCTGCGTCAGAGCTGTGATTAAATCAAGGGATTTGCATGTTTGTTAAGCCACTGCAGCCCGGTGACTTTGACCACTTGGCGAGGTGGAGGCGTGGCCGGGAGGCTGCTGCGTCCAGGTGGCAAAAGGCACCTCTGGCAAATAAAACGTGGGTTTGAGCAATACTAAACTCTGTCAGGAGACCTTGGCCATGGAAAACACTGAAACAGGGGCTGCTCTGTGAGGAAAGCAGTGAACTGGCTTCAAAAACTTGTGGCTGTGGGTGCGTGTTTTGTCCTGACCAACTGCTCAGAGTCTCACCGCGGGAATTGGTTGGGCATTTTCCTTTTGGGGTGTGGAAGGAGGTGTTTTTATCCGTGCAGGGGCACGTTTTGGTGGAAAACGGCACCTTGTGGGTTAAAAACCATCTAGCACTATGATGCAGAGCTGCCTTTTGAGCAGGGATGGGGTGTGAACCAGGCAGGGTGATATTTGGCAGTGGGTGATTTCTTCACTCTGTCTTAATTAAGAAGCTCTGCAAACCCCCGTGGGGGAGCAGGGGGAGAGTCCTCCCCAGGGTGGGAGCTAGTTCCGTGCAGCTCTCAGGGCAACGTGGGCTCCCTGATTTAATGAGGAGCACTTACAGAATCACGGCGTGTGCTGAGGTGGAATTTGGTGGTGGGAAGTGTCTCGGGGTGACACAGCCTCCCCAGTTTGGTGGAGGGAAGTGTTTGGGGCAGCTGTGGGGGGTTCAGTGACCCCCGTCCAGCCCCACTTGGGGTTCCTGTCACTGACCTTTGGAGCCATCGCTGCCCTCCCCTCTGTTAATTTTCCACTTACTCTCCCCAGAGGCAGCAAGCTGGGCGTGTGCTCACCTGTGGATGAAGGTGTTTGTGCCTCGGGATTTGGGAATCCTGATGGGATTTGGAGGGGGCTGTTGGTGTGGGGGGTCAGCAGGGACCCTCGGCTGGGTGGAGCCCCTCAGAGCTGTGCCCTGAGGCTGCACACGGGGTGCTGGCTGCCAGTGGGACCTGCCTGTGCAGGGCAGCCCTGTAATGTTCCTCACAGCCCCCAGTTACATTTCCCAGAGCCCCCATCCCAGTTCTCAGAGCTTGCTCTTTATAATTCTTGCAGACTCCTTACACTTCTCTCAGCCCCCAGCTCTGATATCCTCTTGTCTCACCCCCATTACATTTCTCTTCCCCCATTATATTTCTCCTCCCATTTTATTTATTTCTCACATTCCCCCATTATGATTTTCCCCCCATTATATTTTCCCCCAATTATATTTCTCTCATTCCCCCATTGTATTTATTTCTCACATTCCCCCATTACATTTCTCAGCCCCCA
>JAWWMP010000057.1:1605375-1658394 GCA_035047865.1 Dendrocincla tyrannina | reverse complement strand
GGAAGGGGCGGAGGGCGCGGCGGAGGGGGCGGCGGGCGGCGAGCCGGGAGCCGGGGCTCGGGCGGAGCAGGGCTCGGCCCGCGCCGCGCAGCATGGTCCGGGAAACCAGGCACCTCTGGGTCGGCAACCTGCCGGAGAACGTGCGCGAGGAGAAGATCATCGAGCACTTCAAGCGGTGAGTGCGGCCGCGGCGGGGCTGTGTGAGTGTGTGTGTGTGTGTGTGGGAGAGCCTGAGGGGCCGGCCGGGCCGGGCCGCGAGCGGGCAGAGCGAGGGGCAGGGACGAGGGAAGGGAAGGGAAGGGGCAGTGCGCGGGTCCCGAGCGGAGCAGCAGCCACAGAGCGCCGAGAAGAGCCCGCCATGGCGGGGCCGCAGCGGGGAGATACAAAAATGCCGAAAAATGGACCCGAGCCGGCGGAGCGGCGGCGAGGGGAGCCCGGCTCGCAGCGGGTCCCAGCGCCTGCGGCCGGCTTGGACGCCATTCCTGCCGCCTTCGGTTTTTTTCCTCGCAATTATTCAACGCTTGGAGTTTTCTGTGTTTATTTTCGCCCGTTTCGCTCCCATCTGGAGCCCTGGATGATGCTGCGTGTCCCCCCGAGGGGCAGCGAGCTGTGGGAACCGAAGCGCCTGCAGCTGCGAGAACGTGACTCGGAAAGAAAACAAATGACACAAACCCACGGAGAAAACACGGGATCCTCCACGCGGGAAGCGCCCTGGACACCTCACATCGTGCTGGCCTGTTTTTTTCTTTTTTTCTTTTTTTTTTTTTTTCGTTGTTGCATAGGTTAATCCCGCTCATAAGGAAGTAGTAGCTGTTTGCATGGTTGTGTTTTTTTCCTCCTCCCTCCGTCTTTCCCTGCGAAGAGGAAGAGGAGGAGGAGGAGAAGAGGCTTCTCCCCCGCCGCCTCAGCAACACCTTTTTCCTCGGGAAATGCTCTCAAGTTGATGCACCCCCCGCTGGAAGCTGGTTTTGGGTTTTTTTTAAGGGGGAAGAAAGGAAATACCGAGCCCTGCTCAGCTCATGGCCCCTCCAGATGGGTTGGTTTAATCCCACCACCGCCAGAAAAAAAAAGGATTTTGAAGCTTCCTTTAATCTTCCTGCGCTGGAAAAATGACGGAGCGTCCTTAATAATGAGTCACCATGGGAAAAATAGATGCGGTGACACCGAGGGGGGAAAAGGAAGGTCCCAGCGCCTCTTCCCTGCTCGCTTGTGCTGTGAAAGGACCGGGGGTCTCACATCCCTCTCCATCCTGCCGGTCTGAGCTGCTGCAGCAGCCAGACCCCATCTCTGCACCTCAGCGCTCCGAAATTACTCTGTTTTAATCGAACTTCACCTTTTTTCACCTTTATTATCCCCTCCCCGAGCCCAGATTCGCGGCTCGGTCCGTGCCGGATGGTGGATCCGTATCCAGGGTGGTTTGGCGTGTCCCCCAGTCCAGGTTATGTGACCCAGCGCTCTGCAAAGGCCGGCTTTTTGGGGAAAAAACCCCGCTCTGGGGTTGCTGGGTGAATTTTAGCCATAAGTAGCTGAAGGAATAGGCACTCCACAGTAGAAATTTGACATTCGTGGGTTTTATTTCGTCCAGTCCTCCTCCTTGTGTAAGATGTATTAAGGCAGGGAAAAAGTTGCTATGGTACTGTTGCTTGGAGATGGATGGGAAAAATGGCAGGCGCTGAATTAATTACCTTTTTTTGGTTGTTTTTACTTGGGCGAGTTGCGATCGGAGGTTTGGGAAGGGGACTTGCAAAGCCAGGCATTTCTCCCAATTTCTCCCTGCTTTTTCCAACCTGGTTTTTACCCGGGATTTGCGTGTTTGGGTGAGGCTGATCCCAGGCCGGTAAACACAGTTAAAAACACCCTCCAGCCCTTTGGCTGCGGGCGCTAAAGCAGGGGGGGCAGTGACACGCTGCCTGCAAACCCTGTCGGGGTGTGAACACGGGAATTCTGTGGCTGGAAAAGGGCGGAGGGGTGAGCGAGGAGCCGGGCGGGAGGCTCGGGGTGTAGGTGCTGTAGGTGGACAATGGAGCGAGGCTTCCTTTGTATGGCCGTGCCCTCCGGGGGGAAGGGACACATCGCTCGGTTAGGACGGGAGACCCACGGCGAGGGGATAACCCGGCCCTGGGGTTATCCCTGGGGCTGCCACGGCCAGGGCTTCCCTCTCCTTCGGCGTGGAGAGAAAGTCTTTTTGGATGGAGCGGCGCCTGGCAGAGCCCAGTTCCCACCCATCCCCCAGCCTGGGAATAGGGCGGAGAGGCTGAGCCATGGGAGCCGTGCGGGGAGGATTTTGGGGAAATACCGCCTGAAATCGCGGCCGGGCTGGGAGCGGCCTCACCCCCGGAGCCTCCGCAACCCGGCCCAGGGTTTGTTTTGCCACTGGGCTTGGGAAATGCTGCCCTTCCCAGATGGAAGGCCTGGCTTGCTGCTCAGTCCCTGCCAGGGGCAAGTGGGAGAAACGACCATCTTGTGTCCAAAGAAGCCAAAATTCAGGGACAACTCCTAAAACGTCAAACCCAGCAGGAGTGTTCAGTGTGAGAGGTTTGGTGCTTCTCCTCCCCCCCTTCACTCACCCACTGGCTGTGGAGACCTTGCTTGGTTTTGCAGCCTCACAAGGAATTCTTTTAAGGGATGAATTAAGATGAAAGGGGTGTTTTGCAGAAATTATCTGGTGGTTTTTCTTTTTCCCCCAAACGCTCCTGATTGGTTTATTTTATTGTGAATGGAAATAACAGTGAGCTTATGAATCCTCTTCTCAAATGAGAGAATATTGAAGCTGGTCTCAAGAAGCTCTGGCTTACATGAGCAGTATTATTTTTTCCTTAAAAGCACTGTTATTTTTTACCTTAAACACCCTTTAAAAAATGTATTTCCTTGATGTTAAAGGGGATTGTAAAGGAGAGATTTTCCATGCATTCTAATGGGTTGAGTTTGTTTTGGCCTTTCTTGCTCCCTTTTCAAGAACTGTATTTTCTATATTTTCTTTCACCTGAGCTAATAAGACACCCTGATATAGAAAAGCAGCCAGTGCCAGGAGCAGAGATGCACTGTTCAGGTGGAATAAGCAGCAGATCCGAGTGGGGATGTGGGAGCCATGGTCTGGGTTCTCCTCATTAACGCTGAAAAAACCCCGTCGTTCTCCATGGCTGGAACAGATGCTCGGCCAGCTTGGAGAACAAGGCAACTAAATATAGGAACAGTTGTCCCCAGCACAAGGACTGCCCTTCCATAGGGTTTTGTTCCTCTGTGTTTTCTTCCTGGTATCCCAAAGAACGTGGTTTTGTCTCTTTATTGCTGTTTTAGAGGGCAAAGAGGAGTAAAAGCCTCTTCATTATGGACCATGTGACTGTGCTGTGCCATCTCCTGTTCTGGGGGAGAATCAGGGTGTTCACAGTGGTAACCAAGTCCAGGAGAAACATTGGATTCCGGGAAACAAATTGCTCCTTTACAATTGACTGAAATAAATTGTGGATTGGAGCAATCTTGGGGAAGACAAATAACTTTTGAGGGTTTTATTTTGGAGGGGGAAATGGGCTCTGTGTGGCTTTGCTGGTATCTGTTTCTAAGGAGATGCTTTGGGTACTTCCTGGAGAAGTGGTTGGCACTTTAAACACAACTGCAGAAAACCTGCCCTGACAGCGAGGGCCTCTTTGATTTCAGTGTTTCCTACAGAATATTTGGTCAGTTTGAGAAAATGTTCTGTCTTGATGGCCAGGAGTGTAAATTCAGTGGCCTGAGGTGATGCAGAGGAGTTTTGGTAGCCCTGGTACGGGCTGTGGGAGGGGAGAACATTGGTCACTGCTGGTGTGGAGCACTCAGGAAAAACCTTATTCCCACACCTGGCACGGGCAGGTCTGGCAGTGCCTTTCCACAGGAACAGGCTGGGGTTGGAAGGAACAGCCCTTCTGGTTTTCCAGTAAAACTCTTAAATTGGTTCCCAGGCTCTTATTGCTGATCATTGATCAGTAAAGCCTCGGGTATCACTTGGGATGAGTTCTCCTAACTCAGCTCTGCCTGTAGAGAGCCCTCCCCAGGTTTGTTTTTACTGTAGGGAAATACAGAAGTGAGGCCACAGAGGGGACTATTCCTGTCTTCTCTCTCGATTTGTGTCACTTCAGGTGACAGGAGTTTCACAGATGAGGTGCTGTCCTTTCCAGCTCCGAGCTTTGGAGGAGGGGACAGTGGGCTTTGCTGGAGCAGTGCCTGGGATATTGGGCAGCATCAGGACTTGTCTGTGCTGGTTTTACAAACACTGCCTGTAAGGTAATGGTAGATTTGTGGAACACAAAGACCAGGGGAGGATGTTGGGTCAGGTGACTGGGGCAGGGGGATTAAATGAACTGCCCAGGGTCAAAAGGGGTGGGAAGGTGGGGAACACAGCGGGTGAGTTCTGCCTCCTTGAGTCGTTTGGTTCCTTAGGAAAGTCAGCCTTGCTCTCTCTGGGTGTAGTTTCATCAGCTGGGCAGTTAATTGGGGTTCTGGTGGTGGTTTTCCAGTAGGTCTTTAATAATTCTACTCCTAATATTGATCCACAAACGCCCCAGAGCAGCCCAGGCATCACCTGGGTGTCACCCGGCAGGATTTGTCTGCAGCCGCCTCCTCCTTCCCCCCAGGCCGGGTCACATCAGGGTGGCTCCTGAGCAGGCAGAGATTCAGGAATCCTCGGGCTGCTCTGGGTTCTTCTCTCTGCCTGCACTTGAGGGGCACGGTGACGCCACCCTGGCCGGGGAAATGCCTGGGTAATTATTTCAAAGAAACTTAATGAAAAGCCGCCAAGAGTGTAGATTTGGACTAAGCTTCTATTAAGTGGTTTTACATGCTGAGCTGTGGTAGAAAGATAAGTTGATGTCACTTGGTCACAAAATTCTGTCACTGCCGAGCCTGGCTGGCATTGTTTCTCCTCTGAAGTTCCTTCAAAGGTCTGGGCTGTGTTTAGTTGTGATTATTTGTGATTTGATGTAACAGCTTCTGTTGCCACTGAGCCTCTCCAGAGCGATGTTGGCTTTTGGTATTTCTTGCCCTTCCTGTAATTCCTTTGGTACAACGATAAAATAATCCTCGCAGGGCACAACAAAACACATTCGTATGCTGAGAACTTACCAGTCCTTGTGAGGCGCACGGAGGTCCTAAATCCATTCATGAAGTCAGAACAGGGGATGAGAAAAGCCTTGTTGACTGGGTCTTTATTCCTCCTTGCTTTTCATAGGGCAGAAAGTCATGCCAAGTTCTCTGGCAAGTGACCTTGTTGCCGTCTTGAGGTGTGTCCAAAATTAGGTCCTTGTCTTCTCTGAGGGCAAAGAGGCGCTCGCTGGCTTTCCATAAAAAAGGAAGTAAATATCCAAATGAGTGGAGGGCAGGTTGGAGATCTTGGGTGAGGAGGTGAGTCAGGACGGACCTGGGGCTCCTCAGGAGCTTTGTTTTCATGAGTTGATGTGTCACAAGTGCAGCCTGGCTCGTCCTGGTGGTTTCACGCTGTTGTAGGTTTGTGAGGGAAGAGGAGGAGATGCCCTTCTGCACAGGAAGAGGCACCTGAGAAGTAACAAACATCCAAACAGTCTGCTGAGGGTGTTTGGGAGGGGGGAGGACTGAGGGTCTCGCTGCCTTCAGGCTGTCCAGGGTTTCGGGGAAGCTGCTGAGTGTGAGTTGTGGAGCTGCCAGTGGGGTGGATCCATCCTGGGTTTGGTGGATACCAAAAATAAGCACCAGTGAGATATTTCACTTGTGTTTTTCATTAAGTTCAGTGAACTTGCTGAGGTCTGAGAACGCCCTGAAACTGAAGACTGCAAGGACAAACATTGCTAAACAATGAAGTGAGGAATATACCAGAAAAATGATTACTCTCCATAGTGAGATCCTGAGTTGCTGCATCTTCGGCATTCCGATTGAGGAATCTCGTGGGAGGAGCAGGACCCTGAAGATGGAATTTCACAGTGTACAACCAGCCTTGCTGCTTCCCTTTGCTGGAGTCTTTGTGCTGTTCTGCAGACTGCTCGGAGAGTTAATGAAAATCAGACAAAAGCTGGTTTTTCGTTGCCTGGGATACAAGTCAGTGTTTCCCACCTGGTGATTGTCCACACACTCGTTTGGAGGTTTCACCTTTCTGCCTGGGGAGTAATGGCAGCTCAGATCTCCTGAAACCCATCCCCGTGGCTGCTCCGCAGCAATCCGTTCCGAGGTGATGAAGACTCCTGGATGAGGAATAAACCCCAGCAATTACTTTGGTTTGTGCATTTCCATAGTTATTGTTTAACCTGCTGATGCTCTGTAATCGTCCCCTGCAATCTGCAAAATCCTGCCGTGTGAAGATAACATCCTTCAGTAAAAGAATAAACATTGGTCCAGGCTTTTCATAAATACACCGGGCCGTACTCCAGGGCCTGCTGCAGTCTGCTCTGGCAGCAGGATGGACTGAAGGCAGCACCTCGGAATTGGGTTGAAACAACATCCTTCACAGGATGGATTTTTCGGAAGCGTGTCCTGTAGCCACTCTGTGTGTTTGGCTCCGGATTAGAGTTTGGGTGTCCGTGCCTTGTCCGAGGTCCAGACGTTCATGGGGACTTGGGTGAGAAGGCAGCAGAATTTGGATGTGGAAGGAACATCAATTTTCCGCTCAGACAAACTGGTCGTGGGAGGAGAGCAGCAGGCTGTCACAACGACCACGTTCTGCCCAAAGGCTTGGGCGTTTTTAAGAACAAAAGGGAGCTTTTTTGCTTGCTTTCTCTTCCCCTTTTTAATTAGACTCAGCAACTTAAAACTGAAAGCACTTTGTTTAAGCACACTTAGATCTGAAGTGTGAGCTTCTGCCTCTGATCCGAGTGCCCTGAACCTGCTCTCTTCTCTCCACTGAAAAGCCAGGGAAGAGCAAACATCTGAAGGAGTGTGAATGGATGGTCTGCAGGGCTGTGTGTTGGATACTGCTGGCTCTCTCTGCAAATGGAGACAGTGCTGCCCTGGGTGGGGCTCCTCTGGGATGTCCCTCTGTCCAAATGGAAGGGCTTCCGTGTCTTTAGTTGTCGCAAGGTGTGGTAGGAAATGAGAGCTGAGTTCAAACCAAGTTCTTGTCACGAAGGTGGTCAGGTACCCACTCAAAGCTGGGTTTCAAATGATCTTCTAGCTCAGTAAAAACTGCCAGATTGTAAATGATTTTATTTTAGCAAGTGGTGAATCACTTCCAGTTCTCCTCCAGGTACAAAGAGGAGCTGGTCGTGTTTGTTGTCCATGGGGTTCATTGAGAGTGCCTTGGTGTCCCTGTCACAGCTGGGTGAATCCCTCCTGGCCTCACTGACAGTGAGGGCTGCCAAAAGGACACAGAGGCTTCCTTAGAAGTTCCCTCTTTCAGCTCTCTGTGGCAGCTGGGGGGGACCTGTAACAGTTAATAGGGCAAAATAAGAAAAATAAATTGCCAAGTTGTATGTTTAAAGAAGTCGTTTTGGAGGGAAAAGAGTCTTCCGGCCTCATTAGCATCCTCAGTGTGAGGGGAATAAAAGCTCAGGGTGGATGAGTATCTCCCTTGTATACGTAACCAACATCTGATTTAATTTCTGGGGCTCTGGGAGATGCTGCTCTTGGAAAGGCAGCTGGATGTGCACCCAGACAGCCAGCGGGCTGCACAGTCACCGCCTTGTAATCGGAGTCTCAATAACCCTTTGGTGTTCTTCTTAACTCTGAAACAACTCCCTGGGGAGAACGAGTAGCAGAGAAGCCTTGCTGTGTTTAAAATATAGAAGTGGCTTCAATACCAGTGTTGTAGATGATAATCTGGTTGTGGGTACAGTGAGATTCACTGTCTTTTGGCAGCAATTGAGCTCAGGAAGCATCTCTTCCTCTGCATCCTTTCGGAGGTTACAGCCCCCGGGTTGTGCTGCAGTTCATGCTCTTGCCTGGCTTGTGTCAGGCTGAGTTTTCAGAACGAGCCCTTAAGGGTGAAGCTGATCAGTGAAATGGCATAGAATGAGGGAGCAGCTTCCCCGTGGTTGTGTTGGTGGAGCCGGTTGTGTGGCAGGGAGTTCGGTGTACCTGGATGTGTCCCTGAACCACAGGAACAGCCCTCCTGGTGGGGTAGTACCTGCACACCTCCAGATACAGCTCTGCTCAAGCCTTTGGTGTGGTGAGGCCTCCTTTAGGCCAGCCCATGAGGCTGAGGTGTGAAACCTTGCCCGGCACTGTGAGGAAACTCAGGTTTCCAGCTCAGCTTTGCAAAAGCCAGACTTTGTGTCATAGCAAACGAAAAGCCATTGAAGTCTGGCAGGTTCAGGAGCCCAGCTGTGGAAAGTCCCAGGCTCCTGCCTGTGGAGAAGGTGCCTGGAGCACAGGTAGTGACTGCAGACAAAACACACCCATGTGTGTGTTCCGGGTGCTTGGCAGTGGGAACAGGAGTTCCCCTGGGCTGACACCTGGCTCCCGACTGTGGAGTTGGTTTAGTCACAGAGACAAGCACTTTCTCCAGGGTGATGGTGATGGTGAGTCACGGAGCAACAGAATAACATTTACACATCTGTGTTTGGGGACCGGCTGGGGCAGGAGCAGCTGGGAATGGGCTGTGTGTCCTCCCCGGGTTCACCCCTTAGCAGGAGGGGAGCTCTCAGGGTTTGGGGCTGTGATTCCTTGGATCAGGGGCTGACTTCTATCAGAAATGGATTTCAAGTTGTCAGATTTATAGGCTGAACTGAAGCTAGCCACTTGTTCAAACCAAGCTGTGGCTCAAGGGGGAAGAGCAATTCCATCACTCGGGGTGATCCCAGACAAATAAACTTTATTTTCTTCCAAAATAGCATTTTCTGTAAAATGTGCAAAACCTTGGTGAAGAGGTTGTAAAGTTTGTCCTGTACTGGAGGAGTCTGAACGAGTGAGCACCAAGACTCGGGAAGCTTTAAGATGATCCTCATTCCAAGTGCTCTGCAGTATGGCAGGGACACCACAATGTTGTGACTCTGCATTTCCCTCCATCTGCTGCCGAATACATGCAAAGCAGAGCTCGGAGAAGCAAAACGGAGATGGGGAATTACCCTTTCATGTAAAATGAAAAAACCTTAATTAATCAAGAGGTTCCCCCACGGTTGCGATGCGGCGCGTTCTTCACATCAAATCCAACCAAAGCCTGAAATCAGTCACGCAGAAGAACAGGCTGGAGCAATTCCCCCGCAGAAAGTGTTGAACGCAGCCTATCACCACCGGTGGGTTTGAGGCAAATCTGCAGATTATGCTTTAAGCTGGGAGGAAAAAAAAAAATGCCCTGTCGCTGGAATTCGGCGGCTCTGTGTCTGGCGTGTAGGAACGTGACAGCGCATCTGTGTGGGCTGGGGATAAAGAGTCACAGCTCGTCGTGCTCGAGACAACTCAGCTGAACATGCACGGTTCCTTCGTGTTTCTGTAACCTTTTCATGCTTCTACAAATAGCCATATGTATTCTGATCTGCTTGGAGAGCAAGACTGAGGGGTTCCTGTCATGGATGTATCTCTTGCCTAATCAGTTTTGAACCCGTTTGCCACTTCCAGCTAAACCTGAGGGCGAACGGGATCTTCGGTCTCGGAGACACAACGTTCCTTTGAGTTTTGTGAAAACAAGCGGTTTTAGTAGAGGAGAGAGACCTGATTAGTGGCCCCATGGAGAGAAAAGCTGCAGTGAGAGCGCAGCTCTTATTAGACATTGAAGAATCCACATGGGAGAGAGGTGTTCCTGACCGTGGGAAAAGCTGCAGTGGGAACTGGCAGTTATTGGACGCCGGAGAATTCGGCCTCAAGACACGCATCTGTAAGAAACGAGTCGTCATTAGTTCTGCTCACAAAGCCACTTGGATTCTTTTTTTGGTTTGTTTGTTTTTTTGTTGTTTTTTTTTTTTATAATATATATACCAATAAGCTGCGAATGCTTTTCTGTAATTGTTCAAAGAGACAACCAGAAGAAGTTCGTTAGGAAGAGAGCTGCCTCTTTCTTTCCTGGCTGGCTGAGGTGCCCTGGCAGCTGCCCGTGGGTAGTGCTGGGCTGAGCCTGGGTTGGTTGCAGGTCGAGGGCTGATGCAATGCCGGCTCCTCCTGACGCTGCCGGCAGCGGAACTGCTGACTTGGGAGAGGGTGATATTAAATGTAGCCCAGCGAGATATTGCACGCAGTGCCAAGAGGGGTTTTTACTCATCCAGCTTCATGTAATCCCTGTGTCCAGAGCATGATTCAGCTTCCCCTCCCTCATCTTCACCCTGGTTTGAGCTAGGACTCCTCCCGAGGGCTGCTCCGTGTTGTGGGGGTGTCCCAGTGGAACTGATAGTTCAGGAAATGGACCTATGTTCATGTATCACCTGATGTGTGTGTGCTGGAGCAGCTGATCTGTGGCAGAACTGGTTGTCACAGGGGTTGCAGAAACATTTCCCAGTGTGTTGACTGTTGGATGAATTTGTTGCTGGGACATTGGGAACTATGAACAAACCATTTTAAGTATTCTGCATTTTCCCTCTCTGGTGGTACATAATAATTCTGTTCGTGTATTAATACCTCAGCAGCATCCAAAAGGTCACTTTGCAATAAAGACATAAATAAAATGTCTTAATTAGGAATCAGTCTTAAAATGGAGCTGAGCTATAAAGCCAGAGGCGAGCGCTCGTTCCCACATGGAGTTATCTCCAGCCTATCTGCTCCTGAATACCAGAGGTATCAGGACTATTGGTGAATGTGCCTGTGCTCGCTTTTTAATTTCCTACTTTGTCATCTCTTAGGGAGGGATTACGAGTGCAGACAAAGCCCTGGCTGTTTTCCGTGCGTGGCAGGAACACGTGCTGTATCTCATTAACAAACCCCCTGTTTGTTGTCGGGAGTTGGGAGATTTCCTGTCGAGTGCTGCTGGGGGATAAAGGGAGCTGCAAAGCCCAGGGGGGTCTGGGTTTGGGTGATTGGGGTACTGGGGCAGGAGCATAGGAGGATGAACATCAGACTCAGGAGTCACCCCAGGATTGTCTGGCTGAGCTCTGTAACCTGGTTCGTTGTTTCTGCTCCTGAATTGTGACGTTTTCCTGAAGATCTTTATTACTTGGAGAAAAGCTGCAGAGAATGCCCTGAAGAACATTGTTTTTCTCCCCCCAAAGGTCACAGAGCCAATAAAGATCTCTCTAAACAGGTTTTAAAGCATCTCAGATTGCAATCTAGAAAATGATGGGAGCTGGGTAATTAGGGCATGTTTCTGAATCATTGTTGTCACAAGGTCTGTGTGGCTGGAAAACCAGCGCCCCGTGTGATACAAGGAGCTTTTATTTTGCCTGGCTCTGGGAAGGTAAAGGATTTCAAAGCTGCACATCGTGGGGATTTATCACTTGCTGCTGAGCTTTCCTACTCGTGATCATCCAGAGCCCTGTCCCAGCTGCTCACCAGGGCTTACCATTACAGACACAGCAATTTATCTACACCAGTGCCCCCAGCATGGGTGGCAAACAGGAGGAGCTGGAATCCCATTGTGCAGCAGGAGGTGGTGTAGTTGCTATCATGGAAACACGGTGGGATGACCGGCACAACTGGAATGCTGTAACCTCTTCACAAGGAACTGGCAAGGAAGGAGGGATGGTGGGAGAGGAGCCCTGTGTGTTAGGGAGAGTCTGGGTTGGCTGCAGTTGAATGACGGTGGTGACAGGGTCAGTGTTTTTGGGAAAGAATGGTGGGAAGGCCGACAAGGCACACACTCTGGTGGGGGTATCTCCCAGACCACCCAACCAGGATATCTCCAACAAGGAGATCCAGTTTCTCCTGAAGAGACAGATGAAATAGTCTCTAAGCAGCTGGGAGAAGTCTCATGATCGCTGGCCCTTGTTCTCGTGGGTGAACAAGGAAATCCAACAGTGGAGACGAAGCAGCTGGGGAGGCTCGTGGGGTGTGTGCACGACACAGTGGTGAGGGAGCCAAGCAGGGAAGGTGCCCTGGTGGACTCTGTGTCCAGTTGTCCGTGGTAAACACTGCTCCTGGTGTGCCCTGAGCACAGCTGCAGCCAAGGCCGTGCTTGTCTGGAAGCTTTGAGATACCTTTTGGCAAATTCCCTGGGTCACAGGGGCAGTCCTGCAGAGTGAAGCGGTTGTGGCTCAACAGGTGACAGTTCCCCACATTTGTCTGCCTTGATTTTAAGTGTAGCTTTCCAGGACTCTGGGATTCTGCTTGTTTCTATCAAGATCCATCTCGGTGAAGTGGAATGATTTTCATCCCAGCCCTGTGCACGCTTTTGTTGATGGTCTGTCCCTGGTTTTACTCTGCTACAGGTCAGCTACTATGAAATAGTGCATTTTTTTAGTACTTTTTGTTTAGATTCCTGTATTCCTCTGTGTCTGCCAGCCCTCAGGTCCCCTTCCATGCCAAGCATACGATGATACTGTCAGATTCGGAGCGGATTTTGAGTAATGCTCTGCATTACTTGAGGTAGAGTTAAATTCCAGACTTGTGCTGCTCGGGTCTGAAGGTGCTGAAATACCATCTCATATCACTCTTGATATGAAATTCCCTTTATGAAAAAAGTACATAAACATATTTCATGGCAGGTAAAAGCACGTGACTCTAATGAATACAAAGCTTGGAACATGGTGGGGTGTCATTTTCTTAGGATAAGTGTGTTTTAACTGCTCCATATTTTATTTATTCTGTTACTGCCCTTGTTGTGATCAGTTGCAGCGCCGTGAGCTTTGCAAACACCCGTGTAGAGACACAAGTTCCCTTTGTGTTGCTGGGTGAGGAACTCACAGCGGTGAATATTAAACACCTTTTGTGAGCTGCACGGGCGGGAGACGCTCTCTGGGAGCCAGTGGGGCTGGAAGCTGCTGCTTAACTCTGGGCAGGGTTTCTGCAGGGGACCTGTCACCTGGCTTGGTGTCCTGCTGCTGGTGAGATCCCACTGGGGTGGGTGCTGCTGGTGAGGTCCCAGTGGGGTGGATTCTGTTGCTGGTGAGATCCCAGTGGGGTGGGTGCTGTTGCTGGTGAGATCCCAGTGTGGTGGATTCTGCTGCTGGTGAGGTCCCAGTGGGGTGGGTGCTGCTGGTGAGATCCCAGTGGGGTGGGTGCTGTTGCTGGTGAGATCCCAGTGGGGTGGGTGCTGCTGGTGAGGTCCCAGTGGGGTGGATTCTGTTGCTGGTGAGATGCCAGTGTGGTGGGTGCTGCTGGTGAGATGCCAGTGTGGTGGGTGCTGCTGGTGAGATCCCAGTGGGGTGGGTGCTGTTGCTGGTGAGATCCCAGTGGGGTTGGTGCTGCTGGTGAGATCCCAGTGGGGTGGGTGCTGTTGCTGGTGAGATCCCAGTGGGGTGGGTGCTGCTGCTCTTTGGTGTGTTATTTTGTGCACTGGGAAGTGGCTGCAGGTGCTGGTGAGGTGGGCCAAGTTCCCAGGCTGCCATCCATGATAGCAGAAGACCCTAGAAATGATGTTCATGGAGCCAACAGACATCCATGAGCCTGGCTAGAAATCCTGTAGAACTGGTGGTGACATCCTGCCTTATGGAGCTTTAGCATCTTCATGTCTTGGATTTGCCTGTACCTGGAGCAGACCAGCCTTGTGCAGGGGGAATGCAGGGCTGGGGTGCCCCCAGCATGGGGTATTTGGACTGATCCGGAGTTGGGAGTGAGGAGAAGAGACGCAGACATCTGGTAAAGTACTATTTCAGGTCACATTATTTTGTTATGAAATAACAACAAAGCCAGAGGAATGTGATTGGCCAAGGAAAGCTTCAAGCTGTGCGAGCGTTCTACTGAATAATGCAGGCTGGGGCTTGCCGGGGTTATATAATCACGGAGGAGAAAGGAGTTTGAGCGTGGCACAGAAAAATCAGCCGAGCTTTTCAGATGGCTGGAGATACCTGGATGGAGTCAAAGGGAACCCGAGTGAATGCAAAAGACTTGGGTGTCCTGCTGGATCAGGGCGTCTTGTCAAATCATGCTCGTAATGAGCGGCACAGAAACAAGCACCAAAAGCTCCGCTTTGTTATTTTGGGTCTTGTAGGGTGTCTCACCATTAGTAGTATCTGGAGCGTAGTGGTGTTGGCTTAGAAATACAAATGCAGAGAAGCTCTTCAGGCCAGGGTGGAGCTGACCTGCAGAACCCTGCAGTGGTGGAGATGGTGGGGCATAAAAGGTGCTCACAGGCTCGGGGGAGCTCAGTGTGAGACACAGGGAGGTACCGTGATTTAAAGTGGGATTTGGTTTGTATTAAAAAATGAATTCTCCCTGATTTCAACCCACCTTTTCCTATTATCGTGTGTAGATCATGCTGTAAAGATCCTTATCAGTTTATGGGATATTGCAGCTAAGCTGACATGGTTTATTTGACATGGAAGACTGAGGTTACCATATGCCAGTGTAGGGCAAATTGTAGGGTGTGGGGTGACTTTGGCTGTGTCTGGGTTGCCCCTGGGGAGGAGGAACCAGCCCGGCCTTGCATTGGCAGAGCTGCATTTCCCAACGCGGCCGCGCTGTCTGCAGATACAGGAGGAAGAGCTGGGGAGGAGGAAGGGCTGGAGAGCCAGGGGAACGTGCCGAGCAGCCGTGCCAAGAGCCCAGGGACGTTTCAGCTGCTTGAATATAGAGGTGCTTTGATCTGCAGTGAATAAACCGATAATGCTTAAATTATGAATTCCTTCCCTTTGTCTGAAAAGCTGGATTAGCGTGGCTTTGTCGGGGCCGTGATTATTGGGTGACGTTTTCTGCCGGGGCCGCTCGGTGTGTGTTCACAGCCGGGGCTGCGGTCGGGATGTGCCGGCGGAGGGGCTCGGTGACATAACAGCTCTCGCTGTCCTCGTCTCCTCTGCTTCGGGTTGAACTGTAAACCCACGGAAAACACAGCCTGGGTCGCCTGCGTCGTGATACGGAGCTAATGATTAATGGGCAGGAGCTGCGGACGGGAAGAGGCACTAAAAAACACCTTGTTTTCGTTAGTCTGCGGAGCCGGAGCCGAGCGAAGGCGCCTCTTTGTTCCTGTTGGCCTGGCAGCAGCGATTGCAAAACGCAGCCTTGGGAAGGGCTGACGCACAGGTGGAGCGATGGGAGGCGAAGGTTGAGAGGAGCCGCTGTGCCAGCGCTGCCAGAGATCGCGGCCGTGCCTCCCCATGTCCTTTGTCCCCTCTTCCCAGCCCTCTGCCAGGACAAAGGTCTCGCCTCGGAGCGCCTTCGGCTCCATCTGGCCTTGTCTTTGGCGTGAGGAGCCGCCGCCGCCTCTCCTCCCAGGCCCTCCAGGAGGGATCCTGGTTTTCCGCTGTAGCGCACTGAGTGCTGCAGTGGAGCCGTGTGTGTGGTGATGCAGCACTGCAGATCTCCCTCCTCTCCCCCTCTCTCCTCCCGGCAGCAGCTGCCAAGACGGGAGCAGGTCGGGGAGATGCCAATGGGTGCGGCATCCCCGGGCAGATGGATCCTCCACTGGGGACCCGAGGATGTCTGCAACCGCATGGAAAATGCAACCCTTCCTCTTCCAGCAGCTCTCCTGGAATACTCAGGGCCGATTTTCTTTCCTCTGCCCCCTTCTGCTCCTTTCTCCTCCCCGCTCCTGCCTCCCCTTGCTTTCAGCAAAGGCGATTGTCACAGATTATCCCGAGGGCTCCTCGAGGGGACGGGGCAGGACACCAAAGCACAGCGTTTATTTATGTGTCTGGATAATGGGGGGATTAAAAGGTGCCGTCTCCAAGGGCAGTGATTCAGGACCATGCCTGCAGTGGAGTGCAGTAGTAGCCTCCCCCATGCATTTCTTAGTTAGGAAAAAAAGGAAATAATTTTTTTAAATTACCGAAATAGACTTCTCCCAATATGAAAATTAATATTGGGAAGAGTTGTGCATTTGGTGGGTGATTTTTATGGTACGTGGGAACTTTATTACCTGGATGTTTTGTATCTTCTCTTTCTGGGCAGCATTAACTCAAATATTTGAACATTTTAATATATTCTGGATCTTTTGCATTACGAGAAAAATGTTTGAGATCTGACTGTGTATGTGTAATAACACACACGTGTCAGGATTTCAGAATGGGGCAGGAACTGTTGAGGTGCTCAGAGCCCAGCCCTGATGTCACTGCAGGCAGCACTTCATGTGAGGTGGGCTGTGGTCACTGCAGGCAAAGGACAACTGGGATTTTGGGGATTTTGGTATCATTTAAGATACTGTTCTTTTCCCCACGCTCCCCTGAAGACTGTAGGCAAATATGGGCTTGTGTTGCCAGGAACTGAACGTGTGAACAGCAAAGGAGAGTTTGTGTTTTAACCAGTCTCTTTGGAAACGACATGGTGTGGGAGAGCTCCCTGGGGGTGAGGGTTGGAGCCCTCTGTCCTGTTCCGTCGGCGTTTGTAGAGAACCAGTGCTGAAACACATGTTAAAGGGTGGTGCTAACTAGGACTCCTGATTATTTTTCTATTTTTTGTCATGTTCATTCATGGCATGAACATTTTCTCAAATAGGCTCTTTCCTGTTTTCCTTCCTCCTCCTTCCGTCCCTGTTCCTTGTCTCTCTACATCTGGCATATCCAATTAGGCCATTTTATTTTTCCCTCACACAGATTTTATTAACCATATCCTCTGCTTTTCTGGGCTTCCTAAATCTTGCCTTCAAGGCAAGATAACCATATCCAGCTTCCAAAGGGTGCAAACTTTGAGGAGCAGTTCCATTTGCCATCGTTTGAAACTTTTAATGAAATAAAATAGAAATAAGAAAAAAACCAACCAGTTTGGTATCACAGGTTGAGAAACTCCCAAGAATTAACGTCACTGTTTGTACCCAGGAGTACAAAGGTGACAAGGTCTGCTCTGGATTGCTGAGAGGCAAGAGCATGCCCTGTATGGAACTGTGTCTTTTTATGCCCAACAAGGCACTTTCTGACTCAAAAGTGCCTCTTGTTTGCACACACCAGTGTTCCCTGGAGCATAAACCAGGGAGAAAAGGGCTCTAAATCCAAACCAGGTTATATGTAAGTGTAGTAGGTCAGGCTGGAATGAGAAGGCAGCAGAGAGCGAGGCAGGTTTTCAGATCGTATTTAAGGATTAGTCATCCAACAACAGTGATGAAATGGTGAGGTGTAGGGAAAGCCGGGCATGAAACCGAGGCAGCTGCGGGATCCGACAGCGGGGCCGCCTCAGCCCCTTGGAGTCCCATTTCCCCTCGTGTGTGGCTGAAAATTGTGCCCGTGGAAGGGCTGTTTACGTCTGTTCAGCCTTGTGCTGCCTTTGTGAGTAGAAAATTTTTGCAATAATTCTTCGTGGAGTTTACAAATACTTCCTGATTAGGTTTTTTATTTGTGTGTCCCTTTCCTCTACGTCAGCGCATTCATAGATGTGTTTTTTGCCTCTTTTTATCCTGCGTTACTGACTGCAGTTCAAAGCCTTTCCCTGGTTTGCTCAGAATCTCTTGGCTGAGAGAACTGAGCACCCAAAATGTGACATGCAGTTAAAACACCACTGTGCTCATCCCTCCCATTTTGTCCTCTCTGCTGGGAGCTGATGCAAGTTATTCAAATATGGTTTTCCGTCTTGTTTCCTTGTGTACACAAACATGTTTGGGTTTATTTTTATTTTGCATAGACATTTACTCATCCCTAAGTGCCGGTGTTGCAGTCACTTAACATACATTACGGAGGGTGGTGTCACCTTCTGCCGACGTTCCTCAACGCTCCTGCCGTGGGGCTTGGTCCGTGCTGGGGGTGGGAAGTTGAACCCCATCACAGCCTGGTCTGGGGGTGCTTTGTTGGCCGTGGGTCCTACGAGGAGCTGGAGACAGAGATTGGGAATGAGGATCCCAGTGAAGGCTGGATTAGATACAGATTGGAGTAGTGGAATTGCTGTGTCAAGGTCATTTGTTTCCTAAGAAGATGGCTGGGCTGGCTGTATTTTCACTTGTGACACGGTTTTGTTTTAATTGTGCCTCTCCTGCCTGATGACACACGGGGTGCTCTGGTTTGAACACCTTTCTGTTCCTTCAGAGCTGTTGTCATTGTTCCGTTGCTCTAAAAGGGCCATCCTGTGGTCAGCTCCCCATGCCAAGAGAGGAGTTCAAATGTACCCATGGAGAGCTTAAATGGCCTTTTCCCTTCTCCAGATGGCTTTTCCCCACCTTTTAAAAATGTGTCTCCCAGCCATTGGTTTTCCTGCTGCATGGGAAGGGCAGAGGGTGGGATGTTGGTTCTGCAGGAGGCAATGTGACTAAACGTGGTCCTTTCCCACCAGCACTAACCCGTGTGCTCTGCTTTGCTTCTCTTCCAGATATGGACGTGTCGAAAGTGTCAAAATCCTCCCTAAGAGGGGGTCGGAAGGGGGAGTGGCAGCGTTTGTGGATTTTGTGGACATCAAAAGTGCACAGAAGGCACACAACTCTGTCAACAAAATGGGCGATAGAGACCTACGGACGGATTATAATGAGCCAGGAACCATTCCCAGCGCCGCGCGGGGCTTGGATGATACAGTTTCCATTGCATCTCGTAGTAGAGAGGTTTCTGGGTTCAGAGGAGGTGGTGGGGGGCCCACTTACGGCCCCCCGCCATCGCTTCATGCACGGGAAGGACGTTATGAGCGGAGACTTGATGGGTAAGTTCCAAGGTTTCTCTAGGCAGGTATTTTGTATTTGATATGGTGAGAAACACAAACTCGTATCTAGGGCCCCCAGATGGATTTCAAATTTTGGGAATTATCTATGTTTCCTATTTTGGGTTGGAAACGGAAGTGATTTCTATCCCAGTGGCTGGTACCGTGTGGATCCATAGAGGATGTGTCCTGCAGCTGGTTGGATATCTACCTACACTTGAAATAAGGTGGTTTTAAGATGGAAGATTTCCTTTGGCCAGCATCGCTATTGGAGTTACTCTTGTGTAGAAGTAACGATCCCATTTCTTGGATAATATTAAGGCCTTGCTGGATGTATCCCTGCTGCCAGATGGAGCTATCTTACTCTACAACATGTGGTGAAGTTCTCTGTGGAGTATCTGCGGAATACTAGAACCTAAAATTCGGTGACAGCTTGATGCCTAGTTCTCAGCTCTCACTATACGCAGTGGGTATGTTAATTGGATTGTCACCACAAAATTTCTAGTAAGACTTTAATGATGCAGCCCCTTGGATTCTACCGACAACTCTTAGCCATGGAAATAACGCTGGGATGGAGAAGACCGAAGGCAGCTTGTGATGGTTCCATTTTGGATCTACATCATTTCCAAGCTATTGGGATTATTCTTTCTGATGGTATTGGCAAAAAGAGATGATGGACATTACTAAATTTTGGAAATTATAGTGTTTTATTTTTCATTTTTTTGTTAATGCTGGAATAAGAACTACTGCCTTGAATTTATTGGATGGTATACAGTCAAGACGCCAGTAGCCATGGGGAGTGGATTACTATCTAGTCTCTTAAAAAGCTCTCTGCTGCTCCACATTAAACATACTTTAGCCTTAAGGACGTGGTGCTAATACCATTTGTGGATACACCAGTGAGAAGTGACTGGGCTGGATGGTTACCAAGGCGGCCAGAGGATGCCTGTGGGGGCCTCGGGGAATCTTCTGCCAGCTGCTTGATTCAGACTTAGGGCTGGAAGTTAAAATAATGGATATATTTAAGTGCCTTCTGTCTCAAGAAAGAAGTCTGGGGGTTTCAGAGTTACGGTTTCAGTCTGGGACTACTTCCGTCCAGTGGAATTTTTTTTTTGTGTCTTGTCACTAAGATTTTTTTTTTTCTTGTTGGTTCATCTAAAATATCATTTGACACCCTTGCCCATTAAGAAGGTGGATTACCCCTGTAAGAGGGGCCAAAATTGGGGAAGTTATGTTCACAATTCTCTCCCTAGATTTAATTGGGAATATAGGTCGTGTTTCCACACTTGGAAAAGGTTGGTATGTCCTGCCCTGTGTATATTAGCCCCTCTCCTAACCCAAGTCAAACCCTCTCTTTCCACTAACTCCAGTAGCACTTAGTACTAATAGATAAATGAAGAAAGCACTGTAGCCAGTAGCTGTTCAGCTCTGCTTCCTCTGTCTGTCTTCTGTGTCTTTCTCACGGATAAGGATTTGTTCTTTCTGTCAGCTCGGTAGCAGTAACCCGCTAGAAAATACTGCTTTTTCTCTGACCTCATTAAATCAGCTCTCACTGATTAACACCTCCTAGGATGCTAAGTGCAATTGTTTATAAAAGTGTTGATCTTGGTCCTTCAAAAGGGGGGAAGTAAGACAAAAAAAACCAAACCAGAGATGCATTTCTGTGCCAGATCCTGAAATATCTTTCCAAATTCCATTGTTGCAAGCAAGAGGTAATGGAAATAGAAAGGCAACAATGAATTTCAAGCAGATGTAGAAGTTAATGACATTCTGTTGCTCTGGTTAAGCAGTTTCTTATATATAATTGGAGAGAAAAAATGCAGGCAAAACGTGAGCAAGCTCCATAGAAAGCTTGATATAACAACAGAGGGTGAATATATTGAGAGGATTAAGGATCTGGTGATTCATTGGAGAAGGAATGGAAGGAGCTGCCTGAGATGCTAATCAAACAATGATTTAAATCCAATTTTCAGTACGTAAAAGATCCCTGAAATATTTCTGCCATTTGAACTAGAGCTGTGATGCAGGAGAGGAGGAGGAGGAGGCACAAGGCAGAATTGGGTTATCAGGATTCAGGGGGATTGAAGTGACTCATAACTCATTCTGAAGGAAGAATCCGAGAGAGAAGGCTGAAAAAAAAAGGTTAAAATGTCCTTCATAAGATGGATAATTAATTTTTAAATTAACTTTGGCTACCCTGACATACTCAGAATTTTATGAGTATTTTTAAAACATTCACTGTAATAATTTTGGATCTTCCTTTTTGTGGATGTAACTGAGACGTTCCATCCTGGTACTTCTCAATTAGATTACTCAACTATTTGTAATGTTTCTTTAACTTTATCTGTCAGTGTTACTATCTCTTTATTTGAGAGATCACACTAACTCAGAACATCACTGAGCCTTTCTCAATTGACATCCAAAATGTTGGAAATTCTGAACCAAACTGGTCCGTAGTTGCTGGAAAGCAGTGTAGTCATGGAGACAGAAATTCTGTGATTGCAGCAACAGCAGCAACCACAACAAAAACACCTCAAAATTGGCTTCCTACTCCTTGTGTAGGGTCTCAGTATCGTTGGGGGACCTGCATCCTCGCAGTTCTAACATTAGGGATGGAAATGTCTGTGAGTGTAGCATTCTGGTGAAACCAAAATTGCCTCCAAGAGGGTGAAATATTTTAGAACAGCAACAAGAAAGCCCCTCATTTTCCGGGAATTCTCTGTGGGTTATGCCACCCCTTTTGAAAGCAGCTTCTTACCTCTGGGTCATGCTTTGCACGAAGGCTTTCATGGCTACAGCCCGGCCTGCAATGCCATTTTTGCAGAAGGATAATTACAAGAGCTCCAGTAATTACCAAATCTCAGACAAAAATGTTGAGGCTCTTAAGCAAAAATGGAGGGAATAAAAGAGAAGTTAATGGTGATGTCCACAAACGTGAAATTTTTCTTGTTTACTAAATTTAAAAGAAAAAGAACCAAACCCAAACACGAGTAAAATGCAGATTCTGCACTGGAAGGCAGAATTTATTTGCTGTGCAGGCAACACGCTGGTCATGAAAGCCCCATATTGTGATTAAACCAAAACGACTGCTCAGCTTGATCGTATACGAATATAACGTTGGAGTCCAGTCAAACGTTTTGAAGTCTGTCAGTGTTTGCTTGGTAGGTCGTTGCTGGTTAGCGGAGGAGCAGTTGCACAAAATGCCGAGTGCTGCCGTGAATGTTTGCATGATTTGCCTCCAGTTGTGCCTGCCCCTTTCTGATGCGATATTTTTCCCCCTTCCCAAATGCAGGGCTTCAGATAACAGGGAGCGTGCTTATGAACATAGTGCCTATGGACACCATGAGCGGGGGACGGGAGGATTTGATCGGACGAGACATTACGATCAGGATTACTATAGAGACCCTCGAGAGCGGACTTTACAACACGGGCTCTATTACACTTCCCGGAGCCGAAGTCCAACCCGTTTTGACGCTCACGACCCCCGTTACGAACCTAGGGCCCGGGAGCAGTTTACATTGCCCAGTGTGGTACACAGGGATATCTACAGGGATGATATTACGCGGGAGGTACGAGGCCGGAGGCCGGAGCGGAATTACCAGCACAGCCGGAGCCGCTCGCCGCACTCGTCGCAGTCCCGGACGCAGTCCCCGCAGCGGCTGCCCAGCCAGGCCGCCCGGCCCGCCCGCTCCCCCAGCGGCAGCGGCTCCCGCAGCAGATCTTCCAGCAGCGACTCCCTCAGCAGCAGCAGCAGCACCAGCAGCGACAGGTAGGGCCCTGCCCGCGGGGTTGTGAGCCCGGGCCGTGGGGTGGTGAGGTGTCCCGTGGCCGGGCGTCAGGCGCTGAGGGAGGAGTGAGCCCGAGTGGAATGGGGAAAGGCTCGGTTGGAATGAGATGGAGCTGAGGGGGCAGCACTCTTGGTGTCGTTAATCATTTCCCGTGGTGGATCCGTGCAGTGTCCATAAGGCACTGGCGGGGCAAAACGGGGACGTGCAGACACGTGGCCTCGCTGCCTGTGGGCCTGCAGCGTGGTGTGGTTTGGGGTGCTTGGAGAACAGTGTGACTGGGATGGATCTGGAGAACAGGGTCACTGTTTTCTGCCTCAGTGAGGGAATAAGCAAATTCTCAGGTCAGCTGCTTTTACAGGCCACAGTTGAAGGTACTTCGGGAAAGGGTGAGCAGGACTGCTCTGTTTCCTCTCATTCCCTGTTGCCACTGACATTTAAAAGGTTGATTTATCACCTTCCCATTTTTGCCCCTTTTGCCTCGCAGCAAAAATTGTAGATGTGGAAGAATTAAAATAATCCAAGTTTGTTGTTCCTAGTGATGCATTCGTGTCCTTGGTTCTGCAATAACTCTGTATTTGTGTGGCTTTATAAAATACCTACAGGGTGGAAAAAAGGTGCTAGAGGTAATCACTGATTTCTTCTAATAATTTTTAAATTCATAAGTACCTCTCTGATTTTTAGCCTTTTAAGAGTAAATTCACCCTAAGAGTGGAAACCACGAAGCTACGATTGCACCCGTAAATGTTCTCTGCTCGTTGGTGAAGAGCTCTGCTCCTCAGGAGGGTTTGGCAGCGTTCCCTTTGCAGACTAGGTCTTTTCTAAAACTGAAAATATTCATTAAGTAAATAAGTGTATCAGTAGAATAAATACCTAGTGTTGGATTTCACAAGAGCCTGGAGTGACAGGACAAGGTGGAATGGCTTCCCAGTGCCAGAGGGCAGGGATGGATGGGATATTGGGAAGGAATTCCTGGCTGGGAGGGTGGGCAGGCCCTGGCACAGGTTGGGCAGAGAAGCTCTGGCTGCCCCTGGATCCCTGGGAGTGTCCAAGGCCAGGCTGGAACAGCTGGGATAGTGGGAGGTGTCCCTGCCCATGGCACGGTGGGACTGGATGGGATTTAAGGTCACTTCCAGCCCGAACCAGTCTGGGATTCTGTGATTATCACTGAGAATTGAATTTACCACTGGTATAAATCTCTAATCAAGGCAATTACTGTCACCAAATCTTACCTGCTTGAACGTTGGACCTTCTGGGAGGGTGAGATGGGCTGACACAGGGCAGAGCCTACAGAAGGGAAGATGAGGAAATCAGTTTCTCCTCCTGTGATTTCCCCACCCCCTCATGTCTAAAGAATCATGCAAGTCTTTATTTACTTCTTTTAATTATTGTTTTCTCCTCCTGGATTTAGAAATCCAGGTCGTGTTTTGGCTGCAGAGCAGGTGGAGAAGATTTGAGATGACTTTTAGGCTGCCTTAAGCACTTGTTTATTTATTTCTAACACTCTCTCAATGAGAGCTCAACGCTTGGATAAAGGCAACCCTTTGTCAAAGATTTTTCACACTTATTACAGCTTAAAAAAAAATCGGTGAGACTTCCAGAAGTCTCAAAAAAAATTCCTAGAGAAGACAGATTGAAAAGAGGGTTGGTTACATTTAAGGTTTAATAAAAAAATCCCAAGCAGGGTGGAAAAAAATCTCTTCTTGTGCTCCTTTGCTCCTTGCAGAGTGAGAAGGGAGTCCAAGCAACTTGTAATATTTCTAAAATGTCATTGTTGGGATGTCGAGGTGGGATGAAATCCTGTTCTGAATATGAGAGGACTAAATACAATCCCACTGGAACTCAGTTTTAAGGTTTAATGAGAAGAAAAGCAGCGTCTGCTGTGCTCGAGCGTTTCATTTTCTTGGCAATTTCTGGTTGTAGTAATGGAAAAGTAGATGATACTCCAGGAGGAAATAAACATTTTTTTCTTATTAATATAGTACAATCAAACTCAGTCGAGCAAGTAACGGAGTGTGGTGGATTGTCTGTTTAATTTTGAAGGATCAGAGAGGAGTTTTACACGTTTCTCAGCAACCAGTGAGATATTAATAAACATTTAACCCTCTCTTTACTTTGCAAAGCAAAACCCCACCTTGCCTTGAAGTCTTTCAAAGCACAAGTGTTTTTTTCTGTTTAATTTTTAACACATTTTGAATTTTGCCATGTAAATACTGAGCCACTCATACCCTGTGGGGAGTGAAAGCTGCCTCCCCCCCTTTCCATGGTGCTCCCACTCGCTGTGCAATGGATCTAGTTTCATTTGTCAGGAGAATAATTATTTCCTGCAATTTCTGTGGTATTCCCAGGGATTTTTCAGCAAACTGGCCTTTTTGTAAGTGGAAATGGCCAATTTTACGAAATTACTAAGGCCTTTATGGCACTGAATTCTTCTGAAACTGAGCAAGTTGGTCACTCAGGTCTTGTCCTGTTGGTGCCAGCTGGCAGGTGGAAAGGGCAAAGCTGTGTGTCCTCAGGTGGATCTTACCTGTGCTCCAGGGGGGGTTTGGGACACACTGGGAGTTTCTGTGCCTGGCACCATCCTTTGGGAACTGGGAAAATCCAGCAGGAAGGCGGTGAAGGAGAAGTTTGGGCTTCCTTGCTTATGGTTCTCAAGAGCTGTGTGAAGGAAATAACACTTTGATTGAATGGTGAGGATTTTCCTGCACAATAATGTGAGGAAAGATGCTCTGCAGTTTGCTTAAAAATTAAAAAACAACCCAAAAAAGCCTTTATTTCATAAAGGTTTGGAGTTTGCTGTGTTGGGTCTCAACTAAGCTTTGCTTTCAGTTGCTATTTGGAGGCCTTTGCAGGTAATGGAGCTGCAAGGGAGTAATTTAGAGCCTAAACCCAAAAAGAACAGGTTAAAAATAGCCAGTCCTCTGTGAAGCTGGGCTTTGTTTGGGGTATTTTGTGGCCTCTCAGAAGTTGCCCGCTGGGCTGAGGGGGGGGAAGCCTGTGGATGTGGGTGGTTCCTGTGTGGATTTGAGGAGGAATTGGTGTTTTGAAATGTTCTTAACATGAGATTGCTCATTCCCCACCCATATCGTGCAAAAGGGTTGATGGAATTTTTTTATCACCTTGAAAGAATAAAAAAGCCTTGAAAATTATGATTTTCCACCACCAGAAGCCTCAGTTTCTCCATGCTGGTGATTCAGACACACACCACAAATGATACATTAGCAAACATATTTTCTGCACTGTGTCATGGAAGAAGCTGGATGTGGATGGAAGCTGCCTGATCCCTTAGGAAACAAACCACATTTTGTTTGTGCCCTGCCCAACCTCCTGGAAAAAAAAAAAATCCACCTTTTATTTTTTTTGGTAGTTAAGGCTCTTTTCTAGGCTGCCTGTGGAGGTGCTCTAATGCACTAAAAATAATTTCTGGGCTTTTTGATTCAGTTTTGTAACGTCAAATGGCCTGACACGTCTCTTGCTGCTCCATGTGTTAGTGATTATTTTTAAAGCTTTGCTGCAGGGATGTGCTGAACCAGCTGAGAGTGGGACATTCCTAAAGTCTTCCTTGGATGAGATTTAAATTATTTACAAGATCCTGTCAGTGTTTGATTTCCTATAGATGATGTCCAGAATGTGAAAGTGGGAATACCCCGGGTGTGTAAATTTACAGATAAGCAACCTGAGATTTCCTTCTGCCTTTATTTTTTAGATTGTTTATTTAGTTGTCTGTTGTCAAGGATGCTGGAGGATTTACTAAGTGAAACGAATAATTTCCTATAGTTTGTAGTGTAGTCACCTTTGATTTATTTTTAAGAGTGTTTATTTGGTTGTCTCATGTCAAGGATGCTGGAGTTGGATGAATAATGAGATGAATAATTCCTTAGAGCTTGTAATATAAAATAGATACTGTGGCATTAAACCAGCAGTTTCAGCTGGGACACAAAACTGGTTTGGTTTTCACCAAGATCGAGGTGAGCACAGTCATTGCAGCCCTGCTGAACTCAGGCAGTGGGAAGCAGTTGCATGGATAGATGTTTGAAAGTTGGAATTTTTTTGTATAATTCTGATAGCTGTATTTAAAGTTCTCATGACAAGTGGGCAAGGCATAAGGTAATTAGAGATTGGTTTTAATTTTAGATTTCTCTGTGATGAAATTCTTTCTGGAGTTATAGTTGGAATGGAATACGTGTGTGTCTTAATATTGAAATAAACTGATGAAAAATAGTGCCAAGAGAATTTTAATCATGGGAAAACCAGGCTCCCTGAAACCTCCCGTGTATTTTCTTTGGTCGGGGACTTTCTTACCCTGTGTAAACAACCAAAGTGAAAGTAGAAAAAAGTGAGTTTAGTTTCATTACATAATGCAAACCTTTCCCCACCATTGTCTCCATCTCCTCCTTCCCGCTTCGCTTGCTGCCAGAAGTGATGAATCACTGCCTTAGCTGGGAGTGGGGATCTGCAGTGCCTTTGGAGATGCCTGTGCTGAGAACAGAGGGAAAATCAGGAAAAACGAGGTTAAATACAGCTATTTAGGCTTTACTGAAGAATCTGTGAGATGGCTTTTGTCGAGGTGAAATAATTCCACCTAAATGTTGCACTGTAGAGATGAGCTGAATATTTTTTAATCTCTTCTGGTATAGAATGACAGGGTCGAGCACGCTGCTGTTTGTACGGGAAAAGAATTAGGTTAAGATTTAAAACTGAAAATTAAAGAATTTCACAGAGTAGGAAGGCACAAAGGCACCAGCAAATCCTGTCAGAGTCAGGTGAAACCTCATCTTTACCTTTTGTTCACATAAACCCGTGTGCTGCTTTGATGTTCTCTCTGCACGGTGAAATGTGAATTAGGTAAAGGAAAATTTAAAAAAAAAAATCCCCCTCAGATACTCGCAGGTTTTTGTTACCAAGTGTGGAGCGTTTTCACTTTGTTCTTCCTCTGTGTCTGCTCAGCTAAATATAACCGAGACCATCCTTTCAACGTGGTTTTTTTACCCCTGGGACTGGATCGAGTTTCTGGAGATTGAGCACAGGCAGAACGTTTTCAGATGGCTTTGGAGAGCTTAGCATAGAGAAAGCAAACCATTATACTCGCGATCCGCCGGCAAAGACCTACCTGCACATGTGTAACCACGCAAATAAATCCTCCTGTGGGGGAAAAAATACGTGATCTATCAGAGATCGCCTCACGAGCGGTGAGGAGAGGGTGCCTCGGTGCTCTTGGGAGGGCCCGGCAAAGCCGCCCGTCCCTCAGCCCGCATTGCCCCAGCCCTGGACCCGGCACTAATTATTAAAAATTGCGGAGTGAGATGTTTATGTGGCCCGGCAAAGCCGCCCGTCCCTCAGCCCGCATTGCCCCAGCCCTGGACCCGGCACTGATCTATTAAACATCGCGGAGTGAGATGTTTATCTGTGTTTATGTGGCCCGGCGGAGCCGCCGCTCTCCGTCGCCTCACGCTGTAATGGCGGCGCGGCCGGGGGAGAGGCGGGGGGGGCGGCAAAGAGGGCGTTTGGGGGAAAAGAGATGTGTTTGTGAGGGGAAAAAGCGCGTGTTCTGAGGGGAAAGTGGGTGCTTTGGTGGGGGGAGTGAGTGGGTTCTTCTGGGGGAAGCGTTTGTTTCTACGGGAAAGGGGAGTAGGTTTTTGGGGAAAGCGGGTGTCCCTGAGGGAAAAGCGAGTGTTCCTGAGGGAAAAGCGAGTGTTCCTGAGGGAAAAGCGGGTGTTTTGAGGAGAAAAGCGGGTGTTTTGGGGAGAAAAGCGGGTGTTTTGGGGAGAAAAGCGGGTGTTTTGGGGAGAAAAGCGGGTGTTTTGGGGGGAAGCGTCTGTTGCTGAGGGAACAGGGAGTGTTTTTTTGGGGAGAGAAGCGGGTGTTTGGGGGGAAAAGCGAATGGTTTCTTTGGGAAAGGTGGGTATTTCTGAGGGAAAGGGGAGTCGGGGTTTGTGGAAAGCGGGTATGGGGGAAAAGCGAGTGGGTTTTTTTGGAAAGTGGGTGTTTCTGAGGGAAAAGCGGGTGTTTTGAGGGGGGAAAGCCGATGTTTCTAAGGGAAAAGCCAATTTTTTTGGGGGGGGGGGTGTTTCTGAGGGGACAGGGAGTGGTTTTTGGGGGAGAAAAGCGGGTGTTTGGGGGGAAAGGCGAGTCGTTCTTTGGGGAGAGCGGATGTTTCTGAGGGAAAACTGAGTATTTCCGAGGGAAAAGAAGCGTTTTTGGGGAGCAGCGGGTGTTTGTGCTCGGAACCGGTCTGAGCCGGCGGCAGCCGGACCCGCCGCGCCGCCCCCGGGGCGGGGCCGCCCGGACCCCGCCGAGAAACACCGCGATCGCCGCAAAAACCCCCTCATTTCTAATTAAAATAATATACCAGCACTCCCCCCCCATCCCCAGCCCTTAACCCTGCAGCAGCTGTGGCTCCAGCGTGGAGGTTTTCCCTCACAGCGCCTGTGGCGGAGCCGGTGCTGAGGGAGGAACCCGCCCGCTCTGCCGCTCCACCTTCCGATTTTAGGTTGGGGGTTTATTTTTTGAACCTTCGGTGCTCGCTCTGCTCTAGAAGTTAAGCGCCGGTTTCCTCGCTGGAGCAGCGAACCCCAAAAATCCCCAAAAAGGGGTTATTTCGAACCTGGTCCGCTATCCTAACACCACCATTGCTGTGAAAGGGCACAGTTTCAAAATAAAACAGAAATTTAACATGGTCAGCCCCTCTGGGAGAACCCACCGCCCATCTTCTAAATAAATAGACAATAATGCTTTAAAGCATTATAACCAAGTGGGGGTTTTTTAATTTTTTTGCATCATTTTCTTGGCAGGAATTGCCAAAAAAAAGAGTGGACATTTGGCTGCAATTAATACCCGCACCCCTTCACCACTCCCGGTAATAGCTGGTAATTGCTGGCTCTAAATGACAAAGCAATTAAATCTCTTCCTAAATGTGCAGAAGTAGGTGTTTATCTAAATCTGGGCTGCCAGGCTTTGTTTCTGTGGCAGGGCCCAGAAGCTCAAACGCTTTCTCAGAGTGGCATTTGATTCTTTACACGCAGAGACGAAAAACAACCCTTTTTCCAGATTTATTTCAGGAAAGGAGTCTTAAAAATGCATCGTGCTGGGGATGGATGAAGTGTAAATGGCTCTAGGCAGACACCTCTGTTTTATTACAACGAGAACTGTTTTGATCATCTACAATGCCTATTGTTTTGCATTTTCTTAGATTTTTATTTTATTTTCAGTGCTGTAAAGGTTTCTCGCAGTGACAGTGGAGTCTTTGGTAGCGAATATGAGGATTTCTGGCAGCTGAATCCAGACCCTTTTCCTCTTCTGGGGAAGGAAGAGCCACTGTGTGTTAAACCCAGCATTTTTAAGTCACCCCTGGACAGCTGCAGGCCGGTATTTGGCGTGGGATTTGGCTATTTCAGGGCTTCCTAACCTTTTTCAGAAACGTGGGAACCCCCTGAGTTGTGTGGAAGGCATTGCTCCCACCAGCGTCGTGGGAGACCTTGGGCTATTCCTTAAATCCGTGGGAGCTGCTCAAAATTGCTGTTTTCCCCAAAGGTCAGGTGCTGCCGGTGGATTGGGTTTGACTTCGGGGTTGTGCGTGTGCGTATTAACAAAATGGTCACTTCTAATTGCGTTTTTAAGGCTTTGATTTCCTTCCAAGTATTTTGCTTAATCATCTTGAGTAGGCTGAGGGAAGGAAAGAATTAGCTGAGGTCAGGGAAGTTGAAGCTGCCCGTGTTACTGCTCAGAAGCCGGGCTTAGTCTGAGGGATCCTGGAAGGCAGGATGAAATCTGCTGTACTCCGAGACAGAGCAAGGGGAAATCAACCCTGAGAAAGCCAAAGCAAACAGGGGAACTTGGGGTGCCACAGGCTGTGGTGGCCCCCTCCTCCTGCACAAGTGGTCCAGGTGCTCCTTTCCTTGGGAGAAACGCACCTGGGCTGTGAATCATCGCTGGCACAGATTAATTATTAGAGTGCTGGTAGTGTGGAAGTGCTTGTCGGCAGCGATGCTGGAGTCAGCTCACATGGAGACACACCACAAGCACCAGAGGTGGGCGAGGGCATTCCTGCCCTGAAGACCTTTGCAGTAATGGGCAGTTTAATAATTTCTAATGAATATTCACGTGGCGGGATGAATAGCAAAAGGGGAAGGCTGTATTGAAGGCTTCCTGAAAAGTACCCGTCATTACGGGGATCAAAGGAAACATCCAGCCTCCGCCTGGGCTCAGCCCGACGTGTTCCCATTAAAGCCGAGACACAGCGTCCCTTTGGACTTGCAAATACAGCGATTTGGAGGTGGTGGGGGTTTTGTTTTGTTTTTTTCCACAAAGAGGATGTTTCTGGCTGTGCCAGAGGCGTGGATGCAGGAGGAGAACCTTCCCCTTAAAACCTGAGGGCTGGGAGAACAGCTCTCCTTGCTTCGACCTGGCATTAACCTTAAAAACAACTTTAGGTTGTGCCTAAATGAGGTCAGAGGGATGGGAATTAATAGTAAATAAGCCTTATTGGGGAAAAGAAATAAAAAATAGTCTCATCCCCTAATCTTTGCCCGTTGAATTAACCGTGTACCTGATGGGCTTAGCTTTGCCCTTAAGGTCCAGGCGTCGTCAGACATCGCAAGTGCCCAAACCATTAATGATGGCATCAAGGTTTTAAGTGAAAAAGCTTCTTAGCAGGAGATTAGGGATCTCACTCCGTATCATCAGTTGGTAATGCCACTCGGAAAGGAGAGGAGGAGGCAGCGCTGCTCTGAGTGGAAAATCACAGACTTGGAGAGAGGTGAGGGCTTCAGTGTTGTGTAGAGAGATAATTCATGTGCTGGGATGTAGTCCTAGTTTTTTAAAACCTTGAAGGAAAGTGGAGTTTCCAAAGGGAGGAAGAGTGAGACATGCACTGTGTAGATGCTGTGTTAATGAAGTCCTTGCATAATTATTCGTTAAGTGGCTAATACAAGAACAAAAGTAGCTCTGGCATTAGGAAACAAGACTTCTCTGTGATCCCTCCTCGCAAGAGCCCCGTAACAAAGGTAGGGAGCTGTTCTTTCATTTTTGGTCCTTCCAGCCATGAGTGCTGTCTCCTGTCTGGAGAAGTGAGATGTGGTGCCTTTTAATTCCTCCTCTTTGAGAAATGTCTGGGCTTCCAATGTGCAGTTGCTTTATTTAGCTCAAAGTGATGGTTTTGGCTCGAAGACACTCAGAAATCCAGGATGGCAGGAAAAGTACCTTTTGGAGAATCCTTTCTACGAGAGGGAAATGGTTTCCAGGGCCATCTCATTTCTTCTGCATTGGCCTGATATTTTCCACAGATGCCCAGAAATCTTCATGGGTTTTATACCTGGGCAAAACCAAAGAACTTCATTGAACCTTTTAAAGACAGGAGTAATTAAGACACACCTGCAGCAGATCCTGGCACCCAGGGCATTCACATGTTTATCTTTCATCCATTTGAGAGCAGAGAGCTTTTCTAGTGGGATAACATCTGAAAGAAAGGCACTGTTCTCCCTGAAAGTGAATTCCCAGGAATGCCAGCACCGGGTCCAGTGGACAGACAGTGCCAGGCTGGGCTCAGTGAGATGCAAAGTGTCCTACTTACTGTGGCTGCTGCAGGTCTGACCTCCTTGGATCATCTGACACACCGTTGGGTAAGAGCTTGCTGCAAGATCTCAAACCCTCAAATTATGTAAGATTTACACACTTGCTTTGAAGTTGGTCCCTCCCTTCCATGTTTGTTTACTGCCTGGTGTGTCCTGGTGGATTGTGAAGGATGAATAGTCGCAGAAAGGGAGCTGTCGGGTTAGTACAGATTTTCTGTTCCTCTTCTCCTTCTAAACGCCTGTGGAGCTGTGCTGGTCCCTGTTCCAGAGTCTGGGAGTACGCCGGGAACATCCTACCCCACTCGGGGCTCTGCTGGGTGAAGTTTTGAGTTTGTTTGTTTGCTTTGGAGGTGGAGGGAAGGGCAGAAAGGCTGGTTGTGTTGCTAGAAGAGAAACAGAGATGGTGCCTAACAGTTGTCTCAGGAGTAGATGTCGGTTTTGCTTTTTAATACTCAGTTTCCCTCGGACTTGGAGAAATCACATGGGTGAAAAGAAAGGTGCTTAATTAATGCTGTACGTGTGGCTGTCAGGGTTTGGGACTTGGAAGCACTGGATCCCATCAGGGAAGAAAGCAGGCTGTGCCTGTGGGAATTCCTTGGAGGACTTTGCTTCCATCCCATGGTCTCCAGTGTGCCAATGGAATTGCCTCCCACTGCTCCTCCATTCCCAGCTGCTCCCCTGGGGTGTGGAGGCCAGGGGCACACAGGCACTGCATCCAGGCAGGTGTAAGGTATTTCAATCTGGTTTTTTCCCTACTCTTCCATTTCTCCCACAAATTAAATCCTCTTTACAGTCCCTGGTCAGTGCAATGGAACCGGCCTAGGCTTTTGGGAAGGAAAATCCTTGAACTTCTGACCATGTGTGGAGATTTAATCAGTAAATTGTAACAAACACCACGGATTTAAATTACAATCAGGTGCTTTTTCAGAAGTTACTCTTAAGTGACAAACACTGTCATATGATACTGGTTTTGCTGGGTTGCTTTTGGTTTTGCTTTGTTGTAATTTTTAAGCCTGGCATTACTCTCCATAGTTGCTCAACATAAAGACACATTCTCCCCCCAGCCCTCTATAGATTTGTCAGGCTGTGGCACTTTTACCTGTTTCCTCCAAACGTTGTCTTTTTGATTTTATTTTCATGACATCAGTGTTTCCTACCCATGTGAAATCTCACCAAAAGTTCTGCTTTTAGTTGTATTTTTATTTGCATGTGGGCAGCAAAATGAAGTAATTCCCAAATATAGTCCTAGCCAAGAGATCCATCTGTTCCCTGCATTTTTAAATGGCAAATTAATCCTTAGCATACAGCTCATCAAATGTCTTTTCTTCTCTAATGTATGCTGCCTGAGATCACAGAAATGACATTTTTTTCCCAGGCCTTCCATTTTAAGTAGTCCTTTGCTCCAGAACAGCAGCTCCTATTCCAGTTTGACAGAGCACTCCTGTGCTTCTTCCAGTCGCTGTCATTGGCCTAAAAGGGGTGTTAAAACCCTCCCAATCTCCAAAATTACTGTTCCCTTCATCTCTTTGGTGTTTCTTTGAAAGGCTGTAGAAGATTCTATTAGACTCCTAGATCAGAGGAACTATTTCATGATCTAAGATGTAAGAGAATAGAAATTCTCTTGGAAAAACACTTGATAAATGGATTTATTTCGGATGGAGAACGAGGGCCGCTCTGCCCGTTTTCTTTTGGGTTTCATTCTTTGGACAATAGTGACCATTTTTAGAAGTACTGAACTTCCCCAGCGTTATCTGCCATACAGGGAATGTCTATATTAAGCTTTGCATGCTCCCAAATTTACTTAAGCAGCATTGCAGATCAGCTGTGTATCTTGGCATGCCTTCCATTGCAACTCCCATCGCAGGAACAATCCTGTTTATAGGAGAGGATGCGCCATTTCGAAACTGCTCCAAATCAGGAATTGCAACAAATGGTGTTTTGTGTAACTCTAAAAAACCCAGTGCCTTGGGCTGGGAGGAGGAAGGGCTCACAGATAGTGCCAGGTTTGGGGTTTTTGAAGACAAGGTGTGATGCTTTTCTGAATCATGAAGACAGAATGAATTCTGCGGGGCTGTTTGCTGTGATCTACCACCAGCTTTCTGTTAAAAAATAACTGCAAAATTAACCTTGGGGGTGAACCAGAGCTGGGGCTTTTTTTGTTTTAGCATAGGCGTGAAAAAGGCTTTTCTTCTGAAAGATGCCCAGTGTTCAACTCGTAGTTAATGCCAAATGAGTTTCAAGTCGTATTTAAAAGTGTTTATTCCCAGGAAATAATTTGACAGGGCATTTAAGACAAAAAAGTTACTTTTTACCCCACTAGTGAACATGTAGTAGCCTACTTGGACACAGTGGTGGTTGAATTTGAAATGGCATTTCACTCTCCTGGCTCACGGACAGCACTTGGAGTCGAGTTTTGCTGGTTTGTTCCTAAGATGCCGAGTAGGTCCCTTCCTGAAAGCAGAGCTGTTGTTGAGGAAACTGCTTTTCAATGTTGGACTTGAAGCTCTTTTCCAATGTTCATGATTCTATGTTGCTTTCTTGGTATTTTGAAAAGATTTGGCCTCCCACAAGCCTGGAGATCGAGTTCCTGAGCCTGTTCCCTCGGTGATTCATGGAATGACCTTGGGCAAAGCTCTTGGCTCTTCTTACCTTCCTTTTCCAACTCTGCAATGCAGGGATGTGAAGACATACCAACCTCCCATGAATCTGGTACTAAAGTGGGGGTTTTGTTGAAAGATTCACGTGCTCTGGGGTGTCAGTTGCTAAATACTAATTCAGGTCATCTGCAGACAGCTGGCAAAAGCTGTTGAGTTTCATGGAATTATGCTGCTTTGGGCCCGAGGGTTGAAAGCCATTTTTCCTATACTGTGGCAGTGAGCTCTGTGCTTGCTTCCCAAAGCTGCTGTGATCACACACTGATCAGTGCCTGAAGCAGCAGCTCTTCTTCAGGCACATCCCAACAGCACTTGGAATAATTTGGTTGAATCCCAGCACCTCTGGAGGAGGTGGGAATTTGGGGTGGATGCAGCAGGACTTCTCACCAGGGCTCTTGACCCAGGGCTTCCCTCCGTGGAGGTGATGTTTAAACAGAGGCTCTTTGGGCTCTCCCATTCTCACACCCACCCTCTTTCTTCCCTCGTTGGAAGTTTAATTGTGGGAAAGCTGCTCCGAGGAGCTGTTTGTACTTCACCCTCAAGGCCTCGATGACTTTAATCTTTCCCAGCACCGAGCTCCGTCACCACGGCCGTTTGCTGAGGAAGCATTTCCTACTCTGCCTTCCCAGAGCTGCTTTTTGAGCCTCAGTGATCCCACTGTTCCCAGGGAGCATCCGTGTTTCCAAAGGGCCGGGGAGGCACATCACTCCAGCTGCTCCCAAATTCAACACCCAGCCCCTTACTGGGAGCAGATGGTTTGAGTAGCATCTTCCCAGCAGTAGGAAGCTGGTGCTGAGTTGGATCTTTGCTCCGTAGATAGTCTGCTGTGTTTGTAACCAACACGGTTTTTTTCTCCAGGTTAATGTTTTTAATTCTTGGCTGTACAAAGTTCAGGCCAGAGGACAGAGGGGACGTAGGTCGAGGAGGGAGGTGGCAACTGTGACTGTGGGTTGGGCACAGTTTCCTCAGCCAGACAGGAATTAATACAAACATTTATATTCTTAGCAATCAGAATGGATTGTTTAGTTGCAGGGGAAAATTAAAAGGAGCCCAAGGCTGTCTAGAAACTCTGAGGGCATGTGGCTGCAGGGGAAGGTGGTTCTGGGGTGGGAGCCATCTGTCCTTCTGAGCTACATCTCCATCTTTTCCATGATTCATTCCAGCCTTCATCAAAGATCAGGTGTCAGACATCAGGGTAAAATAACTGACGTAAATATATTTATATGTATTCATATATGGCCTGTCACAGAGATGAAAATGGGATGTTAATAAGCCACTCACTGGCCTTGGGGTAGATACATGGTAAATGGTACCTGGAGGCTGTGACTTCAAAAACATACTGGTCAGAGGCTGAAATAAACTCTGCAAACAGGCTCTGGTAGGTGGCCAGCTAAAGCACACTGAGTTCTGTTGCCTTTAAACATCGTTTAATTTCATTTCTTTGGATTTAGGATTCCAGCCCAGCAGGAGATCACTGAAGTCTCCTGTCTGGGCGTGGTGAGACACAAAGAGTTACGGGAAGGAGGATGTCCTCATTTCATTAGTCTGCAACATTTAATGATCTCTTCAGAGCTCTAAACGCTGGGTTTATCTCCTGTGTGCTGTTTGTGGCTGTTTTCTGCCTCCGTGCAGCAGGTTTGGTCTTTTGCCCCTTCAGTGGATTGTTTAGTACCTTAGGGTGTGTGACAGGCACAAACCAAAGTTCTTGGGTGGCAAGTTCTCAGCGGCTTGAACGGGTGCCAGGAATGTCCTGGAGTCCCATCCCGGCGAGCTTTGCTCCGCAGGGCCGAGGCCGGGGGGATGAGCAGGGCTAATTACAGGGAGTGAGCCTGAGCTCGGTGCTCCCTGGCTGCTTTTCTCCACCCTCGTATTCCCGGTGGAAAGCCTTGTTGTGACACGAGGAGTGGCTCAGGTTCTTTGTGGTTTGTGTGTGGGCTGAGCCCCTTCACTGCTCACCCGTGGTCGGCAAAACACGGCGACGACTCCTTCCCTCTTGATCTCCTCATACAAAGCAGCCTCAGAGTTGGGCTGGGTTTGGTGATACCCTCAGCGTCAGGTTCAGCAGCTCCTTTGAACCAGCAGAAAAAACCCCTCGTGTTTATTTCCGGAGGTGTGAGAAGTGGTTTTTTACCGTATAAACAGCCTGGTGTGGGACACATCCTGTGTACAGAGCAGCTACCTGCTGCTCTCGTGGGTACTGAGGTCAGCGTTGGAATCAGCTCCAACAGGGAGTTGCTCACCCTGTGCCCAGACCTCTGGAATTTTCATTGTGGTTATTCCTGCCTATGGCAAGGGATTGGAATGAGATGATCTTCAAGGTCCCTTGCAACCCAAACCCTTCTGGAGTTCTGTGATTCCTCCTCAGATGTGGCAGAACAGCCATCTGGATTGTTGGAGCCAACCTGGTGGTGTCGGAGTTTTGTGGGAACGGGTTACTGCTGTTCTTAGCATGGAACGTGTGATTTGATGTGCCTTTTTGACTTGTGTGTGCGTGGAGAACGGGGAAATTCTGGTTAAATACGTTTTTGGGTTCATGTAATATTTAGCAGCAGGTCAGAAATACCAGCCTGTAATAGCCCTGTGCATATATTATTTCAGTATATCATTCTCCATCCAGAAGTCAAAGTGTTTCACAGGCAAAGATCCTTTAAATCCATTGCTAGAATGGAATACAATGCATTTTTAAGCTTTTATTTTAAGCAGTTGCCCTCAGGTTTTTCCGGGTGTTGGCTGGCAGCAATCAGGTCTTTTTAATACTTTTTATTCCCAAACAACACATTGGTACATTCAGGATATTCGAGCAATTTTCTGGTGCTGATTTCCCAGGTACAAAAAAATCTAACCAGCATTTTTCCCCCCCAAAACCTCTAAGGTATCTGAAGGATTTGTGTCTTCTGGATAGAGCTGATCCTACAGCACTCGGTGTTTTGTGCCTGAGGATCATCTACAGTGACTTAACTCAGATCTGGAAAGGGAGGGACAAGGGAAAAAACCCAAGGGTTCCTGTTGCTTCCGTTCTGAGCTGACTGAGCGTTAACTTTGGATTTCCTGACCCGCCTTGGGAATGTGCTGCTGACATCAGGCGTGAGAACAACCCGGGGATGCTGCTGCTGCAGGAGCCTGTCCTCAGCAGATCCTTCGAGGAGATAATCTTCACGCACAGATTATCCTGACAGGGTGTTGAATCCGAGCTGAGCCAGGCAGAGTTCCTGATTTTAGTTAATTTTGGCAGGGAAAAAAGTGATCGCTCTGCATATTTCTGTAAAAAAAAAAAAATCCTGGACCGTTTACGAGGTCTGGTGAAACAGGTTTTGAAGGCAGCTATAAAAAAAAAACCCCTAAAATCTTAGGTTTTACTTTTTCCTGCCAAAATTTGGCATCAAAACTGAAACAGGTTTCAACCAATTTTTGCTGCCTTTGTTTTTAATTTGTTCCAGCAATCAGAGGTAGAATCATGGAATCACAGAATCAGGGAATGGTTTGGGTTGGAAGGGACCTCACAGACCACCCAGTCCATGGGCAGGGGCACCTTCCACTAGCCCAGGTTGCTCCAGCCTGGCCTTGGACACTTCCAGAGCTGGGGCAGCCACAGCTTCTCTGGGCAGCACCAGGTTGGTTTTAATTTGCTTTCTTGAACCTTATTTTTGAGCTGCAGTTGCAGCTCAGCCCCCGCGGTGTGGTGGTGCCTCTCTCTGCCTCATCCTCTGCCAGGGCCTCTGTGTTTCCCGCCGTGTTTCCCACTCTGTCTCGCTCTTTGTCTGCCGTGGGGAGTCCCCAGCCTGCAGCTGACTCACGGCTCCCAAATCAATGGGCAGAAAGGACAATGGGCCCCCATTTTGCAGTGGCAGAAGGTGCAGGGCAGGTTGTGATTCCCTCGATTCGGCACCGCTGCCATTGACGGGACCAGCGGGTCTCCCGTGCCACCGATGGGTTTGGAGGCTCCCTTTTATCTCCTCCCCGTGGGAACAAAGGGAACGGCTGGCTTTGTGTTCTCTGCTCACTGCTTTCATTTTTCATACACAAACCCAGCGTAACTCCATCCTTACTGAGACCTGCCAGCTGTAATTGCTGGGAAATCAGAGATCTCTGTGGAAATGAGGAGTGGTTTGTGGCTATCGGGATTTGAAAGGTCATTTTTACCGTGATAACTGAGAAAAGGAAAATTCCGTGTGCTAAATCAGCTGCAGGGCACGGAGAGCAGGAGTTGGGCTTGATGATCCTTGTGGGCCCCTTCCAGCTCAGGATATTCCATGAAAGGTGTATTTTGGATCTCAACCCCATTGCTGGATTCTTCTGTGATGAGTCTTCAGGACTCAGCCCATACAGGTAAAAGTTAGACTGGATTACAAACAGATGTAATCTAATAGATCCATAGATGGGTACTGTAAGTTATATATAGATTTTATCTTGATTGATGAAAAGCAGATAAATAAGTACTGTGAGTAAGAACACACACATCCCTCTATACTCACAGGCAACTATGGAATGCAGATAAATATTTTAAAAGGCCTTGTAAACCACACCTGTAGTGAAGTGCATCTGTTAAAATGGAACAATCTCCTTTATAGATCTCTTTTTCCATCTGCTCTTGCCGACAGTAAAACCAAAAATCTCTGTTCTCCATTGCTTTGATGCCACGGAGTGAAACTGATTTTAGGAGTATCTGGGCTGGCCAGAAGGGCATCTGAAATCCTGGTTAAGTGCTGAAATGATTCCCCAGTGATCCCACACGGCCAGGAAAGGAGCAAACCGTGGAGGAGGCAATGGGAGCCGTGAGCCGCTTCCCTCTGGGCGCCGCGTGTGTTGTGACAGCTCAGGAGATCAGTTCTTCCTGCTGGCATTCTGCTCCACTGGCCTTGCAGGGATGTGGAAGAGCAGGTTTTCCCCTGTTGGGAAAAGGCCCTGTGCCAGAGCACGCTCTGGAACAAAATCACCCCAGTTTTAACGCTGGTAGTGGAAACACAAAGTGAAGGTTTATTTTTTCCCTGTTTTTGCCCTGCCCCAAAACTTACTGGTGCTTTAAATGCTTTCAAGGAAGGGATTATTGGAGTTGTTTGTTTATCCTGTTATATTCCCATGTTAAAATTTCCCTAGCTCGTTCTAAAAGCTTTATGGACCAGCTTTTGCCAGAAGAATTTTTAATAACTTATTTTGTGCGCTGGCAACGGGTGCCTGTTCTCAGAATTGCTCCCAGGGAAAAGCAAAGCCATATTCTCATTTTAATATCCTGGGAACATGTCCTTGAGCAGCTCTCGGGCTTCAGTTGTGTGTGTTTTTAAAGCTGAGGAAGAGTTGTGTTTTGATGCTCGAGACTCCACATAATTCCCTGTCATATGCTTTATTTTGATTGTTCTGTGAGCTCGAACTGGGTGACACGGCAGCCGTAATTAACTCTTCCATCATTCTCCCATTCACACAACATCAAACCTTTGACTTACTTTGGAATTATTATATCCATGTTTCTTCAATTGGAAAAGTGATGGGGATTTCCCTCAAGAAAGGGGGATTGTTCTTGCAGCCATTTTTTTTTCCTTTCTAAAAATAGTAAGGAAATAATGATGGTTTTTTTCCTCAAGTATCTCAGAAAGTTTTGCTTTGCTTAGGGATGTGAGTCCCTAAAACTCCCTGGGCGAGGGGGAGTGATCAGTGTGGTCATGGTGTCCCAAAGCTGGGTGGGATCCGGAGTCCTCTGTAGAATTTATCCCTGTTACACTCCTGCTCCATCACCTGGCTCTCTTCTGGTGTTACCCCGAGATAATATTTTTTCCCTAGTGGAATGCTATGATTTTAACAGTGTGTTCCATATTTTAAACACCCTTGTAAAGAAAGACCCCTAAAAATAGCCTTTTCCCTTTTTAAAGCACTGTTTAAATAGAAATTCAATGCTCCCTCTTGCTTGAGAGATCCAATCTCAGCACGGAGTATTTTAAAGGCTTCAGGAGAACAGAGTTGGTTGTGATATTGAGCATCAAGGTGTGGGAAGGGTAAGTGAAGATGCACACAGGGCAGAGGCTTCTGCAGCCCTGAAACCCTGTTTTAACCTCCCCCAGGGGCTGGTGAACCACATGGAACCTCTGCCAGCTTGGGAATTATTTTCAGCTTCTCCCCACACACATTCCCTGCCCTGTATTTGTGTGTTTAAAGATGTTTTTCTGTTCTTTGCCAGTTTGTTTCCCAGCAGCTGATGGTACCCCTTGAGATTACTGAGGGGCTGTTCACGTGGGGTTGGGTTGGTCCTCCCCTTCCAAAAATGCTGTGGGGAAAAACTTGAATGCAGTGAGGATTTGAGGTGATTGAGCAGAAAGGTGGAGGCAGGTGGAGTGGGATAAAGAGCAAGGAACTGCTGCGTGTTTCACTTTTAGAGGTTAAATAATTCCTTAATAAAGAGGGCACGAAAGGAGGGTGCACAGGGGAGGCTGAAATGCAGGCAGGCTGGGAAGGGGCATATCTTGGTGGCAGCAGATTCACTGCTGGGAAACACAAGGGATGGGGAGGGAAATGCTGTTTATTATCTGAGAGATGAGGGGTTGGGGGGCTCAGGGCTCAGCTTTGCACTCCAGTCCTGCCATGGCTTGATTTTCTCTCCTCTCCCAAAGCAACACTGAACTTCCTCCTCCAGGAGGAGGAGAGTGTGGGAAGGGCAGCCACGTGTGAAGTGACTCGATGGGATGGGAGGGTTGTGAGAGAGGGTGGGACTGGGAGGAGTTTCTCATGTTTATTATTATTACTTCTGCATTTTTGCCCTTTTTTGTTGTGTTTTTATTTTGGTCTACTGTGTTTTTATATCCCCACTGGATTGTTTGTGAGTATTTTGGGACAGGGATTTCCCTTCCGTGCCTCGAAATATATTGGGGACAGAGCCTGGGGCTTTGGGAATGTGTCACAGCACTCGTTACACTGAAAGGGTCAGAAAGGAAAGCAGCTTTTTTGAATGTTGGAAGGAAAACACCCGCAAAAAGCTCATAGAGGAGCTCACAAAATCCATTTGTGGGAATGATTAGAAGCCTGAAATGGCTTCCCTGAGAAAAGAAGTGGAAAAGTTAAGTGGTTTAATGGCAAGAAGGTTTGTAAGAGGCCTATGAAATATTTAAGATAAGAAAAAGATAAACCTGCGTATCATTTTTCTAATACGATGTGGAGAGGAACATAAAAATTCAATCAGGCAGCAAATTTCCAGACTGACAGGGTTATTTTAGTACGTGGCACGTCTCCCCCTTTCCAGCCTCCGAGTTAAAATTCCAGCCGAATTTTTTCGAGGGCTGCTCGTGTAATGGAGAACGAAGAGTCTCCGGGGTTATGTCAGACAACATTATTTTTAGTGCAGCTCGGAGCCCTCGTGCCTGGGGGAAGGAACGAGCCACTGAAGCGGCGTGACGTGTCCCCACTGGGCGAGTTTAGTAACATTATTCTCTGTATTCCTGCCTCTCCTGGAAGCACCGAGCGATCCGCCCCGGCACGAGGCCGCCGAGTAGATCGACCCCCCCTGGGATCTAACACCTAAATCCTCCTCTCTTGTAATTCGTGTTTATAAAAAGGGCCTTCTCGGGGCTGAATTTTTCATACCCTGAAGTTTGGTGGTTTGTGGAGGAGCCGAGAATGGTTTGGGTTGGAAGGGATCGTCTCGTTGCAGCCCCTGCCGTGGGCAGGGACATGAACATCCACTTCAGGTTATTGCTGAGGGGCTGCCCAAAAAACCCACCCTGACTTTTTCACACATGAGATCTTTGTCTTGTCAGAGTACAGATCTTTTGGGGAAAGATGCCTGAGAGCACAATAATAAGCACAGTAATATTTCTTTTCTGCATGTCAGAGCTCTGGGATGGATCTTGAGGCTCCATCAGACTTGTGCCTCCTCTCTGTATTTCTGCAGTTTTCCCACCCAGCTCCTGAGCTGCTCCAACATCACATTACACTTCATTAAATCTCCACCATTGTTGTGGCTCAGAACAGGATCTCACTGATTTTTACACATACTCTGCTTGCCTGCCTGTCTCCTCTGAGGGCTTTGGAGGACAATATTTGTAGAAAGACTCTAAATTCCTGTGAAAAACCAGGCCGTGCTACAGAAGGGGGATTTTTGCGCCTCACACACGGGAGGGAGGTTGTAGACAAGCAGGAACTCGGCTACTTTGCCTTGTAAATAAAATCCCAGTGCCTCGGTGGCCTTGCCCCTGCCTGGCCTCACGTGTGGTTCCCTCCGTGCCGTTCCCAGCAGCGACTCCAGCAGCAGCTCCAGCGACGAGTCCCCGGCGCGGTCGGTGCAGTCCACGGCCGTGCCCGCGCCCGCCACGCAGCTGCTCCCGTCGCTGGAGAAGGATGAGCCCCGCAAAAGTTTTGGGATCAAGGTTCAAAATCTTCCAGTGCGCTCAACAGGTAAATTCCCTCGGGCAGGGGGAACGAGGGGAATTAAGGGGTAGGGCTGGTTGGATGACCTGTGGTGAGTTAAGTGACCTGCCTTGACACGGCAGCCGCGTGGGGCCTCTGAGCATGGGATGGGATTCCCTTCCTGCCTCTGCCTCCCTTCTGGTGTGACAGGGGGAAAATTGCTTAATTAGTGACCATCTGGGAGGAATCCTGCTGGGCCCAGCTCCGAGGCCTGGGCACTTGGGCACTCCCAGCTCCTGGAGCTGGTGCTTCTGAACCTGGGGGAAAAAATGAAGCATCTCTGGTTTTATATTTAAAACTTGGTTTGTTTAATCTCACCCTGCTTCAATTTCTTCTCTAATCCAAGAAGTTCAGGGGTTTGTGCTGCAGTTTGAGTGCTTTTAAACACCCCTGAGCATATTTGTAAGGGCAGTGGGTATTGCATGGAAAATGATTCAGGAAAGCTGTGCTGAGAACAGGAGAGATCCCACAGGAAAAATCAGCCTGGGATCAGTTGTGAAACAGTTGTAACAGGATGGATGCAAAAGCACTGGCTGAGCTAAAACACCTGTTAGCCCTGTGATCACCTCACATGGTGATCCTCTTCCCAGGGATTTTAGTCCTGTCATATTCCTTGAAGGGACATGATGCCAAGGTCATTTTCCCACAGATCCCAGACTGTGTGGGCCTGAGTCAGATTCTGCAAGATCTGACGAATCTGCCTGGGTGTATTTCTGAATTGGCTGAACTGAGTGCTGGGTGACTCCAGTTGCCATTCCAGATGCCTCATCCCAGCTTTGGAAACCTGCTGGACAGTATCCTGTGGGATTATTGATGAAGTACCACTGTTAATTGCCTCTTTTCCTAAAGCTGGGTGTGTCTTAGAAGCAGTAACCATCACTGCCAGCTTCAGTGGTGTAAAGCCTTGTGTGTGTGTGTGTTTTCTTGGGTTTAAAAATCCAGGCAGAGTGAAAGATCAGCCACAAACTTGGGACATTGGCAAAATGAACATCCCAAATTAAAAAGGGTGAGCACCGAGTTAAGCAGGGGAAGAGTCACATTTCAGAAGGACAATGAGAGTCTTCATGTGTTACAGGGTACAAATTCCAGTACTAATGTTTTTCTGCTGGTTTAGATACAAGCCTTAAGGATGGACTTTTCCACGAATTCAAGAAGTACGGGAAGGTGACGTCGGTGCAGATCCACGGCGCGTCCGAGGAGCGGTATGGCCTGGTGTTCTTCCGGCAGCAGGAGGACCAGGAGAAAGCACTAAATGCCTCCAAAGGAAAGCTCTTCTTTGGCATGCAGATTGAAGTCACGGCCTGGATAGGACCAGGTAGGTCCATGCCCTTCTCCCATGGGATATGGAACTGCTCCAGGCACGTTCAGAAGCTGTTGGGAAGAGACAGAGCAGGAGTAGGAAACATTTCAGAGAAACTGGGAAATACACCAGAATAAATTCCAGAGCAAGGGGGGATGCCCTTAGGGAGAGAGTTCCATTCTTAAACCTCAGAGAAGGAAAACGGCCACACTCCCAAACCCTGGGATCTGCTGGAAGCAACGATCTCTCTGCCATGGCTGGCTGCAGCAGAAGCCAGTGGGTGGTGTAGGCATAGCACTGAGTCCTCACAGCCTCGTTATGTCTCCTTTTAATTAAAACAGCTAATGATGGCTGTTTCTGGGCTGTGGCAGCCCAGCCCATGTGACTGACCACTGAGAGCTGCAGCCCTGAGCACGTGGTGACGTTCTCAGTGTGCACTTCAATGGCTTCTTTAAAAATTGATCCATGAAAACAAACTCCTGTCACGTGCTGTTCTCAACGTGCAGGGAAGCCTTGCTGTAAATCATGCAACAAAACATGTTGGAAGACTAAATTTCCAGAGGAGCAGCTCCTTTTCACCTGGGGATGCGCAGATTCCTTGGTGGTGTATAGAGATGTTAAATCACACATAAATAACAAGTCAGAGGTGAAATGCTGTATATTTTTGTCAAAACCAGTGGTTACTCTCGGTCAGATCAGGAAGGGGACTCGAGCAAACCAACACAAACCAAAGCCACATGAAAAGCACCTGCAGACATTACAGATCTCTTGCTGTCTTTGACTGCAGAAACAGAAAGCGAGAACGAGTTCCGTCCTTTGGATGAAAGGATAGACGAGTTTCACCCCAAAGCAACGAGGACTCTCTTCATTGGCAACCTGGAGAAAACAACCACCTACCACGACCTTCGCAACATCTTCCAGCGCTTCGGGGGAATAGTGGTACGTGAGCTGTGCCCTGGCTGGGGTGGCACTGCCCTGTGGAATGCCACCAGAGCTGGAGCATCTCCCAGACAATAACCTGAGTCATTCTGGCTGGAATATCCCTGAAAGCTCTTCTTTGCATTCAGAGTTCAGCACATGTGTATGGAGGGGTAACTTAGCAGTAAAAGCAGTGCTAGGAGTGTTTGCAAGGAATGTCTCTCCTGACAGTTCTCTCCTGGTAATTCTCCCCTTGTCGTTCGTGCCTGGTAATTCTCTCCTCATAGTTCTCTCCTGGTAAATCTCTCCTGGTAAATCTCTCCTGGTGGCTCCCAGCAGGCACAGAAAAGCCTGACAGGCTCTTTGGCATGTGTTGCTTTCATGTTTAACCAGTACAGCTATGTGAATCTTGAGGTTTCTGCTGATTTCTGGAGCAAAGGCTTTGCTTGGTGTGTGTGGAAGGAGCCACAGAGGCAGTGCCCAGGGAGAAGGGGAGTGGAGCAGATGGATCAGTGGTGACTCGTGGGGGATTTGGGTTTCCAGCTGAGAGGGAGGGAGGATCTGGGTGAGGCAGAGCAACCTCAGCCCCCTCTGCTCTGCTCACACCACTTTGTATCGAGTCATATCAACATTGCATTTGAGAGAAGGTTTCCAGGAAAGTGGTGGAACTATCCATAGTTCAATTAATTTTCACAAGGGCATGAAGGGACCAGAGAAGGGGCGATGGCCTTGAGCTGAAGGAGGCAGGGTTATACTGGATATTGGGAAGAAATTGTTCCCTGGGAGGGTGGGCAGGCCCTGGCACAGGTTGGGCAGAGCAGCTGTGGCTGCCCCTGGATCCCTGGGAGTGCCCAAGGCCAGGTTGGACAGGGCTTGGAGCACCCTGGGCTGGTGGGAGGTGTCCCTGCCCGTGGCAGGGGGTGGCACTGGGTGGGCTTTGAGGTCCCTCCCAACCCAAACCTGTCTGTGATTCATTCTGTGATTCCTGTTGAATCTGGGCTTCAGCACTGATAATTCCTGTTCTCCCTGGAAGCTGTGGCTGCCTGAGAACGTGCTGGGCCTCACTCACTCTGCTCTGAACTGTGTTCAGAACCACTGAGGGATCAGTCACACAGACCAGGAGCCCCATTCCTGCTCCCCACCAAAAGAAAGGGAGTTGTGCTTCCACATCCAGTGTGGACAAACACAAACCCCTCATTTTATGGTGTCTGGCAGCCCTTGTGCATCCAGCCCACACTGTATCCTTGACATCAGTGCTGATTTAGGAATTTCTGCCGTGTCTGTGGCTTAAACCCTTTTCCAGTGTTAGAGCAGCAGAGCTCTGCTGATAGAGATGCTTATCAGTGGCAGTGTAAATTGGCTTTTGTGTGCCTGCTGCTGCCCTGTCAGCATTCTTAATGGCTGAGAATTGGGCAGCAGCACTGCCTTGCAGTTTGCAGGAAAGCTTGGGAGCTCAGGTGCAGAAGGGACCAGCTTTAGAACCTTTCCGAGGGGTAACGAGCTAAAGAATGAGATTTTATTTGCCTGTCAGAAGGAATTGCTTGCCCAGGGTGAGTGGTCAAGTATAATTTGCAGTGGTTGTAGTCGTGCTGCCTCAGACACTTGGAGGGGTAGTTCCCTCTTAGTATTCCACTTCAATTGTTAGGCCAGGGCTGTAGGAATTTTAATAGTTGTGTAAATCTCCCTGTTTACTTCTGGTTTCCCAGATGAAGAGCTCTTGGGTGAGACCATATCAAACTGCTGCCTTGTCTCTAAATTTATTAACCATGAAATGAGGCTGTCCTGGATGTTGGAACGTCTGTGCTCAGATCCTTGTGCAGCTCTCAAAGGCAGCTCCTGCTATTCCAACAAATAAAGCCAAACCCTTCACCTCCTATTTTCACCTCAGAATGACTCATAACATCATGAGTTTGTTCAGAGGCTTTGGGTACATTTCCAGTGCTGGTGCTGGGCTTGTTTGTTCACCAAATGTCAGCCCCAGTCCTGCTGTTTTTTTTTAAATCAATGAAAATCAGCCTTTATTGGGATTTGGGAGCCTCTGGCGGCTCTTGTGGATGGGCCTGTGGTGGCTTGGGACCAAACAGCAGCAGGGAAGGAAATTGAGGATCCTTCTTGCCTTTGCCATGAGCCAAACTGGTTTGAGGGATGAGTCCAGCATCACTTTGTGTTTCTGGGAACAGGGTGGATCGTGTTTGTTTGGAAGAGAAGCCCTGCTTGGCTCAATATGAGGATCCAGCAGGTTGTTTTCTCTTGAGCCTTTGTGAGCAAAAATTAATCTGTATTTGTTTGCTGCTGAATTGTCTCCTCTTGATGCAGCATTAGCAGCCTAAAGCTGGTGTCTGTTCATCAGGTCAGGCTTAGTTCTGCAGGGCTGGATTTGAAATCTGCCTGCTGAAGAGCTTTCCCCGCCTCAGCACAGATTTAGTGTTGAGAAGCAGCACAACAGTGAAGTTCCAACTGCCTACTATTGTTTAAATCCTCTGTCTGAAGAAAATATTAATTAAAGAGCTTTCTGTGCCACGTGTGCCTCCAGAAGAAAGGCCTCTTGGGTGGGATTGACAGTGCTGACTGTGGGTTGTTGTGTTGTGTGTTTGTCCCCAGGACATTGACATCAAGAAGGTGAACGGGGTCCCTCAGTACGCCTTCCTGCAGTACTGTGACATTGCCAGTGTGTGCAAAGCCATTAAGAAGATGGATGGGGAATATCTTGGAAATAACCGGCTCAAGGTAAAGGAATCCTCCCGTGGACTGTGCCCTTGTTCCTCCCGCTCAGGCACCGTGCTGCAGCAGGAGAGGTGATGGAAGGAGGATGGGTTTTAATGGGAGATCAGATGAGAGCGTGATGCCTCCAACCACCACCTAATTGGGATTAATCAGCATCTTTCTGGGCACGGAGCGCCGGGATGGAGCTCTGGGAGACTGACATTCCCGGAGCCTGGCAGGGCTGTGCCGGGAATCCGTCCCGCTGCCTGTGACAAACAGAGGCTGTGGGGCCCCAGAGCTGTCAACCTGTCACTTCCCAGACATTCAAACCCTCCAAGAACCAAATGTTGTCAAACACTGGGTTTGTTTAAACATGCAGAATTATTTTCATTAATTGCTCTTTTGATTTTTGTCTCGCACCTGCACGAGACGCTAATTTTAGAAAATCCACACAAACAACAGCTTTCTCCAGACAGCTCTTTAATGAGGGGAGGCTCTGCTCTCTGAGTTTAACCCTTGTACTGATGGAAGTTTTGCCCTTTTGTGTCCAGCTGGGTTTTGGGAAGAGCATGCCTACCAACTGCGTGTGGTTAGACGGGCTCTCCACCAACGTCACGGATCAGTATCTGACCCGACACTTCTGCCGATACGGGCCGGTGGTGAAGGTACGTGGGAGGCTCTGCCGTGTGCCCTGCACTTGTTCCTGTCTTCCTTTCTTCCCATCCTGTCCTTTCAACCCCCACTGTTCAGGGCTTTGTAGCTCAGGTAGGAAAATTCTCTCTGGGGTGAAATGTGGCTGATGCAGAGCAGTCGCTTCCAGGGTTTGAGAACAACCAAAAAGGAAAGATTTGGAACGAGCCGAGATCGTGAGGTTTGGAAAGCATTTGTTGCTCTTGTGCAGTGCAGTCTCTCCCCAACAAAACCTCTGAAATGTTAGTTGAACAGCAGTCTAATTATGTAGTTGTTCATACTTGCCAATTGCATAATTAGACATAACTATATTTTTTCTCATCATCAGACCAAAAAAAGGACTTTTTAAAAGCAGTCAGGGCAGTCCTGCTGGAAAGAGCACACGAGAGAAGAGAGAAAGTCAGCGATGGTGCAACACATCCCCTGCTGGGGACATTGCAAGTGATTTATCACGTGCTTGAACTGGCGCCTGGGAGTTGTCCCGGCTATTTTTATTGGACAGGGATGAGCTGAAAATTAAGCAATGTGTGTGAATCTTCCCAAAACCAGGGTCTTGCCTCCCCAAAGGATGTTTATGGGTTTGTGTTGCAGCTTTGACTTTCTTTATAGTAGCTCCTGTCACTTGAACCATAAATTTATGCTGCTAAAGGAAGGGAATATGTGGAAATTGGGTGTTTAGGAAGTGGCAAGTGGTACTGCAGACCAATAAAAAAGCTGGTTCCACTTTGGGATTGAGTGTTCCTTTGGCATTAAATGTTCCCTTTACCTTTTTTCCCCCCTAGAACACATTGGAAATTTTTCCAAAAGAATCCGAAGATGCACAAAGAGAAACTACAAAACTCAGTCACTAAAGAAAAAGCATTAAAAGTAAAACACAGAAAAACAAAATAAAGGCATAATATACCTCAAGCCACAATATCCACAATTCAAAGCAGTCCCGTGTCCTTTGATTGTCTCTTCATTCCAATATGCCTCATCAGAAAAGCCTGGAAATTCACCTTGCTAGAAATGATTTCCTTCCTGGTATCCTCATGATTTAGGATTTTGTTGGGACTGACATGAAGTCCTGTGGATGAGGCTCTTATTTGGTTTTTGTTTTGTTTTTTTGTTTTTTACAGGTGGTGTTTGACCGCTTAAAAGGCATGGCCCTGGTTCTCTACAATGAGATTGAATATGCACAAGCAGCTGTAAAAGAGACCAAGGGGAGGAAAATCGGTGGGAATAAAATTAAGGTGTGCAGAATGACCTCCAGAGCAAAGCAAAAGAGGCAGAAAAGAGAGAAACAGATTGAATTTAGGCCTCCCCCCTTAAACTCTGGCATTGCAGACTCGAGGAATTCTTAGCGGGACGCACGTCCCGGATGTGAAAGGCTTAAATTGTGGTTTGTGCTCGGCTTATCAAGATGTCAGGGAATCCTGGAGTGTTCCTCAGAAAGCCTTTTCCAGTACTCTGCCATTTGTTTCGCTGCACTTGTCTCTCTGAGCTCCTCAGTGTTGGTGTCCGTGTTCCTGCCTCGTTTACCCCAATCCAAGGCAAACTTTTGTCTGTTTTTGTGTTAAGAAGGGGGAGTCTGAGGGTCTGGGTTCCTCTGGGGTGACACGTGGCTGCATTCCAGCTGCTCCGTGCTGGTCTCCAGGCCCTTGGCCTGCCCAAGGTGACTTGCACACCGTGGTTTGGGGTACAGCAGCCCAGCCATGCAGTCATGGAATCACAGCATGGCTTGGGTTGGAAGGGGCCTTAAAGATCATCTTGTCCTTCCTTGCAACAGATTTTTGTAAAGAATTAGAAACACCACCTAAAAATACCTGCAGAAAATCCTTTTTTCCTGGAGTAACACCTGGCATTTGCGGGGATATCTTGGATTTGGGTGAACGTGGTGATACCTGTTCTGACTGTCCCATCAGGGCCACTGAGTGGGGACAGGAGGTGCCAGCCACCCCTCTGAGTGACCTTCCTCCTCCTCCTTCTTTCTCCTCTCCTAATGAGTGGCCAGCGATGTCACACCTGATCTCAGCTGGGCTTTTAACTCACCCAGGGCTGGGAGTTGGATATCCCGGAGTTCCTGAGCCTGGGGGTTGGATGTCAGTCACCTTCACATGCAGGGAAACATGAAAAGTTTCATACTTGGTGTGGGTCTTGCTGCTCGATGACTTTGGAATAAGCAACACCCTCCATGTCTGTGTTGGCTCCACTGCTGTGGCTGCTCACAGGACTGGGCTGATCTAAAAAACAATGGGAATATTAAAAGTATTGCAGTATGTGACACACACGTAGTTAAATCCATTCTAATCCTTCATTTTTTGCCTACACCATTAGCCTTTTAGTATTGTCAGTGTTAGAAACCACCAGCTCTTGGAGGAGCTGGGACTGGGAGCTGCAGTTCAGGACACTTGGTCCTTTCCCTGCTCCATGACCCTGGGCAAACACGATGGACTCTGGAACAGAGTCATAATCCTGACCTGCTGTAGCAGCACCTGCAGATAAAAGGGATTTTGGAACTGCCCTGGCATTAAAAACATCAATCCCGTGATAATAATGGATAGGTTTCCTGCTGCTTTGCTGAGCTGGCAGCTGCAACAGCACAGGCCTGAGGTGGTGACCCAGCTCAGCTGAGCTGAGAGATCTTTATCCCTGGGGATGTGCAGGGCCAGAACTGAGGAATGTTGGGGTCTTTGATGAACTTTTTTATGAAATATCCCCCCCATTTCCAGTTCTGCTCCCCCTGCAGCAGGCAGGGAAATGTTGGCAGAGGGGGATGTTCCTGTGACTGAATGTTTCTTCCCCTTTGTTTTTCAGGTGGACTTTGCCAATAGGGAGAGTCAGTTGGCATTTTATCATTCCATGGAGAAAACGGGTCAGGATATCAGAGACTTCTACGAAATGCTGGCAGAAAGGAGGCACGTATAAGTATCTTCAGGAACTTCTTATTTTCCCAGCATCATCTTAAACAATCCTCTTGCAACGATCATCATCAAACACCATCTCACTTCTTCAGGCCGTAATTCTTAAACAAGAACTTGTTTTTGTTCCTTCAACCTTATTTTTTAGGTTTAACTAAAAACATTTCAGCATTTTTAGAATGTTTTTTTTTTACCTTTTCACTATTTTTTTCAAACAGATTTAGGTCAGGCTTAAACTGGTGAGATTAAGGCAGGCAGGATCTCACACATCCGAGTGTTGCTGGTTCCTGGAGCCCCTGCTGGGGGGAGGTTTCAGCTGTCTGTGTGGTGTGTATTTTGGTGTCCAGTTTCTGTGCTGGGTCACCAGGACACAGCTGGGGGTCGTTCATCAGCCTGAGGAATGCAAAGAGCAGCTTCTCTGCAATGTGTGTGTTGGGGGGTGTCAGTCCAGTCTGAGGAACTCCTGCTGCTCAGCTCTGGGCAGAGAGGAAAACCTGAACCCTGCCCGTTTTCAGCAGGTTCATGTGTTAAATTGAGGAAAGAAGAAAATATGAGGTGAGGCTGTGTTTTTATGTTGGGGTTTTTGACAGGAGAGGTGTGTCCTGTGTCGCTGCCCCTCGGCAGCAGCTGGAACCACAGTGCTCATCCTGCTCATCTTATCCCTGCAGACCTGGCACAGAACACCCCACATTTTGGGCTTTTTTCCTCCACTGACTGAAGGAAACACTTGTGTTTTCTTGCCTTCCTTGCCAGGGCTCTGCTTTGCCCAGGAGCCAGCCTGGTTGTACCTGGGAGCGGGATAAATCCAGTCTTTTCCTGCAGCAAAATGCGTTGGTCTGACAGAGTGCAAAATGAGCAGGTTTAAAAGAAAAAGAAAGGGCTGGAAATTTGGGATTTGCACAATGGAAATACAAGTGTGCCTTCCCCAGGCCTTGCCAGATGTTGGGATGTGCCAGCAGGGAGCATTTCCTTGGAACTGTGTGGAATTCAGGCAAGAGAAGTGTGTTATTGGCTGGCTTTTAGCACACAGGAGGCCGGTGGGCTGGTCATAATCCTGAGAAGAGCGTTGATTTTTGGTGCTTGGCTGCTTTAGTCTGGTTTCTCCTTTTCTGTCACTCTGCTCACATAGTCACTACGAGATCCTTGGGGATACAGACCCCTGGAGGGAGCTCTGCAGCAACTCCTGTAACCCTGCAGCTTTTGGTGCCCCTCCACGCTCCTCCTTGCAGTGATGCCAAGATCTGCACAAACCACCCCTCAGGGTTGTAGTTAAATAGGACCCAAATGGAAAAAAATCCACAAAAAAACAAAGCAAAAGCCCTGATTAATATTTTTAGCTTCACAGCTGCCTCTCACAACATCCCACTTCTCTTGCAGGATGAGGTTTTTGTCTTCAGTGTTTTGCTTCTTTTCCAATTTTCTGTGTTTTTTAAAAGGTGGAAGCTGCCAGTTTTTAACGTAAAACATCAACTGTGAAGCCAGATAAGCCTTTGTGGAATCCCAGCATCCCTGAGGCTGGAAAAGCCCTCCCAGCCCACAGAGCCCTCCCTGTGCCCGATGCCCACCTTGTCCCCCAGCCCAGAGCTCTGAGTGCCACGGCCAGTCCTGCCTTGGGCACCTCCA
>JAWWMP010000057.1:1593044-1605279 GCA_035047865.1 Dendrocincla tyrannina | reverse complement strand
CCCTGGCCCTGCCCTGGCCCAGCCTGAGCCCGTTCCCTCTGCTCCTGTCCCTGTGCCCTGGGAGCAGAGCCCGACCCCCACCTGGCTGCAGAGTGTGTAGAACACTCTGGAATGGTGAGAATTTGGAGCTCCAGCTTTGTACCGCTTCCCCGCCACGTTCAGTGTTATGAGTGACCTATTTTTGCCCTTTGGAGGTATTGAAATAACAACATTTATTGCTTGGCTTACTTTGCTGAATGAATTCACCTGATCTCATAAACAACCTGATATTTGTTGACTTGGGTTTACTGTCAATAGGCAACGCCAGCAAGTCACATGCAGCTAAAGAGCTAATTTTTGAATTAAGGGATCACTTACAGGGCTTAGGACTTTTAAAGAAATCTTACTACCACTTTACTGCTTAGTGACAGAGGGATCCCACCCTTGAATTTTGATTTGACTCATGTTTTGAGAGGTGGATCTCAGGTTCTGGAGATAGGGTGTCTTCACTCCGGCGTGAGTTGGGTTTACCATCATTTCATGCAAGGTTTGAGTTAGACCAAAATAAAGATGAAGGAGTGAGGGTGGTGAAACAACACTTGGGAGAGCTGTTAAGGAATGACCAATTGGCTGCATTTGATAAGTATTGGTATTTGATAAGTTAACAAAATCTTAATTCTCACTATGCAGGAGAGGATGGACAAGGAGAAGCACTTGGTGAGGAAGGAAACGCTGGAAAAAATAGAAAAAGAGAAAAAGGAGTCATTGCTAAATCTCTGTGTGCAACTGCCTTGATGCATGTAGGAAAAAAGATCATAAAATGATTCCCTTACACGTGGATGTGGCACTTGAGGGTGTGGTTTAATGGTGAATGTGGTAGGGCTGTGTTGACGGTTGGACTTAAAGCTCTTTTCCAACCCTAACGATTCCATGATCTTTAAGGTCCCTTCCAACCCAAACCACTCTTTCACCATGCACAGACCTTGGTGACGCAGTCCCTTGGTTGGGAAGGACAACTAGAATCTGTTTATTCTTGTCTTTAGCAGAGACGAGCGAAGAGGATCCTACGAATACGCCCCTGACCGTACTTACTACGAGACCGTCCGCACCCCAGGCACGTACCCCGAAGATCCTCGGCGGGAGTACCCGGCCCGGGGCAGGGAATTCTACGCCGAGTGGGATCCCTACCAAGGAGACTACTACGACCCGCGCTACTACGACGACCCGCGCGAGTACCGGGACTACCGGGGCGATCCCTACGAGCAGGACATCAGGGAATACAGTTACAGGCAGCGGGAGAGGGAGAGGGAGAGGGAACGGTTCGAGTCCGACCGCGACAGAGACCACGAGCGGAGACCCATCGAGCGCAGCCAGAGCCCGACACACTCGCGGCGCCCGCAGAGCCCCGGGGCGTCCCCCTCGCAGTCAGAGCGGCTGCAGAGCGACTCGGAGAGGAGGATTTACAGCCGGTCATCGGATCGCAGCGGCAGCTGCAGCTCCCTGTCCCCCCCACGATACGACAAGCTGGACAAGGCCCGCGTGGAGCGCTACGCAAAAAATGAGAAGGCGGAGAAGGAGCGCGTGTTCGAGCAGGAGAGGGTGGACAAGGAGAAGCGCCTGGTGAGGAAGGAGAAGCCGGAAAAAATCGAGAAGGAGAAGACGGATAAGCAAAAACGGAAAGCAAAAATCCACTCGCCCAGCTCGCAGTCCTCGGAAACGGATCAGGAGAACGAGAGAGAACCCAGCCCGGAGAAACTGAAGGGCAACAGTAAGCAAAGCAAAGAGAGGGGTGACAAAGAAGGGACAGCGAAAAACCGCCTGGAGCTGATGCCCTGCGTTGTGCTGACCCGTGTGAAGGAAAAGGAGGGGAAGGTTATCGATCAGCCCACACTGGAGAAACTGAGAGCAAAGCTTGAGAATGACACTCTGAAATCCCCGCTGCTCGAACAGAAAACCCAGACATCTCAGGCTGAGCAGGCCAAGTCTGAGCAGTCTAAACTGGAACCCGTCAGAACCAAGGTACAGAAGGAGAAAGCCCTCGCCAGCCACGTCGAAGTGGTGGACAAGGAGGGAAAAATGAAACCCAAAAAGCACTTGAAGACAGAACAAACTTCTGAGGGGGCCAGCGCGGTTGATTTAGACAAATTGGAGGCTCGAAAAAGGCGTTTTGCCGACGCGAATCCGAAGCCTGACAGGCAAAAGCTGGATGTCAAACGGAGCAGCCAGGAGGAGGAGGATGCACGCATGGTGTTGAAAAAGCAGCTTGATGCGACGGCGGCGTCTAGGGAAGCGCCAGTGTTAAGGGAAGGAGAGCTGGAGAGGAAACCCCTGAGGAAGGAGATGCTTAAAAGGGAATCTAAAAAACTCAAACTGGAAAGACTTATTCCTGTTACTAGTCCCAAAGAAATTCAGGACTCTCTTAATGTTGGTGGGATTGGCATGCGTCCCACCCTGGATCTGCAGGCGAGGCTGATGGAGACACCCGAGGAGCCCGTGGAAGTTCAGGAACTCTCCACTAAAAAACTGAACCCGGTGAAACCCCAACATAAACAGGTCCAGCTGCTGGACGAGCAGGGAACAGAGAGGGAGGACACGAGGAAGAATTACTCCGGCCTTCCTGAAGAAATACCTGACCATAAACACGGCCAAGAGAAACCTCAGTCAGCTGACACGGAGGAGAAGATCGGCATCGACATCGACCACACGCAGAGCTACCGGAAACAAATGGAGCAAAGTCGCAGGTTGAAACAGCAGCTGGAGATGGAGATCGCCAAGTCGGAGAAGTTCGGCAGCCCAAAGAAAGATGTGGATGAGTATGAAAGGCGGAGCCTGGTCCACGAGGTGGGAAAACCTCCACAAGACGTCACCGATGACTCCCCACCGAGTAAAAAGAAAAAGACTGACCAATTTGACTTTGAAATTAGCACTAAAAGAGAAAGGAATTACAGAAGTTCCCGTCAGGTGAGTGAGGACTCGGAAAGGATGTCCTGTTCCCCCAGCATCAGGCACTTCCCATTCCATGAGGATGAGGACACACTCGATTCTCCAAGGCTCATGCCGCTAAAGGAAACCAAAGAGTCACCTAAAATAGAAGAAAAGGGTCTTTCATATTCCAACATGACTGTGAGGGAGGACTCGCTGAAATTCAACCCTTATGATTCCAGCAGACGGGAGCAGATGGCAGAAATGGCTAAAATTAAACTCTCCGTGCTGAGTTCTGAGGAAGACTCGGGCAGGTGGGAAAGCCAGGTGAAGCAGGAGCCTGGGAGGGTCGACATCAGCTTTCCAAGCAGCATCGTCAAACGGGACAGCATCCGGAAACGGTCTGTCCGGGACCTGGAGCCTGGGGAGGTGCCTTCGGATTCGGACGATGACGGCGAAAACAAACCCCACTCCCCCAAAGCCTCGTCCTTGTTAGAGAGTTCTAGGTTGTCTTTTTTATTAAGGGACAGAGAAGAGAAGTTACGTGAAAGAGAGGAGAGACTGTCCAGTTCCTTAGAAAGAAACAAATTCTACTCTTTTGCGTTGGACAAGACAATCACGCCCGACACCAAGGCCTTGCTCGAAAGAGCTAAATCCCTGTCCTCCTCCAGAGAGGAAAACTGGTCCTTTCTAGACTGGGATTCCAGATTTGCTAGTTTTAGAAACAATAAAGACAAAGAGAAAGTTGACTCGGCTCCAAGACCTATTCCATCTTGGTATATGAAAAAGAAAAAGATCAGAACTGATTCCGAGGGCGGAAAACTGGATGATAAGAAAGATGATCATAAAGAGGAGGAACAAGAGCGGCAGGAACTGTTTGCCTCTCGGTTTTTGCACAGTTCCATCTTCGAGCAGGACTCCAAGCGCCTGCAGCATCTAGAGAGGAAAGATGATGATCTGGACTTCATCTCTGGAAGGTTGTACGGGAGACAGTCTTCTTCTGATGGGACAAACAGCACAGCTGATTTGGTGCAAGAGCCGGTGGTTCTCTTCCACAGCAGGTTTGTGGAGCTGACACGAATGCAGCAGAAAGAAAAGGAGAAAGATCAGAAACCAAAGGAAGTGGAGAAACAGGAGGATAAAGAGAACCGGCCCAAAACACCAGAAACGGTTTCTGAGAGTAAGGAGCCAGAACATAAAACTGCCTCGGTTGTGGGTCCCTCTTCGGTCACTGTCCTGCCGCAGGACCCGGCTCCCGTCGCTCCTGAGAAGGTAGCGAGTGAAAAGGTCCTGGTGGAACCACCTTCTGTCAAAGAAGAGAAACCATCTGAAGCTGCTGCTGTAGCAGAGGAACAAAAACCTTTTCCTGAACTTACTGCTCCTGTCAAAATTGAACCTCCCGAGCAAACGGAACCTCCGCCGGTTGTAGAGGCGAGTAAAGAAGTTGTTGCTACGACGTTGGTGCCGGAGGAAGATGCTGTGGCAGCAGAGCATCCTTCATACTTGGATACCAAACCTCCTACTCCTGGGGCTTCATTTTCCGATGCTGACATCAGCGTAGATCCAGAACCCGAGGCTGCCCAGCTGCTTCCACCTCCGCCCAAGCTAGTTCAGAAGTTGGAAGAGGCTTCAGAACCTAAAGAGGAAAATCCCCCACCTTCTGCCAGTGCTGATGCTGGTGTGAGTCAGAAGGTGGAGGCAGCTGCTGAGGTCCTGCCGCCTGTTTCTGACAACGATATGGAAGTGGAACCTCCAGTGGTTGTAAAAGATAAGAAATCCTACAAGAGTAAACGCTCCAAGACTCCCGTGCAGTCGGCAGCAGCGAGTGTCACGGAAAAGCCTGTCACGAGGAAGAGCGAAAGAATTGACCGTGAGAAACTGAAGAGGTCGAGCTCTCCTCGTGGGGAGACCCAGAAACTTCCTGAATTGAAGGTGGAGCCGGAGAAGGTTTCGAGGAATGCTGCTAAATCCCCGAGTTCTGCTGCAGAGCCGGAAAACGTGGAGCCGAGCTTGCCAATAGGCCGGACCAGGCGCAGAAACGTGAGGTCGGTCTACGCTACCACGGGGGACAATGAAGGCCCATCTCCAGTGAAGGACTCCATGGAGGTCACTAGATCCACCAGGAAGAGAGGGGAAAAGGAACCCCAGGAAACAGTAACAACTGTTCCCACGACGCCGAGGAGGGGAAGACCTCCCAAAACGCGCCGCAAGCCGGAGGAGGACATCTCTCCAATAAAGACCGAACCGGTACAACAAGAGGTGGAGGAGGCTGAAACTAAAGATGCTGTGGAAGCTCCTAAGCCTACAGAGGGTTGGAGATCACCTAGATCCCAGAAGCTCACACATGGTCACTCATCAGCTGCTGCCAGCCAACAGGGGAAGAAAGGGAAGAACGAACCGAAAGCCGATGCCGTGGCTGAATCTGAAGATGCTGCTGAAAGAAGCAGTCAGGAGTTGAGTGTTGGAGACAACAGCAATAAAGCTAAAGCTGCTGAGAAAGAGCCCGCAGCGAGCGAGCAGAAACGTGATCGGAAAGAACTGGATGTGGAGAAGAACCAGCTAGAACTCCCCACGGTTGAGATGGTTGAGAAGAAGCCAGTGCCCGAAAAGGTTCCAAAATCCAAAAGGGGAAGGTACAAGAACACCAAAACGGTTGTGGATAAAGCATCTGTGTGTCTCAAAAACGTGGAAATTCGCCTCAATGTGGACGAGGTCAAGGGTGCCCTGCGACCCGCCGAAGAGGAGGCAGAGCCGGTGGCGGTGTCGCCACCCAAGATGAAGAGCCCCCCAAAAGAGGACATCTTGCCTGCCCACTTCGCTAAGAACGAGGTAGAAGATTCCTTCCCAGAAATGGAGAAGGAGGTGACACGGGAGCCCAAGCAGTCCCCCGAGGCTGCCCAGCTGGCAAAGCAGATCGAGCTCGAGCAGGCGGTGGAGAACATTGCAAAGCTCACCGAAACCCCTCCGGCCATGGCTGCCTACAAAGAGCCGGCAGCAGACGTGCCTGAGGTCCGGCAGGAGGAGGAGGCAGACAAACCTGCGCACCAGGCGAGCGAAACAGAGCTGGCAGCAGCCATCGGCTCCATCATCAATGACATCTCGGGGGAGGCAGAAAGCTTCCCTGCACCCCCAACCTATCCTGCCGAGTCGGAAGCCGAAATCCCCACAGAGCCCTTGGTGTTGCCGTCGCCGCGGGAGGAGATGGAGCCTGAGACGGATCAGGCGGTGAACAATATCCTGGAAACGGAGGCTGCCGTCGAGCCTGCGGTGCAGCCGGTGCCTGGCGCCGTGCCACCAGTGTTGGAGACCGAGAGCAAGGAGTCCGAAGTGAGCTTCAGCGAGTCCTCCAACTCCGCACAGGAGGCCGAGACCCTGCAGGAGGCTGAAGTGGCTCGGAAGGAAAAAGGCCGTCAGAAAACGTCACGGCAGAGACGCAAGAAGAGCACGAGCAGGAAGGGTGACACCACCGAAGTCAACGCCTTTGAGCCAGAGAGGGTGCAGAGCAAGTCACCCCCGGCCAATGAGGTGAAGGCGAAACCTGAGGAGGCCTCAAAGGAGGAGAAGCAAATTAAACCCCCCATGGAGCCAATCTCTTCTGACACCGCCAAAGCTGCGGCTGCTGACGTGGCCGCGCACGAGGCCGTGGCTGAGAGCAGCACCTCTCCGAAGGCACCCGCTCCGGCTCCTCTGGACCTGGGTACCCCGCCGGTTCCCCTCGACGAGGGCAGTCAGAGCGGGTTCAAGATACGGTCGCCCCTGGAGAACACTCCCATCACGCCCCCGAGCGCCCCGAACGCAGCCCTTCCCGCCGTCCCCGTGGCAGCGGCCAAGCTGCCCACCCCGGTGCCCACCACCATTGTCCCCCTGCACTCTGGCGCTGCCAAAGTGCCTGAATGGATGGTCCGGCACGAGGAGCCCCGTGCCCGTTCCACGCCGCCACCGGCGCTCCCACCAGACACGAAGGCGTCGGATATCGACACAAACTCCAGCACTTTGAGGAAGATCCTCATGGAGCCCAAATACGTCTCGGCGACCAGCATAACCTCCACGCACGTGACGACGACGCACGCCGAGCCGGTGAGCGCGCCGTGTCTGGAGGAGGCGCCTCTCCACCCCGCCGTGGAGGCCATCAAGCCGGTTTCGGAGGAGAAACCGGCCGTTCCTGTCACCAACGCCTTGGATCCTCCAGTGGCTGAAGCGCCGGTGTTCAGCGAGAAGGAAAAGATCAGCACCGTGATTGCTCCCAAAGCCACCTCTGTCATCAGCAGGATGCCCCACAGCATGGATCTGGAGGAGGCTCCCAGGATCACGCTGGTGAAACAGGCTCCCCAAACCCAGACCTGCCTCGTCAACGCTCCCTCGCCCTCGAAATTCAAGCAGAGGTTGAGCACAAATGATAACAGCAGGTTTCACCCGGGGTCGATGTCCATTATCGAGGAGAGGCCTGTGGAGACCGGGTCCAGCCCCGGGCTGCGGGTGAACACCTCGGAAGGTGTGGTCCTCCTGAGTTACTCGGGGCAGAAGACGGAGGGCCCACAGCGAATCAGTGCCAAGATCAGCCAGATTCCCCCAGCCAGTGCTGTGGACATCGAGTTCCAGCAGTCTGTGTCCAAGTCTCAGATCAAACAGGAGCCCATCACGCCATCTCAGCCAGCACCCAAAGGCTCCCAGACCTCAGCGGGCTACGGGACTGTTTCCACCCACTCCTCGTTGGTCCTGGGAGCGCAGCCCTACAACACATCGCCTGTCATCTCCTCGGTGAAGCAGGAGAGAGCAGCGCTCGACAAGGCGGACTCGTCCCACCTCGCTGTCCAGGCTCCGGCCTCTCAGCCCAGCAAGGTCCTGACACAGACGGTCAACACTCCCCCTGTCCTGGTCCACAACCAGATGGTCGTGAACAAAAAACTGTCCGACCCAGCTGCTCTGAAGGTGGAGAACAAGAGTCTGCAACCCTCCAACTTGAGTCCCGGGGTGAGTCCTCACCACCCTTCGCTCTCCGGGAAGATGCATTCGGAGGCCAACCACGTCAGCTCGGGGCCCAGCACGCCGACCGACCGGGCCATCTCCCACCTGGGGGTCAGCAAGCAGGAGCCGCACTCGCCGCGCACCAGCGGCCACTCGCCGTCGCCGTTCCCCCGCGCTTGCCACCCCGGCAGTACCTCGTCCCCGGCTCTGTCCAGCAGCACCCCGGTCATGCTGGCGCCGGGCATTCCCGTTCCTCAGTACATCTCCAGCATGCATCCCGAGCAATCTGTCATCATGCCCCCTCACAGCGTAACGCAGACTGTGTCCCTGGGCCACCTGTCCCAGGGTGAGGTGAGGATGAACACCCCCCCTCTGTCCGGCATCCCGTACGGAATCCGCCCGGAAGCACTCCACTCCCCCCGAGCCGCCCTGCAGCCCCAGATGGACATCAAACCTCAGCGATCCAGCACGCCCCAGCCGGCTCCCATCCGGGACATCGTCATGCCCCCACTCTCCTCCCAGCACCCCCCCGAGGAGGAGCTGCACTTCCACCACTCGGCCGTGTGCCGGGGCCCGGCGCCGGTGCAGTCGGACGTGCTGGTGATGCAGCCCGATTACCGCATGCACCCCAGCAGCCTCCGGCTGGACCAGTACAACGTGCCCCGGGACGTCAGGATGATCATGCACCCTCACATGGCTGCCGTGGGCGAGCACCACTCGGAAACACGGCAGTCCCGGACGCCCGAAGGGGCCGGGAAAACTCCCCCCGTCAGTAAGACCCCGCAGCCCGGGAAAGAGACTCCCAAATCCTCGGAGGGCAAGATGGCCCACTCTCCTCACAGCGAGCCCCGGCTGCTGGGCGTGCCCTCGGGCAGCCAGCTGCCCGGGCTGCCCCTGACGCAGCCCGTGGTGGTGCCCCACGGCGTGCAGATCATGCACCCCGCCGGCAGCTCCTTCCACGATTACCGCTCCGTGTACGGCGACATGAGGAATTACCACACGGCACAGCTCGGGCACCCGCAGTTCCCCGGCGCCTCGCCCATCGGGCTGCCCTCCCGGAGCATGACCCCGTCTCAGGTGAGGAATGCTTTCTTCTTCTGCCTGGAATCTGGGGCTCAGTTCTCCCTGGAGTCTGGGGCTCACTTCTCCCTGGAATCTGGAGCTCAGTTCTCCCTGGAGTCTGGAGCTCACTTCTCTCTGGGATCTGGAGCATTCTGAGCTAACTGCAGCCCTGGTGCAGCTCTAAGTGGTCATAGGAGCTGAGCTTAGCTCTCTGTGGTTCCTCTCCAGGCCCTGCCTAAGTTCATGGCACAAGAAGAGCTGGGTTTGAATACTGCTCAGCATCAGAGGAAGTTGAGCCAACCCATTTCTGGGTCTCAGACCAGCCGGTGGGATGTAGAAGTGTCGGGGGGAGAGTGGTCTTCACCGAGGTGGTGCAGAGATCAGGCATGCTCAGGTGGATGGCAAGGCCAGGGATGGACTTGGAGAAGGATCCAGGGGTTGGGGTTTCAGTTCAGGTGGGTTTAGAAGTGGGGACTGGGCCCAGGTACCACCAGAGCAGGGCTGGTGGTGTTGCATGGAGACACATCTCCAGCAGGAATGTGATGGTGTCCTGGCAGCCTGGTTAAATTAATGACATCTGATACACCCACAGCCTAAAGTCTTTCCTTTTTCCCCCTCCTGCTTCCCAGGGTCTGCCGGAGGGCGAGCACCCGCACCCCAGCCAGCCGGTCCGCAGCAAGACCCCTCAGATCCCACCGGATGCCAAGGGCCCCGTGGCGGCGGGGCCGGAGCAGAGTCACCACCCCCCTGTGAACAGGCACGCGGCACAGATGGACCCCCATGTGCACCTCCAGAGGGCTCAGGGGGACACGGGCCAGACCTCCTACCCCTCGCCCGTCGCCATCTCCGTCAAGCAGGAGCTGCCGTCGCCACACCAGCCCCCGGCGGGTCCCAAGCAGTCCATGTTTATCCCCACGACGTCGGGGCCGCCCCTGAGCCGCCCCGAGCCCCAGGCGGGGCTCAAACAGGAGCCGTCACCTCACGCCGTGTCACAGAGACCCGTGGACATGGTCCAGCTCCTGACAGTGAGTGTCGCTCGTGCTCCTGGCCCAGGGAGGAGTCACCAGGCTCTGTGTCTCAGCTGTGGCACCAGACCTGGCCTTGCTTGCACTGGGTGCTTCAGATGGTCCATCATCTGGCTGGGCTTGGGGCTGTTCTGTCCCCACGGGTTCTTACCCGTGTTTGCTGATCCAAGACGGTTTTACAGTCAGCTGTTTCCCTGGAAGGGTTTTCCTCATGGGCAGGGAAGAGTCATGGTGGATTTAATCCCGTTAAAAAAGGAAAAGACGTTCTTCCAAGCCTAGAAAGTGAGGAAGAGGAGGGAGACGGGAAGAGGCACTGATGAGGAGCCAGGAGTTGTGTCCAGCACTAGATGTCTCCTGTATAACCTCGAGCAACTCTTGCCATGTTATTTCTCAATTTTTCCCTTTGTAAAAGACAAAACAACATTGGGCAACAGCCTCATGCTGGGTGGGAGGCTGAGGGGTTGGGATGACGGGATCCACCCAGGCAACTTGGCCAGCTGGAAAGAAAGGGACTGAATTTCTGGTTTAGCAGGATTTAAACCAAGCAGGTGATCAGGTGTCCCACAGAGCTCCGATGGCAGTACCGGAGCCATCTGAGCAGCTCAGAGGGGGCTTTGGACGCCCCTCTCCTTCCTTTGTGTGTAACACTCCTTCTCCCTCTCTTCCCAGAAATACCCCATTGTCTGGCAGGGCCTCCTGGCTCTCAAGAACGACACGGCCGCTGTGCAGCTTCACTTTGTCTCTGGGAACAACGTGCTGGCTCACCGGTCTCTGCCGGCGCCCGAGGGAGGGCCCCCCCTGCGCATCGCCCAGCGCATGCGGCTCGAGGCCTCCCAGCTCGAGGGGGTCGCACGGAGGATGATGGTGAGGGTGGCACTGGGGCAGGGGGGTGTGTTTTGGGGGGGGGCTGACACCCGTGGGATGAGAGCTGGGTGGGCCTCAGCAGCCTCAGGGGTGAGAACCACCAGTTCTCCCATGGAATTCGGCTGCTGGCACGTTGTTTTCCCCACCCTGAGGGTGGTGGGCACTGACCAGGCTGCCCAGGGCAGTGGGCACGGCCCCGAGGCTGCCAGAGCTGCAGGGGGGTTTGGACATCACTCAGGGACAGGGTGGGATTGTTGGGGTGTCTGTGCAGGGCTGGGAGTTGGACTGGATGATCCTGGTGGGTCCCTCCCAGCTCAGGATACTCCATGACTCTGTTCTGGAATTCCTTCATCCTGGAGTGTGTAACATGGATTGCAAGTGAGGAGCAATAGCTGTGCATTCATGGAAAAGGGAATGGTGGGGCTGGGAAACCTTTGAAGTCACCCATCCTTCAGCCATGGGACAAATTCCTGCTGGCTCCAGCGTGTCTGAGGAGGGTGGACCGTGGAGTTCAGGGGGCTGTGGGAATGCGTTTCCAGTCCTTTCCACCCTCTCCTGCACTGGTCCTGGGCTGAAATCAGAACCCCAGAATGGTCTGGGTTGGAAGGAACCTTAAAGCCTATCTCATTCCACCCCCTGCCATGGGCAGGGCCACCTCCCACTAGCCCAGGGTGCTCCAAGCCCCTTCCAGCCTGTCCTTGGACACTTCCATGGTCGGGGCAGCTTCTCTGGGGAACAATTTGCAACATCAGGGATTTTCAAGGGAGGATTTCCCCCCTGGATAATGGATGTGTGGCAGGAAGACCCCTGTCCCTCCCCCCTTTAACCCAGCTCTGCCCTGCCCTGGCAGGTGGAGAGTGATTACTGCCTGCTGCTGGCCCTGCCCTGCGGCCGCGACCAGGAGGACGTGGTCAGTCAGACGGAGTCGCTCAAGGCTGCCTTCATCAGCTACCTGCAGGCCAAGCAGGCTGCAGGGATCATCAACGTCCCCAACCCCGGCTCCAACCAGGTATGGCACGGACACCCCGGGGGCACCAGGGGCTCAGCACCCCAACCACCCCAACCACAGCGTCCTCCCAGCGCGGCCTCGCTCGGCCTTCTGCTCGGGCAGCCTGTTCTGAGTGCTGAAACACCCCCTGCTCAGATCCCCGGCCAAACACATCCATGGAGAGATGAAACCACTGAAAACCAACCCCAAAGACACAAAAACCCACCCCAAATCTGTGTTTGGTTTGTTTCCAGACCAGCAGTTTGGAGTGAAAACCATTGGTTTGTCCTGGCCCAACATCTTGGGTTGAAAACCACTGGGTTGTCCCCAGACCTTGGGGTGAAAACCATTGGTTCATTCCCAATCCATCACCTTGGGGTGAAAACCATTGGTGTGTTCCCAGATCCAGACCCTGAGATGAAACCATTGG
>JAWWMP010000057.1:1582638-1592944 GCA_035047865.1 Dendrocincla tyrannina | reverse complement strand
TGTGTTCCCATATCCAGACCCTGAGATGAAACCATTGGTGTGTTCCCATATCCAGACCCTGAGATGAAACCATTGGTGTGTTCCCATATCCAGACCCTGAGATGAAACCATTGGTCTGTGTCCAGCCAACACCTTGGGATGAAAATCGACCAAACCCATTTCCCACCATCTCTGGAGTCCCTGTTTGCTCCCTGTATCCTGATTTTTCCAGGACACCTGGTGTTTTTCTGGGTTTGGTGCTGTGGAATGTCTATTCCAGGTGTGTTGCTCCATCACAGAATCCACTTTAACCCATGGGTGTAATTTAATTCTGGGTGTGAAGAACCCAGAATGAGCTGTCAGTGCTTGGAGCAACCACTGAAATGATCATTAATGGGAATTTTTCTCCCTTTCCCAATAAAACCAACGAGCTGTTACATCTCAGGTGTGGAAAACTCTCCGCCTGTGAACCCACACCTGTGTCTTCTAAAACCAACCCCCCAGATGTCCCGTTTTCACACATTTGAGGCCTGGATTGTGTCTGATGTTGGGTTTTTCCCTCCCCACAGCCTGCCTACGTTCTGCAGATCTTCCCACCCTGTGAATTCTCAGAAAGCCACCTGTCCCGCCTCGCCCCGGACCTGCTGGCCAGCATCTCCAACATCTCCCCTCACCTCATGATTGTCATTGCGTCGGTATGAGCTGTTTACCAGTTACTGACTTTTTATTATTTTAATTTTTTTATTTTTATTTTTTAATTTTTAATTTTTTCCAAGGCCCTGCAGCAAAAAAAAAAAAAAAAAAAATTATACAAAAAGAAAAAAAAAGCCCACCAAAAAAAAAAATAAAAATAATTTTCAAATCAAAACTAAAATCAAAAGAAGGAGAGAAGGTTATGAAACAAGAAAAAATGCTGCCAGCAACCAGCCTCCTGCCCGACCGGCCTCGATCAAACCGTATGTTTACATGTTGCTTTAGCTTATGGACAACTGATGCACTCAGCAGGTGGACTGGGCTTGGGTTCCTGTGCCTCCTTTTTGGGGAAAAAAATACAAAAAAAAAAAAACCACAAAAAAAAAAAAAGAGAAAAGGATGGCTTATTTTTTTTAACAAAAAAAAAAGGAAAAAAAATGTAAAAAAGAACCTGAACTGCCTTTGCACTAAATTAGTGACTCGGACTTTGCACAGTTGGAGACGCTGTGATGTTCTGGATGTCTTGACACACAAGGGACTGCGTGGACCTTCGCAGGGACTCTGCTGACAGTTGTGGGTCAAGGAGCATTTCACACAGGCATTTTTTTATTTTATTGGTTGGTTCATTGGTTGGTGTTTTTTTTTTTTCTTTTTTTTTGGGTTTTTTGTTGGTTTTTTTTTTTTTTCCTTTTTTGGGGTTATTTTGTCCGGATGTCGAACCTTCCTCTTCCTCCACCCGCCCCTGCTGCAGCCGTCTTCTCTTCATCTGGGATGTACAGTTTACACTGAAAAAGCAAGAAAATACAAAGCAAACAGAAATAAAAACACAAAAGGGAGAGCTTTTTTTCCTTCCCGGTGGGATATGCAGAACTCAGTGGGTGTGTGTATATATAAATATATATATAATATATATAAATATATATAATACTGACTTTAAAAAAAAAAAAAGAAAAAAAAAATCAAATCCCCACAACATACATTTTTTTTTAATCTGTGCCAAAAATGTGTTTTCAGAGAAAAAAAAAATCTTATTTTCATACTCAGACTTTGTATTGTCACTCATTTGTAAGTGCGCTTCATTTAAACATCCCCTCGTCTCATCAGCTGTGGAAGTGTTATACACTTGTACAAAGACTCTGCCCGGCCCCCTCGCCTCCCCTAACACTTAATTAATTTATGGAACTTGGTTTTTGGTTTTTTTTCGTTTGGTTTTTTTTTGTTGTTGTTTTCGTTTTTTTGTTGTTGTTGTTGTTTATTTTGGTTTCTCTTTTTTTCTCCTCAGCGCAGTTTTGTTTTGTGTGTCCATTGGATTACGAACTTTATTAAAAAATACAAAACACGCCGGCGCCCCGACCTCATCCCTCGGCCGCCTGGGGTGGGGGGAGAGGGATGAGGGAGGTTTGGGGGCTCCCCTTTTCTTCTTCAGGAAACCACCAGACTGAATTTATCATTTCATCAGAGCCAAATCTCTCTTTATTTACCTTAATGTGTTACAAATGACTGAACCCCAAAAGCTCCGGGTTTCTCCCCACTGTCAATCTCACTGCTAACAACTCCTCGCCTGAAATGATCCCTGAATTATTGGTGTGCATCAGCCTTTCCAAAATCAGAGTCAGACTTGGTGCCTTTTGCTGCTTTTCCACCCAAACCCCTCTGTTAATCAGCACTGGTGCAAATGGGTTGAAATCAAGCAGAAATGGTAAAAGAGATGTGGGAGAGGTTTGGGGCGTGGAGCCCAAAACCAAGGGGAGATCCTCCCCCTGCCCCTCCAGGGCTTGGCAGGGGCTGGGAGGCTGTTTTGGGGTTAAAACAGGACCAAAAGAGGCTGCTGGGGCCGGGACACCCCCAGTGCCCGGGGTGGGGCCTTGGCCCTCCCCCGTGGCCCCCAGAGGTGGGATCGAGGTGGGATGGACACACGGACATGGGCACGGACGGACGGACATGTGGATCAACAGGACAAGGGGTAAAGGGCCTGACCCTGCTGGGGTTTGAGTGGGGCCTTTGGGGCAAAAAGGGCGTTTTTGGGAGGGGTTCTGGGGTGTGGGGTTGGGTGGGCACCTGTCCGTGTGTCTGTCTGTGCAGTGTCCGTGTGTTCAGCCGGTCCATCCACCCAGAGCAGTGGGGGATGGAGGGAGGGATGGAGGGAGGGATGGAGGGAGGGATGGATGGGTGGATGGATGGAAGGAGGGACAGACGGACGGACATCCAACTGGACAAACGTGTGTGTCCATCATGCCCAGCCAGACCCTCCCTGCTTCCACTCCCAAACATAAATGCACCAAAAATGGACTTTTCACCCCAAAGGTCCCTCCAGAAAACCAGTGATTTCATCCCCTCACCCCCCACCCCACATCCCAGTGTCTGTCTGTCCAAGCCCTGTCTGTCTGTCCAGGTCCTGCCCCTCTGTCCATCTCCCACCCCAGGCCGTTGGGGAAGGGTCTGCTCCAATCCCAACTCCAATAAATGGACAGTGGGGAGTGAAATTGCTCATTTTCCAGAGGGGCCTTTGGGGGCAGAAAGTCCATTTTTGGGGCCCTTATGGCCATGAGTGGAGGAGGAGAGTGTCCAGCTGGTCAGGAACTTGTCCGTCTGTCCAGCTGGACATCCAGGTGTCCGTGTGTCCAGGTGGATGTACAAGTGTCCATCATTCCAACTGGACGCAGAGATGTCCATCTGTCCAGCTGCAGGTGTGACAGTCCATGTGTTGGGCTGGACACACGGACGGGTTCATGGCCAGCTGGACACACGGACGGCTGCGTGTCCAGATGGACAGACACACGGACAGATGGACACATGGACAATCCACTGGGATGTACAGACAGTGTCTGGGTCATCCCGACACACGGACAGCTGGACACACGGACAGGTGTCCATCCTTTGTCACGTGGATGGTCACGTGTCCAGTGGGACTCACAGATGGGAGTGTGGGTGGATGCACGGACAGATGGACAGACAGCTGGACACACAGACAGGGGCCTGTCCAGCGGGACGAATGGATGGACAGACAGACACACAGACAGCTGGACACACAGACAGGGGCCTGTCCAGCTGGAGGAATGGATGGGCAGACAGACACACAGACAGCTGGACACAGTCACATGTCCAGGGGCACAGACGGTGTGTGGATGGTTGGACATGGAGCTGGGACAGACAGACAGGGGGACGTTCAGTTGGAAACAGGGATGGCTGTGCTGATGGACAGATGGACAGTTGCACGTCCAGCTGGACAGACAGTTGGACATCTGGCCAGACACACGGACACTTGGACATGCAGCTGGATGGACAGACAGACACCTGCCCAGCCGGACACTCCCCTCCTCCACCCGGAGCCACAAATGTCCCAAAAATGACCTTTATGCCCCAAAGGCCCCTCTCAAAACCCTGTGATTTCACCCCCCCCCCAGCTCTGTGTCCCTCTGTCTGTCCCCAGGGCAGACCCACCCCCGGGGCTGGGTCCCAGTCCCAGGTCCAGACACACAGACAGGGCACAGAAGGACGGACACACAGACAGTGGGACGAGGGGCCTGACCCTGTGCTGGGGTGGGGGCGGGGCGGGGGTGTGGAATTGTGGGGTTTTGAGAGGGGCCTTTGGGGCAAAAAATGTCATTTTTGGGGTGAATTTAAGGGCATGGGTGGAGGAGGGGAGTGTCCAGCTGGGTGGGTGTCTGCCTGTCCATCCAGTTGCACATCCAAGTGTCCGTGTGTCCAACTGGATGTACAACTGTCTGTCCAGCTGGACATGGGACTGTCCATTTGTCTGTATGTCCAACCATTTGTGTGTATATATAAATCTATATAAAAAATATATAAATATATATAATATTGACTTTAAAAAAACTATCCACGTGTCCGGACAGTCGCAGGCCCAGCTGCACAGTCGGGGGGTGGGTGGGTGGACAGTCGGACACACGGACGGGAGCACGTCCAGTGGGAACAGGGATGGCTGTGCTGGTGGACACACGGACAGAGGGTCGCAGGTCCAGCCGGACACTTGGACATCCAGCTGGACTCACGGACACTTGGACGTGCAGCTGGACAGATGGACAGACACCCGCCTGGCTTGACACTCCCCTCCTCCACCCATGGGCATAAATGCCCCCAAAATGACCTTTTTTGCCCCAAAGGACCCTCTCAAAACCCAGCGATTTCACAGCCCCGCCCCCACCCCTTGGGCAGGATCGGGCCCTTCCCCCCCCCCAACACTGACCGTGTGTCTGTCTGTCCATGCTCTGTCCGTGTGTCTGGAGCTGGGGCAGGGCCTGAACCCCCACAGCTCCCCGGGATGGGAGATGGTCACGGGGACTGACACACGGACAGGGCACGGACACACGGACATGGGTGGGGGAGGGGGGGGTGAAATCGCTGGATTTTGAGAGGGACCTTTGGGGCAAAAAACGTCATTTTTGGGGCATTTATGCCCATGGGTGGAGGAGGGGAGTGCCCGGCCAGGCAAGTGTCTGTCCAGCTGCACGTCCAAGTGTCCGTGTGTCCAGCTGGATGTCCAAGTGTCTGGCTGGACCTGCGACCCTCTGTCTGTGTGTCCACCAGCACAGCCATCCCCGTTCCCACTGGACGTGCTCCCGTCCGTGTGTCCGACTGTCCAGCCACCCACACCCCGACTGTGCAGCTGGACCTGTGACTGTCCGTGTGTCCATACAATGGTCCGTCTGTCTGCGTGTGAATGACACTGTCCATGTGTGTGGCTGGACATGCTGCTGTCTGTGTGTCCATCTGTCCCTCTGTCCGTGTGTCCCACTGGGTGTGCAGCCCCACTCTGTGCCCCCCGTGCCCTGCTGGGGTAACAGGGCTGGGATGGACTCACGGACAGGAGCACGCCCAGCTGCGCTCAGGGACAGACAGACACACAGACACAAGGACAGTGCCCTAAAAATGCACCCTCTGGAAAACCTGGGATTTCACCCCCTGCCCCACCCCTTGGGCAGGATCGGGCCCTTCACCCTCAGCACTGTCTGTCTGTCTGTCTGTCTGGAGCTGGGATAGCCCTGAACACCCCCAGCACCCCGGGCTGGGAGATGGACACAGGGACTGACAGATGGACAGACACACGGACACAGGGACGGTGCATCCTGGGGCATTCTGGCCGTGGTGCAGGAGGGGAGTGTCCAGCTGGGTGGGTGTCTGTCCACATGTCCATCTGTACCTGTGACTGTCCGTGTGTCCGGCTGGATGAGCCCCTGTCCATCTGCCTGCATGTCCATCCCTCCCTCAGGACCACCCTCCTCATTCCCAGCTGAACGTGCCCCCGTCCAGCTGGATGTCCAGCCATCCCTGAACTGTCCGTGTGTCCAGCCGGACGTGTCCAGCCTGTCCCTGGATGCTCCAACCCCCCCAGGGTGCCTGGCTGGGGCACAGGGCTGAGGACAGACAGACACACGGATGGTTGTCCAGGAGGGCACGAGGATGGACACGTGTCCAGGTGTCCGAGTGGACGTGGAACTGCGTGTCCAGTCAGTCACCCGTCCGTGTGTCCCTGTCACTGTCCAACCGTCCATCCATGGAGCTGTCTGTGCGTCCAGCTGGACCTGCAGCCATCTCTGTGTCCATCTGTCTGTCCACACTGTGTGTCCTAGCTGGACACAGCCCTGTCTGTGTGTCCATGTGTGTCCCCCCTCCCTCCCCACCCTGTGCAGCTGGGGGTGCACGTCCCTCTGGACACATTCCAGGGGTCCTGCCCCTTCCCCCCAGAGACCCCCCTTCCCAGTCCAGCCCCCCGTGGTGGGGGATGTGCAGCCCCCCAGGACCCCCCACCTGGGTCGGGGGACAGGTGGGGACAGACACAGATGGACCCATGTCCCCTCAGCCCCCCACTCCCAGCTGCAGGGCCTGGGGGTCCCTGTGGGGTGTCCCTGCCCAAGCCCCCAGACCCGGGGGGCAGGAGAGTCTCCCACCCTCCCCTTCCATCCAGCAGCACCTTTTTGTCCACCTTTTACCCCAAAACGGGCTCTGGCCTGTCCCTTCCCCTTCCCTTGTGGAGGGGCAGCACAGGGTGAGTGCCACCAAAAATCACCACTCGTGCCTCCTCTTTGTTGCAAACCTTAAACCACCTTTTTTTTTCCCCTTATCAAATTTACCCCCATTTTTAGCTCACCCCCCCCCTCCACAAAGAGTCCACCCCCCCAGTGCTCTGTGAGACCCCCAACACACCCCAGGGCCGGGGGAGGCATCTCCCATCCCCAACCATTAGAAAATACTGCCATTTATTCCATCTCTCTCCTTCCCGAAATACACTTTTTACACCATTCCCAGGCTGTCTCTTTAAATAAAGGCTGTGAGGGGGCGATGGGAGGGCGGGAGGGGGTCACTCTGGAGGGGGCTGCTCCTCGGCAGGGGGGGCAGCAGCGGCAGGAGGGGGGTCGGGGGGGCCCTCCCGGGGTCGGAACAGGAGCTCCCCGGTGGGCAGGACCTGCTCGGCGGGCCAGGCCGTGCCGTAGGGCTGGTAAAAGTCCGTGTCCGCCTGGAACATGACGAGCGCCTGGGCCGTGTGGATGCGCACGTGCTGCGCCAGGCTGCTGGCGTCCAGGAACTTCTCCCCGCAGGAATCACAGGCATACAGGATCTGCGTGTTGGGATCTGCCAGGGGGACAGTGGGGACAGTGGGGACGTGCCCTCGGTCATTCCCAGGTGGGATTCCCCGGGGTTATTCCCAGCTCACCTGCCTCCTGCACCTGCTTCACCGCCTTGGTGATCTCGGCTTTCAGGGCTTCGGTCTCGTCCGCCGTCACCGCGGCCGCCACGGGCACCACTGTGGGGAGGGAGGGACAGAGAGGGCTGCGGGGCCCACCGGGGCAGGACCCCCCACCCCGGGGCTGGAGGGCTCCAGGGGGATGTGGTTTTTCAGCCTCGGGATGTTGGACCCTGGGATGAGCCCTCAGTGCCTTTGGGGGGCTCCAGGATCTCGGAGATGCACCCCATGGATAAGCCTGGCTTTTGGGGTGGTCTCTGGGAGCCCTAAACTGCCCCCCACAAACAAATCTCCCCTTTTGGGGTGGTCTCTGGGAGCCCTAAACTGCCCCCCACAAACAACTCTCCCTTTGGGGTGGTCTGTGGGAGCCCTAAACTGCCCCCCACAAACAACTCTCCCTTTGGGGTGGTCTCTGGGAGCCCTAAACTGCCCCCCAAAAACAAATCTCCCCTTTGGGGTGGTCTCTGGGAGCCCTAAATTGCCCCCCCAGGCAAATCTCCCCTTTAGGGTGGCTCTTGGGCCCCCCAAGCTGCACCTCATAAATAAACCACCCTTCCAGGACAGCTCTGTGACCTCCAATGGATAAGCTCCCCTTTTGGGATGACTCTTGATACCCACTAAAGCTGCATCCCCAGAAATGAACCTCCCTTTGGGGACAGCTCCAGGACCCCCAAACTGCTCCCCCCATGGACACGTTTCCCATTCAGGACAGCTCCAGGACACCCAATCTGCTCCCAGTGCATAAGTTTTCCTTGTGGAAGGGCTTCTCCCATGGAAAAATCTCACTTTTGTGGGGTCTCTTGAAACCCCAAGCTGTCCTCTGGGGATTCACCTCCCTGTTGGGGCAGTTCTGGGACCCCCAAACTGCTCACCACGGACAAGTTTCCCATAGAGGACAGCTCCAGGACCCCCAAACTGCTCCCCATGGATAAGTTTCCCTCCTGGCATGGCTCTGAGGACCCCCGAACTGCTCCCCATGGATAAGTTTCCCTCCTGGCATGGCTCTGAGGACCCCCAAACTGCTCCCCCTGGATGCAGCTCCCCTTGGGCACACCCGTGGGCCCCCCGGCTCACCCGTGAGCTGTGTGACGGCAGTGGCAGCCAGGGCCTCGGTGGCCAGTGTCACCATGTCATCCGAGGCCACCGTGACGATGTTGACCTCGTCGCCCTCCTCTGGCTCCAGGATTTTGATCCCCGCCTTCCCCTGGTGCACCGTCTTCACGTGGGACCGCAGGTTGTCCACGCGGTTGAAGCCCCGGCCACACTTGTCACACAGGAAGGGCTTCTCCCCTGGGAAGGAGAGGTGGGGTTGGAGCACGGGGGTGGCTGGGGGTGGGTGTGGGGTTGTGCAGCTGGGCTGCCCCTGCGGGACCCACCGGTGTGGATGATGATGTGCTTGGAGAGGTCGCCCACGTTGACGAAGGCCTTGTTGCAGACGGTGCACTTGTGGGGCCGGATGTTGTCGTGGTGACGGATGTGGTTGGCCAGTTGGCTTGACTGGACGAACCTTTGGGAGCGGCACCACAGTCACACCAACCCCTCGTGGCACCTCCATCCTCCCTCCCCACGGGATGGAGGGCAGATGGAGGTGTTTGCTGACATTCCAGCAGCACCCAGGAGCCCCTCGTGGTGTTCCCAAGGTGGATCCTCACCTCTTCCCACAGCGCTCACACACGTAGGGCTTCTCCCCGGTGTGCTGGCGCACGTGGGCGATGAGCGAGCTCGCCTGCGTGAAGGCCTTCCCGCAGATCAAGCACTGGCACGGCTTCTCTCCTGAGGGGAAAGAAACCCCAAAACCCAGGGGCAAGGTGGATGGGGAGCAGGAGGGGCAGGGCTGCTGCGGGAGGGCAGGGAAGGGGGTGCCCCCTCACCGGTGTGGATGCGGACGTGGCGCTGGAGCGCGCCGGGGTCGGCGAACTGGCGCTGGCAGTGCACGCACACGTAGGGCTTCTCACCGCTGTGGATCCGCAGGTGACGCTTCAGGTTCCCTGGGAGCAGGGGGGCTCAGCTGGGGGAGCACTGGATCCTCCCTCCCCCTCCCTTTTCCCCCTCCCCAGCACCCCAGAAGCTCCCCAGGGAAAGGCTGTTGATGTTTTGGGAGCGGGGATGGCGTGGGGATCAAGGGAAGCGGCTGCACCTCACAGTGATGTGGCAGTGGGGACAGCCAGGACAATCACACGGTGTGTGGGGGGATCAGGAGACTCCACTGGGAGCATCCCAACCCGCTGGCTCTGCAGCAGATTGGGAAGGGATGGAAGGAGACATCTCAAAACCTGGGGTAAAAGGTCCTTTCCAAGGTGTGACTCCATGGGGAACACCAGGAATTGGTGCAGCACAACCACAGGGTGAGGTCTGAACGCGGGATGAAATCCTTCCTCTGGCTCTGATCCCCCCCTGGAGCACTCCCTGTGCCCCCCAGACCATGCACAGGCCCCTCCCCACCCTCCCCCTGTGCTACCTGATGTGGTGAACTGCTTCCCACATTCCCGGCACTTCAGGGGCCCGTCCGCGATGTGGATCTTCAGGTGAGCCTTCAAGTTCCCCACCTGGGGATGGAGAACGGGATGCAGAGAGCCCCAAACCACCCCACCTCCCTCTGGAGAGACCCCAGTCTCTGTCATCCCTTTTGGGGTGGCCTCGGGGACACCCAAACTGCACCTCATGGATTATCCACCCTTTCTGGACATCTCTGGGAACCCCAAACTGAATCCCATGGATTATCCACCCTTCCTGGACATCTCTGGGATCCCCAAGCTGCACCCCATGGATTATCCACCCTTTCAGGACATCTCTGGGAACCCCAACTGCACCCCATGGATTATCCACCCTTTCAGGACATCTCTGGGAACCCCAACTGCACCCCATGGATTATCCACCCTTTCAGGACATCTCTGGGAACCCCAACTGCACCCCATGGATTATCCACCCTTT
>JAWWMP010000057.1:1476268-1486427 GCA_035047865.1 Dendrocincla tyrannina | reverse complement strand
GGAATGTGGGATTTGGGAAGGACACTGGGAATGTGGGATTTGGGAAGGACACTGGGAATGCGGGATTTGGGAAGGACACTGGGAATGCGGGATTTGGGAAGGACACTGGGAATGTGGGATGTGGGAAGGACAGCAGGAATGCGGGATTTGGGAAGGACACTGGGAATGTGGGATGTGGGAAGGACAGCAGGAATGTGGGATTTGGGAAGGACACTGGAAATGTGGGATTTGGGAAGGGCAGCAGGAATGTGGGATTTGGGAAGGACAGCGGGAATGTGGGATTTGGGAAGGACAGCGGGAATGTGGGATTTGGAAAGGACAAGGACTCAGAAAGGTGAGAGGAGGAAGAAACTCCCAAGACAGTCACTGAGACTCTCAGAATAAAACACTGACAGTGAGGACTAATTAGCAGGAGAAGCAAGAAATCAATAACCAATACAAGACAGACTGCTAATTATTTTTAAAAAATACCTAATTTGTAAGCCAATGAACACTAATTCCTCTGTTTGCTGAAATGTCCAGGGACGAGAATTCCAACACCTCCTGGGCAGCCCCTTCCAAAATAATTTCCCCCTCCTCCCTCTGAGGGCCTCCCTTTCCATCACGATTATTCCCCATTATTATTTAATTTCACATTAAATCCCACATTGCTTTTTCCTCACAGCAAATTTATTTATTAACTCAATTGCAAGCAACGCACACCAAAAAAAAAAAGAATAACAGGGGGCAAAGATGGAGGGACGAAGAAGAAGGTGAGGAAGAAGAGGAGGAGAAGGAAGAGGACGAAGAGGTCCTTTCAGGGCGTGAAGTGCCACCACTTGAAGGCGAAGGGTCTCCTCTGGACGTTGGTGCCGCAGCGCACCTCGCCGAGGCTGTCGTGGTAGGAGGCCACGTCCTCCAGGAAGCGGCAGCACAGCCCCAGCGGCTCCAGCAGGGAGCGGGTCCGGCGCTCCAGGCAGCACTCCCCGCCCAGCACAGGCCCGAAGGGTTTGGGGATGCCCAAATCCTTGGCCAGGACGATCATGGGGACCTGTGGGGTGACACCGGAGCGTTGGGCAAGGGGAGATGGTGGTCGCACTCCTCCATCAGCCTCAGCCCACTTTTGGCAGCTGCCCTCCCTCAGAATTCCAAATCCGGCCTAATTTCCCCTTTTTTATCGTCAAACCCACCTCACAATTGTGATTTCATCCCTTTGAGAGGGTTTTTGCCTCAAACCCCCACTGCAAGCAACAAAACCCCCACCAAGTTCTGTTAGACCTGTTGCTGGAGATAATTCCTGGGTTTTCTGGGGACTCATCCTGGCTGACTACACTGGTTCTTGGGGAGGACCCGAGCAGTGGGGGCTCCCTCACCATGTTGGGGAAATAGGGCACAGCTTTGCCCTGCTTGTCGAGCTTGAAGAGGGTGGGCAGGTCGATGATGTCCTCCTCCATCAACCCCAGCTCCTTCTTGAGGATGTCCCTGTTCCAGTCGATGCAGCGCTGGAGAAGAGCAGGTTGAGGGGGGACACACAGGTGGACATGGCCCCAAAACCCATCTCACACAGGATTGTGAGATGCTTTGCCCCACCCTGGGCCAGAGTGGGCAGGAAAGATGGATTATGACCAGAAGGAGCAGGTGTTACCTGGGCATACTGGTTCTGCTGCGCCAGGACGTCGTTGGAAAGGACCTTGTTGATGGTGACTCGCTTCGTGTCCGTCCCCGAGTACCCTAAAAATGCAACATGCCACCAAAATTAAGCCTGGCTTAATTAAGATGGGGAGCAGAGATGGATAAAATCTCCCAAATCCCGATTTCCTGAGCTTGGGGTAAGGCTGTTGCAGTCCTGGTTCTTAGTTTATGGCAAAACTCCGGGAAGAAAAGCTCTGCCCATTGGAAAGAGCACTGGAAAGGTCTTGCCATCCATCTTCCTGCCCACAGGAATCATCATCACCTGGATTTCTCCAGAGCATCCACCTCCATGATTTGGGCTGGCCAGGTCCTCTCAGTGACCCAGAGGGACCCATGGAGACACGGGGACGTGCTCCCAACCCCACCACAGCTCAAAGCCACAACAAAAGGATGCCCAGAGTGACAAATCTGGGTGAGGTGGCAGCCACCAGTTGTCCCTCTCCGTGCCAGAGCTCTGCTGGCATTTGGAGATGCTCCATCCCACCGACCAAGCATGCCCTCCACGCAGAGGGCTTTATCCCTGCCATCCCACTCGCTTCCCAAAATAGGCCTTGAGGGGGCTGGAATGGTGGGTGGGCATCCCGTTGGCCAGCTGGGAAGGACAATGGGCTGGGGAAATGTCCCCGCGTGGCCCCGATTCCCACCCTCGCTCCGGCTGCTCCGGCTCAGCTGCCTCCAGATCCCACCAGGAGCCTCCCAGAGCTGTCCCTTGCCTTTGAACATGGTGGCTTCTCCCTGCCCTTCCTTCTGCTTCTCCCGGAAAAGTTTGTAGCAGGCGGCGGGGCTGGCCATGAGCATCCGGAATCGCTGCGGGAAGGCGGGAAGGAGTCACCCAAAATTTGGAAAATTTGGTGGCTTTGCTGCTTTTTTAGAGCCTTTTTTAATGCTTGGAGGGTTTGTGGGGACATTTGGGTAGAATATTCCTTTTTGGGGCCATCCGGGTCAAGGCTTGGTTTTGCCAAGGGAAAAGTTTTGTGTGAGGGTTTCCCCTGAGGGAAAAATCTGCATCAGGAGCAGAAAAAACCATGTCAGGGGAAAGGGGGATGTTCTGGAGACATCTGGAAAGGTTCTGAATCTCTGAGAGTCTCCAAGCTCAGGGATTCACTTGGGAATCTTGGGGTATAAATTTCTTGGATTACCTCCATTTTCCTTCTATTTGTGTTAATGATGAGCTCAGCATTCCCTTTTCCTGCTCAGATCCCTCATTTCGGGGACTGGAGTGAAACCCAAATTGGCTGGGACCATCAAAGAAATGAGTTTTGGGTGTTTTCCTAGAGATGTCCCGATGGGATTAACATCCTGGGAGAGGAATCCCGGAGGGATGTGGGATTTGGAGGTACCTTTTTGTCGGAGGTGGGCACGAAAGTGAGGAACTCATTGATGTTGCCCAGGGCCAACCAGTCGGAGTAGAGCTCCACGGGGGCCTGGACTCGCTGGGCATGGAGGAAATCCCTCACCATCCTGGTCATCCTCCTCCCTGCGGATCTGGGAAGGGAATCCCCGAGAGAGGGAATGAGGGAACCAGGGTTTATCCATCGATACCTACTTGGACATGAATTGCCTCCGAGCTGGAGGATGGGGCCGCTCAGGGAGTGTCTAATTAACCCAATTAATGTGACCTTGGGGTTATTTCGGGGCTCCTGTGGTTTCTGTGTGTCTTACGTGGGGAAGCTGCTGCCGATGAGGATCCTTCCCAGGGGGTATTCCTTCCCTCCCACGGACACGGGCGGACTGACCTCCAGGTTGCCGAAGGAGTCGAGGCTGGTGATGGCCTCAAAGAGGGGCTCTTTGTGCACGTAGCCGAAATCAGGACCCTGGGAAAAGAGGAATCGCTGCCCTGAGTCCCTCCGGCCTCCCTGGTTTTATCCTCCTGCTGCGTTTCCGTGAATTCCACTGGCAGAAGGCATGAAGAGTGAGGCCTGTCCACGGAGGAGAAGGGAAAAGCAAGTCCCTGGGTCATGGAGGCTCGGGAATGAACAGCCAAATCCAGGAGCAGAGCCGAGGTGTGGAGATCCCAGATCTCCTCTGCTGTCCCACAGCCAACATTTAAGTGTCCACATTAAGCTAATTAGTGCTGGGGCAGCCCCGGAGCGGAGCTTCTGGAAGGCTCTTCCCGAGTGGGATGAACTCCAGCCCCTGAGGGGGAGTCTAAGAGTCACCCAAAGGGCTGCACAGCACTTAAATCCCACTTAAGCCCTGATTTCCAGCACTTAATATATCTGGGATTGAGGGTGTTATGCATGCAGGGTAATTAACTCTTGGCTGGGCTGTGCCAAAACCCAAGGGAGACATCGTGGAGTTAAAAACGGAGCCAAAACGGCGACGATGGGACAAAATTCCTGTGGTGAACCTGTCCTTGATCCCTGGGTTGGGTCAACACGGGCTTGGAGCTCCCGGCAGCCCCTGGGACGGGATCAGGTGTCTGTTAGGTTGGAGTTAAATCCCAATCACTTATCAGGGTTGGGTTCCCATGGGGATAACCCAAATATCCACATCGGGAAAAAGGAGCGGGGAGACCTGAGGGCGCTCGACTTCCACCTAGAAATCCCCTTTTTTTTCTCTCAACAGAGGCCGTTTGGAGGAGCTGGGGTAGAGACGGCACAGCCCTCCCTGAGGCTCCCCGTGCGTTTTTGGGGAGCACATCCACGGATGGCCGGGATCAGCCCGTTCCTGCAGGCACTGAGGGAAGCACCGGGCGAGAAACACCTGCTCCCTACTTGTTTCAGCTTAATAAACGACGGAGCCCCCCCGGTTTCAACTGTCAAGGCGCTGGTTCATCCCAGGTTTGCAGGTCTCATCCAAGTCCTATCAATTCCACGTTGATTTTGAGGGGCTAATTCCATGCCGTCTCCTTTTTCCCTGGCGCGGGGTCCCGAGGGCTTAGGGCTTGGCCGAGGCCAGAGGAGGACCCCGTGAGTGTCGGGTTTGGCTCAATATTCCGAGCTGGAAAATGAGATTGGAACGATAGGGGTGGGGATTAGGGGAGGCTTCAAAGCAGAAATCGGAGAATAATGTGTTAGCGGCTCCCGAGGCTGAAATTGCTGCCCTAAATATGAAGCAAAGCAATCCCTAAAGAGGGCAGATCCCAGCGCTCGCCCCGCTTATTCGCTCCCGCCGCCCCGCCGCGTGAATCCGAGCCCGGCTCGACTCATGCCAGGCATGAGAAACGATGCATTTCAAGGCTCCTGAAAGCTCTTAACCTTCCCCAAAGCGGCAGGGAAAGCGCCTTGTCCTCTTCTCCTGTTACTGCCGGGCAGAGGAGCGTGGGACAGCCATCCCGCGCCTCTTTGGGCTGTCCTGCCCTTTCTGCCTGGTGGGATCTCAGAGGGGTCGTTCAAACCATCCTTTTTTTCCATGCTTGTCTTGGCCGGGCTCTGCCAAAACCCCCTGTCCGGGGTCGCTGCTGTCCCGGGCACGCCGTGCCCGTGGCTGACCCTTTGCCTTGGCACAGGAGCCCCAGGGGGACGTGTTTGGCACCTTGTTATCTCCCATGGAGGTAAAGTGAGCCCTCTGGTGCTTCCCTTTCCTCTCCTTCTCAGAAGCTGCTGGGTATTCACAGGCATGGAGGAGGAAAGGGAAAACCAGCCCACCGCTGGGATGCTGAAGGTGAAGAATTCCAGGCCTGGAGCTTGGCAGGACTCTGTCATTCCCAGAGGTGTGAGCTCCTCCTTTGCTCTCTGATCCAACACCTCCTGGAGAGAAGGTTTTCCGGGGGGCTGGGATGTGGAGGAGGCTCTGATCCTTGCTTGGAAGAGGAGTGAGGCTGCTGGTGTGCTCCCAGCTGGGAGAGCACGGGATGGTGTCTCCATGCAGAGCCGTTAAACTCATTTCCCAGGCAATTCCTTGGGGGGCCTCCAAGGAGCCAAGTGCCCGGAGGGTTTTAGGAGTGGGCAATTACATCAGGAACAAAACCTGCAAGCTGCTCCTCGGGCAATGCAAGCAAATCCTTGTCTTACCAGCAGCTCCTTGACGGGGAGTTGCTCCATCCCTCTATCCCGAGGGGAATCCAGCACCACCGGGAAGCTTTTCTGCGGCGCGTGGGTGTAGCCAAACTCGATCTCATCCTGAGGAAGGGAGGAGATCCCGCATGGGGCACAGAGAGGGAAAGCTTCTCCCTGCCTCTGGAGCCTCCCTACCTGCATCCAGCGATCCCCACGGTTGGTGTATCCGAAGCAAATCTTCAACTGGCAGCCAGCCTTGCTCACGAGGTGCTGGATCTCCTTGGTGAACAGGTAATTGTCCTTCATGCTGGGGAAAGGGGATGGCAGAGAGCACAGGGATGAAGGGTGGATATTCCCAGCCGTGGAGTGCTCCGTGTGGACTGCTGGGAATCGCCATCCCAGTTTTACCTGCAGAGGAACAAGGTCACTGGTGCCAGAGTGTTGGGAGTCATGATCCACGGCGCCACGCGGAACACCACCGTGTCTGAGAACACCGGAGTGTGTGGGATACCCTGGGAAAAAGAGCAGGAGTCAGGGTCTTCCCACACGCTGTTCCTCCTCATGAGGTCGTTTTGGGGCTAAATAACAGGAATGGCTCTTCATTCCATCACCATCCCCTTCTCCAACAAGCCACCCCATCCCTGCAGCCTCCAGACCTCAGCTGGTGTCTCCAGGAGGGTGACATGGATGGAGACCAGCCCCGAGAAGGAATCGTCGGGAAAACGAAGCCCCTCGACGAAGAAGTTGAGCTCAGCAGCTCCACCAGGGTAGGACACGGCGTGGAAGAGCTTCCTCCGGCCCAGCACCTGCACGTAGCGCTGCCCAAAGAAGGGATCTGCAAGGAAAAGGGGGAAATCCCAGGGGTTTGTCCCCCTCCCGCTGTGCCAGGAGGACCCACAGCTCCGCTGTGCTGGAGTTTTTCCCCCCTCTGTGGAGACGCAACTTCATGCCTTGGAAGGGCCTTGAAACAGGAGTTTCTTGCAGTGCTGTCGTGGATGGGAAGGATTAGGAAAAAGGTCTCAGCCTTTCCTTGGATGGAGCGGCCGCTGGGAAGGTGATTCCATGTTTTTTCTGCTCTCCCATGGCATGGAAATGCCACCAGGCTGACAGGGTCCCTCTGCTCGGAGGGGTGACCCTGACCTACTTGGTGTCACATTCCTGGGCTGGCTGAGGGCTCTTGTTCCCAGAAAATAAATCCCTGTGCCCACAGCAAGGAACGAGGAGGGAAAGATGTGTTGTGGTGCCTGTTCATCTCCAAAGTGTCCAACTGATTGGAAAGTAAGGATATTCATGGGAAAAGTATTGGAGAAGGGATGCTGAGGGCACGACTTGCTACAGGAGCACCACGTGAAGAGCACGGAAAGGGATCGCAGGGATCTTGGAAACACCCCAAAAGAGGAGGAAGGGGAAGAGGAGGAAGGAGAAGAGGAAGAAGGAGGAAGAGGAAGAAGGAGGAAGAGGAGGAAGGAGAAGAGGAGGAATGGAAAGAGAAGGAAGGAGAAGAGGAAGAAGGAGGAAGAGGAAGAAGGAGGAAGAGGAGGAATGGAAAGAGAAGGAAGGGGCAGGGGAGGAAGAAGGAGAAAAGGAAAGAAGAGGATGGGGCAGATGAGAAAGGTGAATAGGAGGAAGGAGAAAAGGAAAGAGGAGGAAGGGGCACAGAAGAAAGGGGCGGATGAGGAAGAAGAGGAGGAAGGGGCAGATAAGGAAGGGGCAGAGGAGGAAGAGGCAGAGGAGGAAGGGGCAGATGAGGAAGAAGAAGAGGAGGAAGAGGCAGAGGAGGAGGGGAGGAAGGACTTACTCTGCACATGAAACACCCCAACTTTGTCGGCGTCACGGACAGAAACGGAGAGAACGATTTCGTACCCGCGGGGCAGGCGCTGGGGCCCTTCGGTCCTCAGGACCATCTGGGACATGTCCACCAAATCTGGGGGCAAACAAGGAAACCAGGGACGTGTCTCCCATGTCCCCTCCGGGAGTCTGCACCTCCTCCCCAAGAGATCTGCTCTTCCCTCACCACCACCCTCTGCAACCTGGAGAACCCCCCCCGCCTCGTGCTTTGAAACAAGGGCCCTTTTTAGGTTTCATTCTCCCTGCCCGGCCCTGGCATGGCCGGTCTTTGACCTCCAAAACCCGACGGGCACCGGCTCCGTGTGGTTTGGGTTTTCCAGGAACACGTGGGTGTATTCCAGGCTGCCTCATGCCAAGCTCCTTTCACCTGCATGAGGCATCCCCTGCCCACGCTGTGCCGTCAGCGGCACCTCTGCTATTTTCTGCCTCTGCCTCCTGGCCCTGCGTGGCCACAATGACTTTGCAGGGCGTGAAGACGTGAAAAAATCCCCACGTGGGAAGCTTCTCCAGCAGCTGGTGGAGAGCAGCTGGCTCCTGAGCGAGATTCCAGCTCAGGAAAGGGTAAAGAGGGGGAATGATGGAGGATTTTTTCACTTGGGGTGGGTTTTTTTTTGGAGAGCTCTTTTACCTTCTTTGTCGAACACGCGCTCGTTGTCGCAGTCGGACGCCGGCGTGAAGGGGATTGGCTTGTCACAGCTGACCAGCAGGATGGCCCCGTGGCCCTCAGGCCCCCACGTCCAGCTTGCCTAAAACACCCCCTGAGGTTTAGCAGGCCCAGGCTCAGGCAAGCCCGTGAATTGTCCATGAGGTGGGAGAGGCTGTGTTACCTTGTTGGGGCTGTTCCTCTCCACCACGCCGTCCCGATCCGCGTCGACGTCCAGAGAGATCCCTGGGTGGGCAGGGTGGGTTTCACCCAACCATCATCCCGGGCCACGCCAAGGTTGGGTGGGTGCAAAAGCCCCCCCAGACCCACCAAACTTGGGTCCATCTCTGCTCCCGCCCATCCAAGGGATCAGTGGGATGATCACGCTGCCCCCAGCCGTGTCCGTACTCACCGATGCCTGTGAGGAACACCCCGGCTTGGGTGATGGGCTTCCCTTCCTCTCCATAAAAGCTCACAGTGACCTGCAAACCCCCAAATCCCGCATTGGAGAAGGATGTTCTCCACCCGTGGAGCTTCCACCCCCCACCATGCCATTCCTCACCTTGTTATCGTTGACCTCGGCGCTGGCCTGGCTCATGCTGAACCTCAGGACGGTCCCCTCATGCAGCGGCCACTTCATCCCAGTGCTGGGCACGGGCTCGACCTCCTCCCGGCCCCGGGACACCAAATCCACGCTCACCCCCTCCGAGTGCTTCACGCCGAAGGAAACTGCCCCAACCGGGGCCGCCCTGCCAAAACCGCCCCACATTTGGAGGAGTTCGCCCCAAAACCGCAATGAAATTCATTCCTTCTGTCCCAGCCCAGCCCGGCGTCTCCAGCCCCTTCGGCCCCTTCCTGCCTGCCTGGGGACCCGAATTACCCCGTTTAGTTCGGGCAGAAGAGGCTGTTTTAGCACAGGGAGTGTTTTAGCCATGGGGGCCGATCAGGATCTCTAATAATCCCAGCCTAAGCCCTCGGTGCTGCCGGATCCGAGCTCGGGTTTAAGGGGAAATTCCTGTTCCAGCCGAGCTCGGGTTTGATGCGTTTCAGTGGAGAAATCCCGGGTTGTTTTCCAGCCGAGGGAACCCGGTGTTTAACAGCTCATCACAACCCCGTGGCCTCCCCGCTGAGAGCCTTTTCCCTGGGAAACTCTTAATTTCGGGATGAGTTTCTCCAACTAATTTGGGGGTGATTTTATCCAACGCCAAAGCTGGGAACGCTGCTCCGCTGTGTCCTCGCCCTTCCCCAGCCGCTCCAAACAACCCCTTCCCCTCTCCTGGCTCCCGATTTTCCCAGGTTTTCCCGGTTTTTATTTTGGGCTGTTTCTCCCGATCATCTCTCGGATGATTTCTGGGTGCCGACGGTGCCACCAAACCAGCCCCATCGGGATTGGGGAGGGGGGAGGAAATCCGAGCACTCCTTTGCTCCCGTCTGGGTGTTTCTTAAATCATTAAATTGCTTTTAATTACACACGGCAAAACTGGTTTGGTTTCCTTGTTTCTTGGTTTTGGGAATCCCACCAGGAATTTGACCTGGAGAGATGCCAGAGGAGTTGCTGGAATTCTGCTGCTTGGCTTGAATATCAAGGGTGAGCTTTGCCAAAGCAGCAAAGACCAGAATTAACTCCGAAACTGAGCTTTTAATGCTCTCTTTTTTCCCTTTGAGGGGATAATTATCCCGAAGTTCAGCGCTCGGGAAGCGGGGTTGGTGGTGTGGGGTTTGCCCACTTTCCCGAGACCCGTTTTGGTGCCTAAATCCTGCTTTTCTCCCCTTCCCCAGGTGAATCCCTTCCACTGCAGCCCAGCCCTGTGGCTCCTGCTCATCCCTGCGCTCCCTCCAGCGACATTCCAAGATGACGCTGCATCCAACCCAGTATGTTGTCCTGGAGAAATTGGGATGCTCGAAGCTTTCCCAGGATTTGTGAAGTCTTTTTTTTTTTAAGTTTCATTATTTTCTTTTAATTTGTATTTTTTACTTCATTTTCCCTTCCCTTCCCTTCCCTTCCCTTCCCTTCCCTTCCCTTCCCTTCCCTTCCCTTCCCTTCCCTTCCCTTCCC
>JAWWMP010000057.1:1430501-1446788 GCA_035047865.1 Dendrocincla tyrannina | reverse complement strand
ATCTCAGCACTTGGGATTTGGGGCCATGGCTGAGTCCCCCCATCCTGGTGTTTGGGATTTGGGACCATCTCAGCACTTGGGATTTGGGGCCATGGCTGAGTCCCCCCATCCTGGTGTTTGGGGTTTGGGACCATCGTGGTATTTGGGGTTTGAGGCCATCTCAGCATTTGGGATTTGGGACCATCTCAGCACTTGGCATTTGGGACCATCTCAGCGCTTGGGATTGGGATGGCACCCCCATTCCCACTGTCCCCTCAGGTGGTCCGGCGCCACATCCTGGGCTCCATCGTGCAGAGCGAGCGCAGCTACGTGGACTCCCTGAAGCGCATCCTGCAGGTGGGATCCTGGTCTGGCCCCTCCCCGGAGGTTCCTCCCCAAATCCGGGAATTCCGACTCCCCCGTTGTCCCGCAGGATTACAGGAACCCCCTGCTGGAGATGGAGCCCAAGGTGCTGAGTGCCAGGAAGTGCCACGTGGTGTTCTTCCGGCTCAAGGAGATCCTGCAGTGCCACTCCATGTTCCAGATCGCCCTGGCCTCCCGCGTGGCCGAGTGGGACACGGCCGAGAAGATCGGGGACCTCTTCGTGGCCTCGGTAGGGGGGAATTTTGGGAATCGTGGGATCCACCAGGTTGGAAAAGACCTCTGAAGTCATCCAGTCCAAGCTTGGACCCGACACCACCTTGGCACCCAGTGCCACGTCCAGCCTGTCCTTGAACCCCTCCAGGGTTGGTGACTCCACCACCTCCCTGGGCAGCCCCTTCCAAAGGCCACTTACTCCTTCTGGGCAGAACTTCTTCCCAATGTCCAACCCAGCCCTGCCCTGGAGCAGCTCCAGGCTGTGCCCTCTGGTCCTGCTGCTGCTTGACAGGGAGCAGAGCCTGACCCCACCCACCCTGGGTCCCCCCTCCTGTCAGGGGCTTGTGGAGAGGGAGAAGGTGCCCCCTGAGCCTCCTCCTCTCCAGGCTGAGCCCCCCCAGCTCCCTCAACTCCTCCTGGTGCTTCAGCCCCTTCCCCAGCTCCGTTCCCATCCCTGGACCTGTTCCAGCCCCTCCATATCCTTCCCAAACTGAAGGACCCAGAACTGGACATGGCACTCGAGGTGAGGTCCCACCAGTGCCCAGTCCAGGGGCAGAACCACCTCCTGGTCCTGCTGGCCACACCATTCTTGATCCAGGCCAGGATGCCACTGGACTTCTTGGCCACCTGGACACACGCTGGCCCACGCCCAGTTGCTGTCCATCAGCAGGTCCCTTTTCTCTCCAGCCACTCTGTCCCCACCTTGCAGAGCTCCATGGGGTTGTTGTGGCCAAAGGGCTGGACCTGTCACTTGGTCTTGTTGACCCAAGTTGATCCAGCACTGTTGAACTCAGCCCATCCATCCATCCATCCATCCATCCATCCATCCATCCATCCATCCATCCAGCTCCCTCTGCAGAGCCCTCCTTACCCTCCAGCAGGTCAACACTCCCCCCCAGCTTGGTGCCATCTACACCTTTGCCAAGGGCAGACTCGACCCCCTCATCGAGATCAATGAATCGACAGAGTTGCTTTGGGTGTGAGGTGAGGAGTAACCTGGACTGGGAGTAAAGTAGTGTGGGAAGAGAAGGCAGGAGGGATCCAGCCCGGCAGGGACGGGGTTAATCGGCTTCGCGATGCCGGCGGTCGATGAACAGGGCAGTAATTATGTCGCATTTCTCTGATGGCTGCGAATCTTTAGAAAAATCAACACAATAGCAGTTCGCCGAGGCTCGGTGACACGCAAATTCGAGCCGTCAAAAAGCTGCTGCTGAGCCTTCCCAGCCCCGCCGCTGCTTTTGGGGGTGGGTTGGTTTGTGCTTTAAACCTCCCGTGATAACATTTACATGGGGTCGGTGTCCCCGTCGCTCCCCCTGCCCCGGTTTCAGGGGGAAACATCCAGGTTTTCGCCTCTCTCGACAAGAGCAGGATGAAATGTCAGGAAAGGGGGTTTTTCCCCCGCTGCATAAGGTACAGAAACAGCCAAAATAGTCGCAGGGAGAATTAAAAGCCACAGGCTGGAAACAGGTTTGCTCTTGGTTCAGTGGGAAAAGAAGCCTCTTTTGTTTCTTGGGGTTTTTCCCTTCACCCCCCAAAAAGGAAGAAACTTTACCAAAATATCATTTCCATCCCAAAGTAGCAGCGTTTTCGCCCCCAGGCCACTGATCCCACTGCAGAGCCCTAAAATATCCACATCCATCTTGCCATGGGTCAAACCAGGTGGGAAAATAATGAATTCTCCCTTTTATCCTCGATCCCAATTCCTGGCCAGCAAATCAACACAGAATTCCCCAAACCAGCTGAAGGGAACCCTTCTGATTTTCCTTGGATTGAATCTGCAGAAAAATCAATCCCATTCCTTTCCCAAACTTTCTGCCATTCCCAGAGTGTGTTATGAATTCCCAGCTACAAAACCTCTGGCTCGGCCTTTCCAGTCACTCTGCTTGGATGGGGAGGGTTTTTATCCCTGGATTTCATCCCGGATATCTCACCAGGAAGGATGGAGGATGCTTTGGGTGACCAACACCCACCCAGCCACATCCAGCCCTGGCTTTGGGGTCCCCATTATTGGGGTTGCCCTGCTCCCTCCTTGCCCTGTTTCTCATGGATGTGGATGCAAGTGTCCAGAATTTCCACCACTGATCACCCTCACCCTTTGTTCCAGCCTGGAAATGTCATTCCTGAGCCACAAACCCACTTCCCAGCTCCTCCTTGTTAAAAAGAATTCCAGACGTGAAAGAGAAGCTCACAGGGAGAGAATCCCAGGCACCCAAAACACAAACCAGTGCTCCCAGCTCCACCTGGAATCCAGATCCCTGAAAATAACACTGAAATTTAATGGGATTTGACTCCAAGTTGTTACTGGTTAGGAGTAATTTTTGTGGGATCTGAAACCCACACTTGCCCAGATCAGCTCTGCCTTGGGACAACGATGCCCTAGAGATACAAACACCATTCCCAGAGGATCATCCCATTTATTCCACCCAATTTGGGTACCTGGAGCCAGGAGCTCTCCAGCAACACTTCATTTACACCACAGGATACAATCCCACCATCCTGCCTGGGGTTTATCCCCAGGAACAGGGGGTTGGATGCTCAAATTCCCACTCCCCACATCACCTTTATCCCCCTCCGGTGTCCCACCCCCAAGCCCGGGGCTCTCTGAGCTCAGCTGAGGGGAGGGCACGGCCACACCAACCCCAGATGTGCCACGGGGAGACCTCCCGGGTTGCTCCACAGCTGCTCTCCCGCTTTTCTTTGCATCCCAATAAACAGAGATGAAGCCATAACAGCCATTTATTTGCACAAAGAAAAGCATCTGCACCAAGCCAAGCATCCCAATTTTTTTATTTCTGCATGATAGGCCTATTTGGAGCTTTTTATTTGTAATTAAAATGAAGCTGTTACAAGGGGTTCGTTCCCGGCTAATTGTTTTTTTGCCTTTGGAGGGGGGTTATTTTCCTCCCTTCCTTGTTTGGGATGATAAACGAGGGCTGAAATAGCAGGTCGGGACGGCTGGGAAAAGCATCCAGATTAAACCAGCCTTTAATAAAAGGGAATCGTGTCTGGATGATGATGCACGGCTGTACTTTCTGACTTTCTGCTATATTTTTTCCCCTCCTTTCCCAAGCATGTAAACACGAGCTCGTTAGGGCAGGGTGGCTCATTAGCAGGGACCTGTCTGCCTTGATGTTTCCATCAGGAACACGAGGGCACTGGGATGTTTCAGCCAGTCTATCATCACCCGGAGCTGCAAATACCTTAATCCACATCAGGCAAGAAAAGGAAATCTCTGGAGCGTTGGCTTTAAAGAAAATAAACAGGAATGATGTGCAAACAGCTGCCTGACAGCCCTTCTCCCTGGGAGCTCAGGTGTTTCCAGCCATCCCAAGTCCTACAAGACAGCAATCCTCTGGTTCCTTATGGAGCAGGAGATATTTTCCCTGCTCCCCACCTTTTTCCCAGAGTATCCAGCTTGAAGAAAGGGGTTAGTGAGCAAAAAAAAATGACACGCTGCAGCATCCAGGGTGATGTGGATGGGTAAGGAATGGTAGGAAATGGGTCATTCCCAGCAGGATGGGCAGGGAGAAGCCTGCAGCTGCTTCCATAAACATGAATTGTGGGCAAGGTTTCGGGTAAACATAAGCAGGAGAGGGACATCCAAGAGGATTCAGAGGGATCCAGGTGGATGGCAAAGAGCAGCAGGCTCTGTTTGCTTCCAGCATCCTCATTAAGTCCCAGCACTTCACTGGGGTTCAGCAGCCAGGTGGGAAGCAGAGCCCAGAGTGGGATCAGGAGAGCAGAGCGAATTTTGGTTAAATGCATCACTTTAGGCTGTTGCTGCAGACTTCTGATCCTGATCCCAGCATTGGCTGGGTCAACTGAGGGTGTAAAAGCATCAGCTGGTGAGATATTCCCTGGTTTTTTGGCTCCAGAACTAAGGGACTACAGGTACAGAGAGCAAAAATGGGACTTGACACATCCACGGTCTGCTCCTGCTCCACAGAAAAGCCCAGGCAAATTCAGGCCACCAAATCCCAAGGGAAAGGCCAGAAAGAGCCAGTGAGATGCAGGTGAACGTTGGGTACGAGGCTTGGCACACCAAGAACCCCAAAAAATGGAGAGACCTCCACTTGGTGCAGCAAATGGGACCTGGAAAAGTCACCACATCCCTTAGGGGCTCACGGCTCCTCCCTAATCCCTCACCTGCCAGGCTGGGCGAGCTGCTGGGACTTCCAAACAGGCTGGGGACACCTGGAATTGCCTGGCCTCTCCAACCAGCCCAAGAGAAGTTAATTTTGGGTGGAACAGAGCCATGGTAGGAGGAGCCCCCAGAGCCACCAGCAGCATTCCCAGCCCTGTCCGAACACATCAGGCACTCGTGTCCCTTAAATGGCAACACGAGTCACCTCAGCTGTCCAGTCCCTTCTGCTTTGCAGCCTTTTTTCCCCCATTTTGCTTTCTCAGCACCATCCCTTTTGCTGTGTTTTCCCTTGCTCTGCTCCAGGGAAGGTGCAAAGTTGCCTCCTGGGGCCCGTCAGCACAAGCGAAACCCGAGGAGCGGAAGAAAAGCTGAGCAGGCTCTGGGATAACCTGGATAGTTCCACGGGGCTCCACATCCCCCCAGGAAAGGGGAAAACCATGGAAAAGGTGGGGGTGGATGCTCAGGGGGTGTCACTGCTGCATCCTGCTCTCATCCATCACTGCCTCCTGCCCTGAGTGCCAAAAGAGGGGCTTGGAGCAAGAACCAGCCTTGAAGGGTCCTTTTCCTCTGCAAATGAGGTGCTGGAGTCAGAGGGGGAAACGAGAGATATTCCAAAGATATCCATAGAATATCCTGAGTGGGAAGGGACCCACATGGATTGAGTTCAACCCCTGGCCCTGCACAGACACTCCAACAATCCCACCCTGTCCCTGAGCATTGTCCAAACCCTTCTGGAGCTCTGGCAGCCTTGGGGCTGTGCCCACTGCCCTGGGGAGCCTGGGCAGTGCCCACCACCCTCTGGGGGAAGAGCCTTTCCCTGAAACCCAACCTAACCCTGCCCTGGCACAGCTCCATATTACACCAGGATAGAGGGAAGCCAGAAATTTCCACCTCCATCCTAACACACATCCCACCAAGAAGGGGAAGCTGGACGTGACCAAATACCTGTAGTGGCCATGCCTAGATGTGAATGGCCAAACCTGGAGATATTTAGCTATTTCCTCCACCAAGGTGTGGCTTTCAGGGGTTTCCCTTCACCAAAAAGAAGGAAAGCTCCCTCTGTGCTGCCCACAACCCTCACAAAGGACCCCAGAGCAAACTGGGGCTGTGGCAGAGGGTGGGTGCCCCAAAGCACCCCCCAGGCCACTCTCCAGCTCCCGTGGGAAGGGCCCAGACTGCTCCTAAAAATCACCCACGTGGACAAACCCCCAGCAGGGCTGGGAAGACGATGTGGAGCAGCAAATCCCAGCTCTGCTTTGCCAGCAGATAAACCAACAAGCAAACAAACAAACACCGGCTCTGCCTCTTCCTGGGGGCAGCAGCCGCTCGCCCACCCCCCAGCCCCGTCATCTGCCGCAGCCTCCTGCTCTCAGCACACTTCACTGATTAATTACTAATTAGCAACTGGTTTGTGTCACTTCCCTGCCCTCGCCAGCGCCGGTGTGAAGGGCTGGCTTGGCCCAGGCCATCTGTTCAGGGCCTGAACTCGGCACTGCCTCTTCCCAGCATCCCATTTCTGCGGGGGAGGGACACAAAAGTGCCACCTTTGTGCTCAGCGCCCCGCGGGAGGACAGACGGGACACGTCCCTCTGCCGACCCTCTGGATGTTCCAGCGCCGGAGATTTGCATCCAAAAGCCTTTGAAGCTTTGCTGCAGCTTGGCATCCCTCTCACCCACCTCTCCGACACTGCCTCTGCTGTTAATTAGCTTTAATTAATTTTCTTTGCTCATCGTTGAATTGTTTCATCGTGGGACCAAAAGGATGCAGGAGCTTCCCACGGAAAGCTGATTTTCCTCGTCTTAACCACCCCGAGAGGTCCTGGGGTGGTTCCCAGGGCCGCTTGTCCATGCCCTGCGCTGCTGAGCTTGGTCCAGTGGGTGCTCCGAGACCTCCCTTCTCCTGCTGCCTTGCCCAGGCATTCCCTGCCCGCTCCGCTCCCGATCCTTGAGCTCTGCTGACCCCTCCTGGACTGCACCAGCACCCGCCTCGCCTTCCTTCCCTCTGTTAGGAACTGGGCAATGAGTCCCGATCTGTCCCCAAAAGTGCATCCCTCTTTCCACAGCGCGCCCAGGGGCTGCTCCAGGCCAAGGCATCCCATGCCCCCAGCCCGCTGCTGCATCCCAGGGATGGCTGGAGAGCCCTTGGCCCACCCAAAGACATCAGGAAGACAACAGGTTGTTCAGGGGGTTTTTTAGCTCCCCCTTCCCAAATCAATGAGAGGAGGAAGAGCAAGGAGAGCAGCGCCCACCGATAACAGCCCTGGATTGCATCCCACGGGAGCGCCGGCTGCTGGATGAGCATCAATCCCGGGGGGAAATGGATCCAGTGGCCTCTGCAGGGTGAGGCAGACGGGCCATGAGGATGTAGAAGTTCCCAGGGGCACACACAGGACTTCCACCTCCCAAGACCCGCCCCCGCCCACTCCCTTATCTCGTCATTCCCCTCCGCAGAGATAAAGAACTCCCGAGCCAGAGGAGCTCCCGCTGCAGCCGCCGGGGAAATCATTAGGAGTGAGTCCCGCACTTCTGAAATCAGAGGCAGGAGGAGTGTGAATCCATCCCTGAGCTTCCCGGTGAGCTGCCGTGCTTTAGGATCAGCTGGATGCCCAGGGGAGACTCCCCAAAGGGTGAATGCCAGTCCAGCACGGGGCACAGGGAAGTCCAAACTCCCGGGTTGCTCAACCCGCCCCCTCTCAGGCTCAGAATCCCCAAATCGCGTGGTTTTGCTTCCCTCCTCCTCCCAACCCTGGTGCTCCATGAGTTCTGCACTGCTCCTGCCTCCCTCTCCCACGGCCACGCGGGGGATGACAAAGCAGTTCAGCCATGCAGATGTTCAGCCATGCAGATGTTCAGCCATGCAGATGTTCAGCCATGCAGATGTTCACCCTTCCATGCACAGCATGCCATTCCCTCCTCCAGGCACCCCCAGTTCCAATCCAAACCCCCTGAAAAGACACCCCGTTGCCATTTTTTAACACTTGACCCAGTTTACAGTTACAGAGTGTGGTGGTTTGACCTTGGCCACCGAATATTCTGAGTCAGAAGGGAGCCCCAAGGACCATGATGTTGCTTGAAGGCAACCCCTGCATTCCGAGTCCTTGGAGGTGCATAAAAAGGACAAAAAGCCCGAGAGAAACACGGCGTTTTAAGGGTTGTAAAGGGAGCAGCCACCTGTCAGCTCGTGGTGCAGTAAAGTGTTGCAGTCGTGGGGATTTACGGCCGATAAAAAGCTCCGAGCGCCGATCGGGGACGTCTTCAGCAGTTTATAAACGCATAAACCTGCACCATTCCCTGCCAGACATCAGCACTTGCCCTCCATGGAAAATGAGGAAATGCCTGGAAATTCAGCTCGGAAAAAAAATCCAAGCCTCGAATATTCCCGTGCTTCCCCAGGGATGTGGGGCTGTGCAGAGGGTCAGCTTGGCTTGAGATCCTGCCCCCAGAGTGACACGGGTCCCAGATAAAATATTACCAGGGTCAAGGATCCTTTAACCCAATTCCAGGTATTTTTGTGCCACTCGGTCCTGGAAAATCTGGGCTGATGTGCTTTTACTCCCTCAGGGGAACTAAACTTTATAAATAGGGTATATAAGTGGATAAAGCCACGCAGGACAGTGAGGAGGTCTCCTGGAGATGGTCAGGACCCTAAAGCAGAGCTGGGAACCCTCTTGACCTGCCTCTTGTCCCAGATGCAATTTGGAGATATAAATGGAGGATCTTCCCTAAGGCAGAAACAAATTCTGAAAGGAAGAAAGAAATAATCAGACAGCCCAAGAATAAGCATGAAAAGGGGTTTTAAATCCGCTGAGACCACTGACCAAGGCATGGACCTTCTCTCCATCACCGCAGTGGGGACACAGAGCCTGCAGGGCATCAGCAAACAGCCTTTTTTGGCCGTGGCTGTGCCAAAATGCAGCACCAGATGAAGACTTTACCCTGCTCAGATGAGAGTTGGAGCAGAGAAGTCAAACCCCTGCCGTGCAAAGACGCTAAAAATGCACCAGCCCTGAGCCGAATGTCACAGCAAGGAGCTGGGTGCGCTTGGAGAGGGGCGGGAGGGGCAGAGACATCCACACATCAAACGTGGCTCGGGTCTCCCCAAAATTCCCCGGCCTGAGCACCATCCCGGTGCAGCCCAGCCGCTGGCAGGGTGTTCTTGCCATCTAGTGGCTCCTCGCTTCAGTGCAAACGCTAAAAAGGGCATTTTCCTGCTCCTTTCCCTCCACTGTTCCCATCTTTGAGCAGCAGGAGAGCAGGGGACGCACTGCAATGATTTTTGCTCTTCCACCCGTATTTTCTCCCACTTTACTTGCAGCTCGGCTCCTCCACAAGCCCTCCTTTCCCTCTGATTATAGCCAGTGCTTTCCTAGGATTTATAATCTCCACAAAGACCGAGCTAAGATTTATAACCTCACAAATCACAGCCGAGGATCGAATGTTTCTGCAGGAAAAACTCCAAGGTACCAAACGAGCCCCTCGAGGCTCGGGCTGGGCCATAAAAGTGCCACAAATCTCAGTCACACGCAGTGATTTGTGTCCCACCACAGCTCCCAAAGCCTTGGCACACCCAGACCCCCGTTCCCTCTGGCCCATGGAGGAGGACACTCCTTCCATCCCATAATTATCCACCCCGGATTCCAAGGCAAGGAAAGGGTCCAGCTGGAAAACCCCATCGCTCCAGAGGGTTTGGGCCAATTTATGCTCTGCCCCCTGGCTCTGGTGGGGTGAGGCTGATTTAGAGGACCGCAGGACCCCCCTCCACAGCACATTCCATGATTTCATCCCTCCCAAGAGCTCTGCTCAGCCCCGGAGTTGGCAGAAAAAGCCCTTCCTGGCATCCTAATAAGCCTTTTCACAGGCAGTGGCTTCGCCTTAGTCTGCCGTCGTGTAGATTGTATTGAAAATCGCTCTTTGACAAGGCTCAGTGCTCACTCAGTGCCATATTCTTCCTATCAACCCACTCAAAAGCACGTTTAGGAACAAGATAACACTTGCTGCTGTTAAGTGAGCGTGCAGGAATACTCCTCCTCTTCGATGTGATCCACCTCACTGCTATTTTCCCTTAATAGTTTCATTTTTTAAGCAGCCAGAACACTGTTAACCCCTTGGAAAAAAAAAAAAAATCCAGTTTTGCTGCAGAATGTTCTCCAGAAGGGAGATTTGAATGAGATTGAAATCAAGGGGAAAGTAAGAAGTTTGGAGGAAAATGCAGCTTTTAGCACAGCCATATAGGGGAGAATCAAAGGGCATCTCTGCAAGTGGAAAGGGGGAATGGTATTCCCTGGAATAGTCAGAGGGGTGGGAGAATTCCCAAAACCTCCTGGGGAAGGCAAGAGGGGGAAAAGCTTCCAGCCAGTTTTCCCTGGAAGTTTTCAACCCCCATCTCTCCCCACATCTTTTCTCTTTTTAACAGCCGGGGCTCGAAATGAGCCCAAAAATCAAATTATTGGCCATCCTGAAAGCAGTGGCTTGCTGGGAATCTCCAGTGGGAATCGAGCCTTGAGGCCACCCCTGGCAGAGCAGCTGGGCAGGGAGATGACAGGGGGTGACATTTCCCTGTCCTCAGTGCAGGAGGAGAAGAGAAGCTGAAGATTCTCCAGGCCAGCCTAGAGAAGACACCTCAGATCATCCCTTGGCCAAGGCCAGGTGGACACGACCCCAACCAGGAGGCACTGCTGGAAAGAGCTGGTCTGCTCCAGCAGTCCAGGGGGAACAGTGACAGTGGCCTAAGGAGGACCAGGAGAGATGTTCCCACCACTCCTTGTGCCCTCCCTGAAGTGTTTGCACACTTGGAATCCGTGGTGGATAATGGGAAGTGAGAAGTGTCCTCCTCCATGGCCCAGAGGGAACGAAGGTCTGGGTGTGCCAAGGCTCTGGGAGCTGTGGTGGGACACAAATCACTGTGTGTGACTGAGATTTGTGGCACTTTTAAGGCCCAGCCCAAGCCTCGAGGGGCTCATTTTGTACCTTTGAGCTTTTCCTGCAGAAATATTAAGAAACAGACTTCAGGGTTTCTTCTGAAATCAGAAGTGGAGAAGGATCTCCAGTGCTGGATTTGGACACCCAGAGCCCTAAATCCCTCCATCCTCAGGAGAACTTCAGCCGACACCCACCTTTGATACCAACCCAAAGCTTTTTTAAGAGGCAAAATTCTCTTCCTGAGGATTACGGGGGCCCAGCTTGACATGCAGAAGGTCTTGGGGCCAACATCTACTGAGCATCATCTTCCAGCCCCACGGGTGACGGGACAGATGTGGAGAATCACAGCTGGACACAGCCCAGCATCCTTGATGTCCAGGATGTGTTTCAGGAGGATCCAAACCATCTATTTATAGGCTTCTAACACTGGCTCCTGAGATAGCTCCCAGCACTTCCCAGGGAGGCTGCACATCTCCCGGGGGTGCCTTTCATGGGAGGTTGTTTGAGGAGATGAAAAAGCACGTCAGAAGTTGGGGATGTGGTGCTGGGAGGATTATTTTTAACGGAGCCACGTGTTCCAAAGGTTAGGAAGCTTCATGCATATGGAAACCAGCAGCTGTGTTGTCTCATCACTCCCACCTACAAGGGATAACTCATGTGGAGCTCATCCTGCTTATTGAGCTTTCCTCAAGTTATCCATCACTTCTTTATTGAGGTTTTCCTCAAAAAATGGAGCTTCCTGGTGCTTACAAGGGAGCAGAGCTCTCAAAAATATGAGGATTTAAAAACCTGTATGAATTGATACATTTTCCCCACCTTTTTCCCTAGAAAACAAAGCAACAATGCTCCTTTCCAAAGGGAAGCATCTCCTGTGGGACGGTGACTGTGCCAATGGGAAAGGAATCCCACAGTGCTCAGTTTGGGGGCCCTCAGGACAAAAAGGACATGGAAGGGCTGGAGGTGTCCAGAGGAGGAGCTGGGAAGGGGCTGGAGCAGCAGGAGGGGCTGAGGGAGCTGGGGGGGCTGAGCCTGGAGAAAAGGAGGCTCAGGGGGGACCTTCTGGCTCTGCAGCTCCCTGAGGGATCCAGGGCAGGGTCGGGCTCTGCTCCCAGGGCACAGGGACAGGAGCAGAGGGAACGGGCTCAGGCTGGGCCAGGGCAGGGCCAGGGGGGACAGCAGGAGGGATTTGTGCCTGGAAAGGGTGGTCAGGCCTTGGCAGGGGCTGCCCAGGGAGGGTTGGAGTGCCCAGCCCTGGAAGTGTCCAAAAACCATGTGGATGTGGCACTTGAGTGGTGAACAGAGCAGGGGGTTGATGGTTGAGCTTGACGATCTTCAAGGTCTTTTCCAACCCGAACGATTCAATGATTCTATGACACCCCATGTCCTGAGCGCCACTAGGAAGGATTTTCCTGCTGGAGAAAACCTCTCCTGCCCATGAGAACATCTGGCAGCTTCTTCCCTCGATATTTAGCACCAGCTGAGAGCAGGATTCAAACAAGCAGCACATGCCTGACCTTGGAAATTTAAAGGCCAGGAAGGCGAAGAGCTGCTTCAGGTCACGCCCAGCTGGCACTGGAGCAAACTCAAGGAAAGCTGGCACCCTCAGCCTGTGGCATAAATCTGCCTGGTTCCAGTTCAGATATTTGATTCAGCAGCCTTTGGCAAGCACAACCTTAATTTACAGCCCCTGAGATTCAGTTCCTTCCCTTCCCTGGAACCAGGGATCTCCAGCAGCTGGGTGTGGAACAGCAGGATGAAGAGCATCCCACAGGGATGCAGGAGGTGGGGGCACCTCGTGCTCTTCAGCTGAACAGGAGATAGAAAATTATTTCTCCCCTTTTTTGCCTTTTTTAGAGGGGAAAATTCTCTTCTTGCCTGGATATGAACCTTGAACAAAATGAGCATTGCCTGGATATGAACATCGAGCACAGCAAAGAGATTGGGGGGTGGGAAAAGGTGAGGAAGTTGGGATGGGGTGGAAAATAAATAGGAATAAATCTTTGGGTTGCCTTGAGCTGGACATCACTGAGTGAGGAGACACAGAGCTGCCCACAGTGGGAGGCAAAAGCAGAGCTTCCAGCACCCCTTGGAAAAATAATAAGAAATAAGAAATAAGAAAATCAGGCTTCCTGCAGCCATGCTTTGAGGCATATTTGAATTTTAGGGGTTTATCCCAGTTCTTTGTGCCCAGTGTTTTCTCCCCAAGGGAAGGGCACTCACGAGGCTTCACCCTTTCTCCCTGCACCCCAAATTCCGGCAGGAATCCCCTGTTATCCCTCTGCACGTGACAAATGACCCACCTCAGCACTGACCAGAGGCCGCTCTGCCCGTGCTGTTTCATCCCCCACTGTTTTATCTAATGACCTGAAGGCTTCCTAATTTCTCTTGCTCATTTTTGAGCTCCCCCCCCGGCCCTGCTGACCCAAATTCATGGCATGTCAGTCCAAAGGGCTCCGTGCACAAGGGCTCCCTGTGGAAATGCAGCTTTGAAGGGCTCCCTGACATCCTTCCATGGGGTGGCCGAGCAGCCCCCGTGACCAAGGCACTACAATATCCAGCCTATGCAGAGCAGAGCCTGGGTCACATGGATGGCTGCAGGGGGAGAAGAGGAAGAGCAAAGTCATTATAAATATCTTCAGATTGCTAATTATTCCCCTTCCTCACCCTCATGTAGCTCCTTTTAGCCAAGGCAGACTCCAGACATCCAAGGAAAAAAACCTGGGTCAGGGCAACTTTTTATAGCCTTGAGTAATGAGAGGGGGGACAACCTTTCCCTGTGGAGTCATCACATGGTGTCTCCTCATGATCTCCATCCAGTCACTGGCAGGAATCTCCCCCACCAACTGTCCCAGCCAAGTGTGTCCTGTTAGAAAAGCAGCAACACAAGACCTTGTTCAGAATCTCCAACTGCTGAAACAACAGACACAGGACAAGAGCCTCAGGTTGTGCCAGGAGAGATTTGGGTTGGATTTTAGGGATCATTTCTCCATGGAAAGGGTGCTCAGGTGTTGGAACAGGATGCCCAGGGCAGTGGTGGGGTCACCACCCCTGGAAGTGTTCAGAAAACAAGTGGATGTGGCACCTGGGGCCGTGGTTTATGGTGAACGTGGTGGGCTGACAGTTGGGTTTGATGACCTTCAGGGTCTTTTCCAACCTTAACAATTCCAAGTATTTATGGAAAGAGCAGCTCCTGTGCCATGAATAGCTTATTTCAATATCAATATCTACATCACAGGCTTTGAGTGTTGCTCTCGTGTCTGGCCCTGGCCGGGGATGAGGTCCCTGAGCACAAACCACCCCTGTGGTGGGTTTCAAACAGGTTTTCTGCCCCAGTCCTGCAAATACCTCACCAAACTCACAAGTGCTGCTTCCTTAAAGCTCAGCTTAGTTACTAAGTCATGGCTTAAAGAAATCCGAGCCATGCAATGACTGGAGTTGTTCTCATTTCGGTCCCCCATGACTTGAACACACAAATAAATCAGATCATTTCCACAGTGCAACCACAGGCCGGGTGAGATCGTGGCTGCTGCTCCTGCTCTTCGTGCCACTGGAGTTCACAGGTGGGAAATAAACCCACACACCATCTCAGAGACCTTTGCTGGAAGTTTCTGCTGCTGATTCCTCGGGACTCGACGGCATTTCAAGTGGCAACGTTGCACCCAGGGTGTGTAACCATGATGGGCTGGCCATGGCAGTGGTGGGAAGGGCACTTAAAGGTCATTCATTCCACCCCCTGCCATGGGCAGGGACACCTCCCACCAGCCCAGGTTGCTCCAAGCTGGCCTTGGACACTCCCAGGGATCCAGGGGCAGCCACAGCTTCTCTGGGCACCCTGTGCCAGGGCTCACCACCCTCCCAGCCAGGAATTCCTTCCCAGTATCCCATCTACATCCTTCCCCAAACACCAGCCACCTTCGAGTGACCCTACCCAGACAAACCCTGAGAAATATCCCCCCAGGGCAGCTCTGCAGGGCTCAGAAGCTGCTCCGGAGCTCTCAGACAGTGTGACCGCCTTCTCCTTCTGTCTGAGTCTTATTTTCCTCCCTCCTCCTTGTGTTTCCCAGCCTAATATCCATTCACACCGCTCTCCAGGCCTTGACACTAACATGACAGAGCAGGTGAGACATCTGTCTTCCAAATTCGCTGCTCGCCCTCCCTCCCTCCTGACACAATCTTGGCACGGGAGCTCTCCCAAAAAAACCCTCTGCTGGAGAAACAAACAGCTCTGCCCGGGAGCAGGAGCTCCAAGAAGGAATGAAGGGCATCTCTGCCAGCAGCTGACAGACACCCCTGGGTGTCTGCAGGGCTGGAGGTGCTGCAGGTGCTAAGGAGAGGACAGGACTGAGCGGAGGGAACGCGGGTGGTGAGCAGGGGGAGGTCGCGGCTGCGCCTTTGGTGGGATTTCACTTGTCATTCTCCACGGCCGCGTTGCAGCTCCCGAGCAGGGCTGGCAGCTGCCTCCCCCCATCTCCCTCAGCCTCCAGGCAGACAGTGATGGATGTCCCGGGAGCGCTCACCACCAGCCCCATTTCACGCCCTTAAGCAGATCCACATGAGCCTCCTGCTGACACCTCCCTGGAGACCCCCACGCCGTGTTCCTGACAGCGGGGCTGGCAGGGTGGACACGACTCCCAGCTCCAGCCAGCAACCTCTGCTGAGAGCTGCCACAATTCCCTGCTCCGTTACACCCCCTCAAGGCTTTTTATTTTGGGTTTTTTTAGGCCACCAGCTCTTCAGCCCAGAGGTTTGGGGTGGGTTTTTTTTCTTGTTGAAGCCCTCACGTGCCACCAACAGCAACAAACTGATCACTCGAGTGAAGAATGCCAACACTGACTCATATAATTAAAGCCCTTGTGCGCCTCATTAGCAGCAAACAGCCCAAGACTGGCTATAAATACCCTTCCAGATATTCACAAGGAGCACAAAGCCCTCTGCCAGCTTCCCCGGGGGGTCTGAGCTCCAGATGGGAACCCCCTCTGTCCCACAGCAGAAGCAGAACTGCCCCAGGACCAGCGTGGTTCCCAATTCCCTGTCCCACAGAGACCCTTCGAGCGGGATGGAACGAGCAGTAGGAGCAGCACGAGGAGGAGGGTTCCCAGCTCAGCAGATAAAGCCCTTGCAGATGTTTTTTTCCCAGAAATACAGACACAGAGAGGCTCACAAAGCAGCCACCCTGCATGAAATCCCAGCTCTGGAGGTGTCCAGCTCCCCGGAGCCTGCTTGGAGCTTTGATGATCCAAGTGCTGTGGCAGCTCAGAGAGTCCAGGCCTTTGTGTGTCCCAGTGATTTGGGGCCACCTGGGAGGAAGGCACAGGGTTCTCCAGGTCTCCTCCAAAGGCAGCAACACAGAACCACAGGATATCCTGAGTGGGGAGGGACCCACAAGGACCATCCAGTCCAACCCTCAGCCCTGCAGAGAACCATCCCCAAGAGTCACCCTCTGTGCCCTAGAGCATCATCCGAACCCTCCTGGAGCTCTGGCAGCCTTGGGGCTGTGCCCACTGCCCTGGGGAGTCTGGTCAGTGCCCACCACCCCCTGGGGGAAGAACCTTTGTGGTGAGCAGTGACAGGACCCAGGGAATGGCTGGAGCTGTGTCAGGGCAGGCTTAGGTTGGATCTCAGGGAAAGGTTCTTCCCCCAGAGGGTGG
>JAWWMP010000057.1:1383188-1401199 GCA_035047865.1 Dendrocincla tyrannina | reverse complement strand
TTCCTTCCTTCCTTCCTTCCTTCCTTCCTTCCTCCCTTCCTCCCTTCCTCCCTTCCTCCCTTCCTCCCTTCCTCCCTCCCTCCCTCCCTCCCTCCCTCCCTCCCTCCCTCCCTCCTTTCCCTCCCTTCCTTCCCTTCTTCCCTCCTTTTTCTTTCTTTTGCATTTTTGCTTTTATTTTGGGAGGTTTTGAGGTGTCCGTGGGTCAAAGTGAGGTGCCACGCATGATAGGAAGTGGTGATGCCAGGGCTCCACAAAAACAGGGATGAGGGGAGAGCTTCTGGAGGGGCCCCACAGGCAGGAGAAGGGGTTTTCTGTGTGCTGATGGCCCCTCGTCCATGAGTGGTTCCATAGGGTGGGGTTTGCTGGGTTGGCACAGGTCTGGGGTTGGCAGGGGGCTTTGGACCAGGTCTGGGGGAAAAAGGGGCTGCTTTGGGGGATTCAGCACTGGGATGGGGTTTGGGATGGGCAGGAAGGAGCTGGAGAGGAAGGGCTGTGTTCGGGCACCTGGTGTTTCATGGCGGGGAGTTGGTGGCCCCTTAGTGTTACCTCCTTTGGGATGTGACTGTGGGAAGGGGTGGGATGGAGAAACTCCTCTAGACCGAGGTCCTTTTGGGGTTGGGGGCACACACCTTCACCCCAGAGTGGTGTCACCTCCATCCATCTGTACGCAGTCCCAGGAGATCCAAGGACACACCATGATCCTTTTTGGCCATTCCCACACAGCTCATCTCAGTGGGAACTTGGTGGTGGGCCTGGGTGGTTCCTGCACAGGGACATCTTGTGGGGCTGGTGAGGCCCCAGCTGTGATTGAGTGGTGGGATTGAAGCCAGGGAATCCCCACATTCCCAGGACCACAGAAGAGCAGAAGCTCCTCCAGTGGCCATGGGAGCTGATGAACAGCTTAGTGGAGGTCCCTCACAATCTCCCACCCTGGCTGAGGCTTCCCTACCTCCTCCTGGCTCCCTGTTGGAAGAGTCTGAGCTCTCCACTGGGATTTCCCAGCTTCAGGGAAGCCTTCTGGGCAGGCTGCTCCAGCCTTCCTCCCCTCGAGCCAGGTGGAGGAGCTTGGCCTTTGTTCCTGGCCAAGTGGAGCACTTGGCTGGCCACAGCCTCTCCTGGAGAGCTTCGCCTCGTTGGCTTTCCGACGTCTTTGGCTCTGGCTCCAGTGAGCACAAACCTCTCAGAGCTGGGGCTGCTTCTTCTCAGCTCATCAACCACCTCAGTCAGTGGGAGGTTGTGGACAAGGAGGAGGCCAAGGGCAGGTTGGCACTCAACAAGGGGGGCAGCAGCATCTTTGCCAAGAGAGCTCTCTGTTCCCACCTCGAGCATTAAAGCTCTTTCCCAGCATCCAACCAGCCAAAAAACAACCTCAGGGCTGCATTTTCACGCCTTCTGCAGCTCCTCAGGCTTGGGTGTCCCCTCACTGGGGCTCCCCATGAGGACAAGACCTCATGGTTTGCTGCTCTTCCCCAGTAGCTGCACCCACCCCAAATCCACATCCTTCCTCATCCCTGAGGTGCCTCCAGCCTCTGCACCTCACTGGGTGCCCAACCAGCACCATCCACACCTGTTTTTTGGGCACCATCGCACCACATCCCCCATTAACCCCCCTTATACATCCATAGTGTGTATATATGTATATATATATACTTTCTCAATAGAAGCTGCACTGAAACCAAGACAGGCCACTTGCCTCCGTGCCCAAAGCTGCCTGTTGGTGCCAACCATGGCATGGTGTGATCACCTGCAGTCCATCACCCCTGGTCCAGCACCAGAGGGCCACATCCTGCATGGGCTGTGGCACGTGTCCATGCAGAGCACCCCAGGGCATGGATACCCTTCCCAAGGGCCAGTGCCCACCACCTCAGACTGATGTGCCTTCTGGGAGCTGTTTGCCCCTCTGTGTTGTGCCAAGGTGATGTCCATGCTCAGCCTGTCCCACCCATGGCAGTGCTTGAATATTCCAAGGATGACACACACACAAAGTCCAACCTCCCTCCTATCCATGTTTCCCTTGGAGCCTCCAAAAACCTCCTTCCATGCAAAGCCCAGGCAGTTTCTGGGGCTGAACCATCTCACCCATGGCCCAGGAGGGACATCCACATGCCCCCAGCCCAGGAGGAGGCACGGAGAAGACCTGACGTGGTGTCACAGCTTCTTCCCTCAACACACCAAGTCTGGCATGGGAGAAGGAATTCCCTCTTTTTCACATGCCGTGCTTGGAACTCTGTGCCAGCAATGCTTTGTGACTGTCTCCTGTGCAAACAACGCCTGCCTGTGACCGACCGAGGCCACCTTCTCTGAGGTGCCCATCTCCACATCTTCCAACCAGCCTGGCCCTGTTCCTGAGCAGGGAAGGGCTTGAGTGGGAAATACATCCTTCACCATCAACGCATCCCATCCCAGCCATCCATCAGTCCCTCAGTCTTCCCGCAGGGTCCTTTCCTACATGTCCATCCGTCACTTAGATGTCACTCAGCCTCTCCATCCATCACGGAGCCATCAGCCCCCCTGGGCTGATGCCACCCCCTCACCACGATCGTTCATCAAAGCAGTGTCAACCCCAGCCAAGGGCACCCACTGGCACCAGGAATGTGCTCAAGTGATGTCCCTTCTTGTCTCCTTGCCTTGCAGTTGCTCCCAAGGGCCCGAAGATCACGATGACCCCAACGAGAGCCCGCGTCGGAGACACTGTGAGGATCTTGGTGCAGGGTTTCCAGGTCAGCATCTCCATCCAGGTCAGCATCTCCATCCCTGTGGAGGTGATACCATCCCAAGGGACAGCCTTGCAACCATACCAGTTCTTTATGGGGTTGGCTTGGTGGCCTTGGGTTCCATCATGGTCCCTACATTGGAAGAGGTTGCCCAAGGGCATTGTTGATGACTGAAAGGTTGGACAGGGCTTGGAGCAACCTGGGCTAGTGGAAGGTGTCCCCACCCACGGCAGGGGGTGGAACGAGATGAGCTTTAAGATCCCTTCCAACTCAGAGGATCCTGGAATTCTGGGATAAATGGGGATACCAAGGCCTGCATTGGGAGAACCTTAAAAGAACATTAACCCAACCTGTCTTAAACCACCATGAGCAGCAGGGCATAAATTGCCCAGAGAAGCTGTGGCTGCCCCTGGATCCCTGGAAGTGTCCAAGGCCATGTTGGAGCACCCTGGTCTAGTGGAAGGTGTCTCTGCCCATGGCAGGGGGTGGAATGAGATGATCTTCAAGATGATCTCCCTACCCAAACCGTCCAGAATTCCATGATTTCTGCTTTACCCCATCCTTGCTCCAGGCCCAAGACGGTTTGCTCCCTCCTTACACCCATCTCACACCCTCCCACCTCCCTACAGAATGAAGTCTTCCCTGAGCCCCTCTTCACCTGGACACGAGTGGGGAGCCGGCTCCTTGACGGCAGCGCCGAGCACGACGGCAAAGAGCTGGTGCTGGAGCGGGTTCCGGCCGAGCTCAATGGCTCCATGTACCGCTGCACCGCCCAGAACCCGCTGGGCTCCACCGACACCCACACCCGCCTCATTGTTTTTGGTATGCTGCCACCACGGGGGTCACCCCTCCCTCCCTCCCTTGGCTCCCTCCTCCTCCCCACCCCCCAATAAAACTGTCTCTCTGCTGTTGTTTTCCTGTTAGAAAACCCAAATATTCCCAGAGGACCAGAAGACTCCAATGGTGAGTGGTGGTGGCACCGGTATCTCAAAACAAAGCACCTAGGGAGGGAAGTACCATGGCGAGAAGAGCTCGCCTCATCTCACCCCAAAGTCCTTGGCTACCTCTCCTTGGTTCATTCCAAGCCCTTGGCTACCTCTCCTTGCCTTACCCCAGGCCCTTGACTGTCTCTCCTTGCCTTACCCCAGGCCCTTGACTGTCTCTCCTTGCCTCACCCCAAGCCCTTGACCGTCTCTCCTTGCCTCACCCCAAGTCCTTGACCATCTCTCCTTGCCCCACCCCAAGCCCTCACTCTTGGCATCAGGGATGTCCTTGCACCAAAAAGGGCCCTGCAGATGCTCTCCACAACACCCCTGACCTGCTGCCCACCCCACACAAGCTCCCTGCCGAGTTTAGAAGGAAGGATCACGTCCAGATCATCCTGCTTTGAACCCCAGTGAGGAGACACCTTGAACTCCCCCTCCTTTTCTCCTCTCCAGGTTCACTTACCGGCCACTGCGGCTTCAGGTTAGTTTTGGCTCTCACCCTGACAGTGATCCTGGAGCTCACGTGAAGCTTCATCTGCCTCTTCCTCCTCCTCCTCCTCTTCCTCCTCCTTACGGCTCCACCTGGCGTTTCCACCTCTGGCCATCGGTTCTCTGGCTCTTTTTTTTTTTTCTATACTATTTCCAGTCTCGGTCTCTTCCTGTTCTGTGTCTTGGCTTCCTCAGACAATTTAATTAAAAGGAAAAAGATAAAACCTCTCCCCTGGTAGAAGGTTGTAATTAATGTTCTACCTTGTGTTGGGGTTCCCAGCACCACCTCGGGGTATCCAGAGGCTTTGCGAGGTCTTGAAGGGAGGCGGGGCTGTGTCTATCATTCAAGGACCAAATTTCCCTTGGAAAAATCCAGTTATGCCATCCCCACTGCTCCAGATCTCCAGGGTAAGGACCTTCATGCATCCCCAGCATGAGGGACACTGGGGACAAGGCTACACACACGGATGGCAGTGCTGGGAGCCCAAAAGCTGTGGATCACTGGCCTTACCCAAAGCTCAGCTTTGCTGGGAGACAGGTCCGTGCATGCCACTTGTCCCGGGCTGGTGGAGAATCACAAGTGACAGGCAGCTCCCAACCCAAAATGTCAGTGCTCACACATGAGCGGGCAGCGCGTGTCCCGTCAGGCACCAGCCTGTACCCGCCCCTGCTCTGTGCCACCCTCCCCATCCCTCTTGGCTAATCGTTTCCATGGAGATGGGTAACGCTCCAGCACAACCAGATCCTGACCATTCCACGGTCCCCCATCCCGGCCCGGCATTAATCCTGCTGCAGGGATGGCTCTTGGCAAAAGCCAGGTGGTTTCACCCCAATCCTGCCCAGTGCTGGTGGTTTTTTCCCAGTTTTCCCTCCCCGTGGTACCATGGGAGCATCCAGCTGTGGGATCCCTGGGGGGTGGATGCAGGGAGGGGGAAAGGATTCCAAGGACGGGGCACTCCCCTGCCTTTCCCTCTGGGAACTCTTAATCCTGGAGGATTATCCAGCAGCCGTGTGGCGCTTCATCTTTCCAAAGCCCCAGCCGAGTGCTAAGCATCATTATTACTATTATGATTAATTATTATTAAGCAGATTCTATCCCTTCCCTGCTCTGTTGCCAACCTTGCTGCGAGCGATTTCCCAGCCCCGAAGGAGCCCAACAGCTCAGGAGCTTCTTCCCATCCACAAAAGCCTGTGGTTTTCTAATTTGGACTGGAAGCAACATGGGGATGGATTGGGACCGGATGGGATGTGGGAGGATCTTTCATCCCAAAGGAACAGCATCTGAGCACATGGATTCCCTACGGACCTGCTGCTTCAACTGCTCCCGCTGTTCCCCCCTGGATGAGAGGGAAATCTTCATTTTTTTAGAGGAATCTTCCCTTTTTTGGGGGGGAATTCTCCACAACTCAGTTTACCCTCACGGTACCGAGTGGGCAGGAGCCCCCCCACCACATCATGGATGCTTCTCACCCTCTTTGCCGGATTGGAGATGCTCCAGGGGTCTCATCCTGGGCGTGATTAAACAACCATTAGGTCTTCTCGCTTCAAAAAATGAGGATTTACAGATGCCCAAACCTCCATTTAAATGCAAATGTGACGGGTTTAGCCCGGGAACCGTGGAAATGAGGAGCATTACGGTGGCAGTGCCACCATGTCCAGCTCTTCTTGGTGACACCTCGGGAGCGACGTGACCTCCCCCTCCAGCAGGTGGGACAGCAATGGTGGGCTCACAGCACTGCATCCCAAATCCACCCCAGTTTGGGACACTCAGCTCTGCCCCCAGGGATGGATCAGACTGTAGGTTGGGATGTTCTCAGCACCAGCACAGGGGACTTGGGAACCTCTGCTCATTTTGGGAAGAGATGCTGCCTGCTTTCCCAAACTCCCCCTAAGGACAAGGGCACAGAGAGATGCCACCCCAGCAAAGGGGACCATCCACACCATGCTGGACCTGCCCTCACCTCCTACCCCTTCTTATCCTTCACCCACCACCCACCAGCTCTGCCTCCCCCACCCCCATCCACCTTCCTCCAGGTAATTAGGAAGGACAACAATTAAATCCCCCGTTCCCCCCTACCACACATGCCGCTGTTTGAGGACCTGGCAGTGAATAATGCAGGAGGCTGGAGGGGAAAAGAGCTGCTCAGGTTGTTTCATTATTGATGAGAGATGACAGATCCACGGCTGACAACCTACCGAAGAGATATGATTAGCTTGTGAAAAATTAAGCGCCTTTCTGAGGGCTGACGAGAGCTGAAAACCCCAAGGAGCAGCGTTATCGATGTTCCCTCATTTCAGGGGACTTTGAAAAGGTTTTAGCAAAATTTGGAAGATGTAATTACATTCAATTAAAGTCACAAGTGCCGAGACGTCACTGCTGCTTCGCCTGCTCCCCTGCACCGTCGATCATCCTTCCCACAGGCAGAGATAAATAGGAATTTATACGTTGGCCCTGCCTTTTCGTCGTGGATTCTTTGGGGTATTTAGGCGTGAGACACAGAATCAGCGATGCTGTGGCTCAGTAGGGTTGGGAAAAGCAGTGGGAGCTTTGCTTGGTGCTTCCCCTGCCTCCCCCAGCTCATTACTGGGCATGGGGTTCACAGGGCTGCCAAGCACATGTATAATTCATCCTTCCCAACTCTCACATTCCGGGATCTTTGTAGATCTACCTGCAGAATAAAAACCACGGCAGGAGAGATGAAGAAACAGGGGGGTCATGGGTGGCCAGAGCCTTTGCCAATTAGCCGAGCCCCAAAACACATGCCCAGACTCGGTACATGTTCCTGTAACTCTCAACTTCAGGACCTTCTGGGTTTACTGGCAGGAGGGACACACCTTTTCCCAAGGTTTTGGCCAGACAAGCCCCCACAGTGATAGATTTTGGGTCCCCATGGCGTAAAGGACAGAGGAGAGTGGCTGGGTGGGTTTGGCTGGTGCTGTTTTGGCCTTTGGTGTGAGCTCAAGATGCATCCAAGGGAAGCCTCACACCATCCCTGCTTAAATATCCCTCTCTCCTCAACCTCTGAATTTCTGCAAAACCCCACACAAGGTGCCAACATCCCAAACATTTCCCTCAAAGTCTCCGTGTTGCCAGCAGGGATGTGCAAAGGGGATCCCGAGTGCCAAACCAGTACTGGGAATTTCCACCAGTGCTTCCTTTCCATGCTCTTCGTATAGATATATAAATATTCAGCTAATTAGCACATGATCCTCCACCTAACGAGCATCCCTGGCAGGTCTAAGATCAGATACACAACCAGCCCCACCCTCTCTGGCACCATCACGGTTCCTGTCCGAAGCCATCCCGTGAAATTCAGCATTTCAGCCTCGGCAGGGGAACATCCCAGCACCCACAGACCCTGGGGATGGTGGGCAAGGTGCTCCATGGGAGGTGGTTTGGGAGGTTGGGGACACTCCTGAGCATCCACCACCCCACTGAAGACCCTTCTTCCACTACACCTACCCACGAGTTGGGACATCTCCCACCCACCCCATCGTAACATCCCCTGGGCTCCTTCCTTGGGAAAGTCCCACTGGATCAGGACTGAGCAAGCAGGGAGCGAGTCCCTGCCTGGAAAGAGGAGCTTCCACCCACCCCCACCCACATTTTGGTTGTTTCTCTGCTGCCTCGTTTCTTTATGGATCTCTCAGCGTGCGAGATGTTCCCCCGAGGGGAAAGGGAATTCATTTTATTCCTTTGAATTGCGCTCACTTCTCAGCACCAGCACAGAGTGGTGGCGAGAGATGATATTCCCCAGGTTCTCTCCTTTCCTCCCCTGCATTGGGACCCGTTTTCCTTGGGGACAATGGTGACAACAATCCCCCAGAATGTTTGAAATTCAGACCAGATCCATCCTCAGCATCCTTCCAGGGGGAGAAAGAAGCAAGTGTGACATTGTTTGGCATCCCCTGTGCCTCAGTGTCCCCACAGTGACTCCAACCCCCATGGACATCCCACACACATCTCTCCCATCCCAAATCTCTCCCTGGTCCCAGTGCTTGTGTTCCCTTTCCTCAGTCCCTCCCTCTCCTCCTGCACATGGATGCAGGTCGCTGATGGCAGCAGCCAGTTGAACTCCTGCCTTTATTTCCCCCCCAGTGCCAGGTTTCCCCCCACACCCCCCTTCCAACGCTCCCAGCTCCTTTTCCACCAGCCCTTAATTGCCGTGCCACTTCCAAGCTGGCCTCCAAGAGACCCCAGCAGCTTTCAGGCTATTTCCCGTCACCCTTCGTTAACTCCGTGCCACAATCGAAGGCCACTGAATTAGTCACCCGACTGTGCCGCGGAGCAGCTGCTCGGTGTCAGAGCAAAGGTCTCCCGGCCCCAGCAGCTTCTCCCTCCCTTCCCTGTGCCCGAGCCGAGGGATGAGAAGGGTTTTCCAACAAAACCGCTTTTCTCCGCAACAATTTCCCCCCATCTCCGTTACACGATCCTTTTCAAACGGCGGCAGAAACGAGGAGGCAGCACCTCAGGCTGCTCCGAGGGGATACTTTTCCTCCCTTTGTGCTTCCTGCTGCTTCTCCCTGAGCCTCTCTGTTTACCAGGCTCATAAAGCCGGCTCTGTGCCGCCCGCTCCGGGCTGCACCTTTCCCTGGAGCCCAGCCCAGCCCCGAACATGCAAAGCTCGTCCGGAAAAAAACTCCTGCCAGCTTTGCCAGCTCAAAGTCACCTTGCCCCAAACCTTCAGCTCCTCACTTCGGCCTCGCTCGGCAATCATTAATCGGCTTCTCCGCATTCCCGGCATGGAAAAATGCCCCAGCGGGCAGCCCTGTCCTGGCAGTCCGACATGCAGCTGGCAGGGAAGCTGGTCCTCTCCGCCGCCGCTCTGCTCCTCCTGACTCTGGCGTACAGGTTTTATAAGACCCGCTCGCTTGCCGGGGGCAAAATCCCGCTGGATGACGAGGGAGAGCACAGGGAAAACGCTTCCCGGGATGGGGATGGGGATGGGGATGGGGATGGGGATGGGGATGGTGAGGTGGGTCTGCGACGGAGGAGGGTGTTGGGTGAGGAGGTGAGGAGGGATGGGGGGGACGCACCCCGGAGCATCCCTGGGACACGGCACTCGCCTCTCCGGGGGGATCCAAGTGTGCCAAGGGACGAGGAGGAGGAGGAAGGTGAGGAGGTGATTTCTGAACTAGGGCTGACTCGCAGGAGAGCCCAGCTCGGGCCGGCCAGGAAGGAATGTGAGGTGGGAAGTGAGCTGGGATGTAAGTTTGGAAGTAAGGCAGAAGGCAAGCCAGGAATTGAGGCGGGAAGTGATCCAGGTGTCGAGCCAGGAAGCAAGTTGGGAAATGAGCTGCGAAATGAGTTGGGAAGGGAGCCAGGAAATGAGCTGGGAATCAAGCTGGGAAATAATCCAGGAAGCAAGTTGGGAAGCAAGCTAGGAAATGAGTTAGGAAGTGAGCTGGCAAATGAGCCAGGAATCAAGCTGGGAAGTGGTCTGGGAAGTAAGTCAGGAAGCAAGCTGGGAAACGAGTTGGGAAGTGAGGCAGGAAGCAAACTGGGAAGGAAGTTGGGAAGTAAGTCAGGAAGCAAGCCAAGAATTGAGATGGAAAATGATCCAGGAAACAAGACAGGAAGCAAACTAGGAAATGAGTCGGGAAGTGAGCCAGGAAGCAAGATGGGAAGCAAGCTAGGAAATCAGTCAGGAAGTGAGTGGGCAAGAGAGCCAGCAAGGGAGCTGGGAAGGGAGCTGGGAACGGAACTGGGAATGGAACTGGGAAGGAAGCCGAGCTCTCCTGACCCTGGGGACACAGCCAAAACTCTGACCAGCCGTGTGGAGAAGGGAACACTTGCCCCAAGCTTTGGGCTTTCCCCAGGGATCTGTAATGCCCAGATGGCAGGTGAGGGTTGTGCCCAAAGCACAGAGAAGAATTGGGCTGGTGGAGGCACAAACAGGGAGACCAGGGGGAACAGGGAACCCATCCAGACCCTCAGTGTCACCTCAAACCTGGGGCTGATGATGACAGCGAGTGATGCAGTGTCGGACACCTCCTACTCTTTCTCCTCGATCGCAAAGATCCAGGTGGAGGAGAACTACATCACCGAGGGCCAGGTGAGGGACGGGGACAACCAGCCTGTCCCCGGCCTCAGAGGCAAAGTCTACGACTACTATGTCCAGTCCACCTCCGAGTCGGTGTTGAAGAAGAAGTGCCTTCCCTACATCCCCCCAGGAACCTCCCAGCACCGCAGCTCGGAGCAGGTCAAGGAGGAGCTGCAGAGCTCTGAAACCCAGAAGCAGGACCCAGCTTTGGCAACGTGTGATCCCACCAGCTCCTCCACAGTCCCACCACCCACGATTTGCCCAGAGACCTCCCCTGAGCCACCATCTCCCAGCCGCAAGAACAGCATCCTCCAGATCGCCGACAGCCCCCACCTCCAGCTGCCCATGGAGGGCTTTGGGGTTGCATCTCCAGCTGGATCACCACCTGCAAGCCCCCAGCCAGGACTGGTGGCTGGTCCTGACCCCTTGCAGCTGCCACCACACCCCCACCTGGACCTGGGGAACTGCTACGAGGTCCTCAGCATGGCCAAGGTGCAGAAGCTGAGACCCCTGCAGGACGCTGCCTACAAGGTGATGAGTGACAACTACCTGCAGGTGCTGAGGACTCCCTCCATCTACGGCCGCCTCAACGCCCGCGAGCGGGAGCTGATCCTGCAGCGGAGGATGAAGGGCAAGACGTGCATGGTGGTGGCAGATGTCAATGTGCAGGAGCCCGACCTCCACCCCAGCCACCTGAGCTACTACGATGAAGGAGGGGACCGCTGGCACCGCCTCTGCCACGTGCCACCAGAGGTGGTCTCCCGGGGGTGTGCCACGTGCAGCATGTTCAACTACCTCTTTGTGGTGGCCGGCTGCAAGGGCACGGGCCGGGCACAGAGACCTTCGAACCGCGTCTTCTGCTACGACCCGCTGACTGACATCTGGAGGGAGATCTGCCCCCTCAACCAGGCACGGCCACACTGCAAACTGGTGGCCTTGGACGGCCACCTCTACGCCATCGGCGGTGAGTGCCTCTACACGGTGGAGCGCTACGACCCCCGGCAGGACCGCTGGGCCTTCGTGGCGCCGCTGCCCCACGACACGTTCGCGGTGGCCCATACGGCCACGGTGTGTGACGGGGAGATCTACGTCACCGGGGGCACCTTGCGCTACGTTCTGCTGCGCTACGACCCCCGCCTGGACAGCTGGAGGGCCAGCCCGGCCATCAGCAGCAAGGACAGGACGGCTGAGATGGTGAGCACCAGTGGCTTCATCTACCGCTTCGACCTCCAGCACGGCACCGGCGTCAGCGTGCACCGCTGCGGCGCCAAGGCCAAGCTGTGGTACGAGTGTGCCACCTGCGCCCTGCCCGACCTGGCCGGCTTCCAGTGCACCGTGGTGGGCAGCCTGGTCCACTGCATCGGCCGCCACTTCCACCTCCGCTTCTTGGCCGACCACATCTCGCCGCGCTTCGGGGCCAAGGAGCTGCAGCCCTTCCCCTCGCCCCACGGCAGCCTCCTCGCGGCCGTCCTGGTGCTGCCAGAGGGGGGACCGGCACAAACTCGGCTTTGAGGGGCTGTGGTTTGGTCTGGTGGTGGCTGGGATGTGGTGGTGAAAGCTGGGAGAAGAAGCCACCGGCCCACCATAGCAGGAAACCAGAGCTGTGTGATCCATCTCTTCCATCAATCAGTCCCTGTGATTATGGAAGGAAACAAAGTGCCCTTGGCCACTGGCAGCAAACCCAGCCTTGAAGACACCAGGAGGAGCAAAGCAGGAGCTGGGTGGACTCGTTTGCTGAGAGGTATTTAAATATAGGAGTGTTAGCTTGGATGCAAATAAACCACAAATCCCTGCAGGCTCCCAGCTGTTCTCTGCCCTTAAGGAGCTGCTTAGACACCAGGTGGTTAATACTGGCATGGACACGCAGCATGTGGTGGATTTTAGGGTGGGGGAACACAGAAGGGAGGTTGGGCCTCCAGGGAGGTGCCACTCAGAGGTCAGCTCTGAACCTTCAGGTGTGTGATCATCACACACATCCCCTGGGCTTGGAGCTTGGGGGCCCAGGGGGCACCACTGCCCCCAGTGCCTTGTTATCTCTTCCCTCCTCCTCAGCACAGAGTTCTATTTATATATCTATCTATATATATCTGTCTATATATTTATATGCACGTGATGCAAATAGGCACTATGGATTTATAGACAGCTGGTCTTAAATGAAATTAAAGGGAACATTTGGTAAAATTAACCACGGGCTACTGTTGCGCATCATTTGCAGCCGTAGCCAAGTCTAATGGGAACAAAGAGCCCGTTGCATGTTTTACATCGCTAATTACTGCGAGCAGCTTCTCTGAGGAGGCAACCAAAAGCAAACAAGGGCCCTGCATGTGAGCAGACAGACTTTCACCTCCTTTTTCCCAGGTTGCCCCGACCTCATTCCGCCCTCTCCGTGTCCTGCCAAAAGCCTACTTCGGGTAATTGCGTTTTCTTCCCCTCAAACAGCTCGTCATCCGTCATCTGTCAGCCCCAGATGGACCAAACCGGCTCCAGACAGACAAAACCTTCCCGTAGCTGCCTCTTTGGTGGCAGCAGGTCACGAGCATGAAGTCATGGATGCGTGTAGAGCACTTGTACATAAAGCCACGGTGCTGGAGCAGCCCATGATGTGACCATTTATCACAGAATTCCAGGATGCTTTGGCCTGGAAAGGACCTTAAAGCTCATCCCATTCCACCCCCTGCCATGGGCAGGGACACCTTCCACTAGCCCAGGGTGCTCCAAGCCCCATCCAACCTGGCCTTGGACACTTCCAGGGATCCAGGGGCAGCCACAGCTTCTCTGGGCAGTTTATGCCCTGCTGCTCATGGTGCTTTAGGACAGGCTGGGTTAATGTTCTCTCAACGTGCTCCCAAAGTATTTATTACTTTGCTTGGTCACTACCTGGAGACCTCGTGTTTCTGCCTTCAAGGGCTTCGTGTGAAGGTCAGTGGCATCCACCCAGCATTAGGAAACCCTGTAAGGCTGTGTTAATTAACCCTGCCTGAGGTGTGCTCATTAGCTGGAGCTTCTGCTGCTGGAGGGTGGATGGTGCACCTTCTCCCTGTACTCATGGTCCAGCTTCATCCTCCCAGCCTGGAGCCACCTCTTCCAATCCCAGGAGGACCATGCCAGCACTGATGTGCCAGGACTGCAGCCTCCTGCATCCCAGTGTGTCTCTATTTGACCAGCTTGGGCTGGGAAACTTTGTGAGTCGAAAAAAACCTCCTTATTTTGATCATTACTATTTAACTCCTCGTTCTTTAGTTACCTCTCACACGTGCTCTGACACATTCCTGCTTTTCCCATGGCAAAACCCAAGTGCCCTGGAACAGCCCAGCCCTTTACAACCTGCAAAACCCCTCTTGTTCCCATCAGCATCCCAGATTTCGGCATCCCTGCCACCATAGGGCAGCGGAGAATTCCAGGGCTGGGTGGGAACTGGAGCCCTTCCAGGTGACAGCTTATTTTTTTCCATCCCCAGAAAAGCTTTCCCAGGATCCTGCCTTTCTCACGGTGCCTCTTTGCTTCCGTTTAATGTTTCACCTTCCCTTTAACCCCTTTGCTGCCGGGCTGGAATCTCAGATCCAGCAGCTTTCCTTCATCCCTCGGCACAATGTGAGCGATGAATCCCAATGACGGAGGGTGGACAACTCTCCCCCTGCTGCTGCACTCTCCAATATTAACAGGATTCGCCTGGAGAGGCATTTTGGAGATTAAAAATGCTTGGGGACATCCCGTGCTTGTTCCTTGCCGGGGAAGGACAAGCAGGTTTGGAGCAGAAAAAAAACCCCCACGCGGCCATCCTGTGGTTGACGGGGAAATGACTTGTGGTTGACAGCGAAATGACTTCTGGCTGAGGCTGAGGGAAGGCAAAGGGGGAAGGACAAATGCAACCCGATACTCAGACCTGTGTGGTTTGTTTTGTGCTCCCAAATACCGGTGCAGGGGAGGGCTGGCAGGTGTGGTGTCACCAGGCAACTCCTGCCACCACCACTGGATGCCAGATGTGCTGTGCTGAGACCCAGCTCTGTGTTTCTGCTGATGGGCAGCAGCTTCCAACCATGGACTCACCAGAAGGCCATCGAGCAGCTTGGATATCAAGATATTATTTATTTTCATTGATCAGGTTGGCAAAGCTGACATAATTTACAGGGAAAAGGGTAGGGAGCCACGTGGTGGGTCCTGTTCCTACAAACCCCCCTGAGAGTGATCAAGGAAGGATAAATAATTAAAGGTCACAATAGATCCAGCTGGGATGGGGGTTTTCCTGGGAGATCCCACTTTTGGGAACCTCTTCCCTTGCTGTAAGAAGAGTCTCTGCCCGCCAGGACTCCCCTGCAGCAGGACCACCAGGACTGGGTGCTGGAAGAGCCAACATTCCCACCCCTGGGCTCGTGAGAGCTGGGAAAACCAAATTCCACCACCCACTAGCAATCCTTCCATCCTTATATCTCCCTCAAGGGTATCCCAAGGATGTTTTCCAGCAAGGAGCTCCTTCATCACCAGCACTGGACCCATCAGTGCCCTCCAAGCCCCTCTGCTTGGATCATCTCGCACCAAACTGTGCTGCTTTGCAGCCAAACATAACCCAGGCACGAAATTCAGTGTTTTTCTTCTAATCAGGAAGGCCCATTATCTGCCCCCACCATGTTTATTTAGCCAATTACATGGTTTCGTGTACATTGATTCGAATTCTCAATTTTTACATTTTTGATTATGATAAAAACCCAGCGAGTGACGCGGCCCTTGCTCGCTCATCGCTCGTTTTGCCTTCGCCTCGTGAATGGGAATTGGGAGGCAATTAAAGAAGTGCAAAACCAGCATTTTAAAATCTTTTCTTTTATTAGTTAAACACAACTACCTTTTCAATGCTTTGGCTACAGCGGGGTGGGGGGGGTTGAGGGGGAAATCAAACCAAAAAGCAAAAAATGATCTTCTCCAGACACATTCTGCATTTCAAATCGACGCGACACATGAAAGAAATATTAAGCGTAGCCAACTGACAAATTAAGTGTCTTGTTTCTGACAAGCAGGAGTAAAGTCATGTCAGTGGTTGAGGAGCCAGAGGGGAATTTAAAAGCTAGGAGAAGGTGCTGGAAGGGAGGTGGCACCTTTTAGCCCCTGGTTGGTGCTGCTCCCACCCCTTCTGGAGAGTTTTCTGCACTTATGTTTACACTCCTGTGGGTTGTGTTGCCATCAGGAAGGTCCTGTGAGATGTTTAAAGCCAAGGAATCACAGTATCGCTGAGGCTGGAAAAGATCTCCAAGGTCATCATGCTTTGACTGAATACCCCACCAAACCAGGTCATGAAGTGCAACACCTCCCTGTCTTCTGAACACCTCCAGGGATGGCTACTCCACCACTTCCCTGGGAAAGCTGTTTCAGGGCTTCACCACTCTTGCAGTGAAGAAATTTTTCCTCATATCCAACCTGAACCACCCCCTGGTGCAACCTGAGGCCTGTCCCGCTCATTTCTTCATCCCTCCTGCCCCTCACCCAGTGCCCACCTGGAAGGGCAGCTCCTGGAGGCACCAACCTCAGCCTTTCTCCGCTCCGCTTCCCACCCAGGAGCGACCCAGTGGCGCAGCCAGGGGAGCTGCAGAACCTCGTTTCCAAGCCAACACCACCAAACCGGCGCTCAACACGAGCCCCAGCCCTGCTTTCCCGGCGCCAAAGGGACGTTTCTTGGCAGCCTCCACAAGGAAACACTCCGGGAACGTCAGCCAGCTCCTTGTGAGCGCAGGGAGGTCAGCGCTAATGAAAGATGCTATCGCCGAGCCGGCGTCCGGCCAGACACACGGAATTAGCGGCATTTGCAGAAGACAAACCTTGACGAGGACGGGGAGGAGGGGGGGGAATGGAAGCACATCCCCTTGTGATCGTTTTGGGGGAAAAAAAACACGGCCATTTGGAGGCTTTCCAAGCTGGAATAACAGCCTGGCCAATGAGTGTTTAATTAAAACGCTGCCGGCGTTCCGAGGGAGAAGGGCTGCGAGTGAATAAGCGCGGTGATAAAATATGCATCGACTCCGGCGTAAGTTCTGCCTTCCTGGCACAAGGCTTGGCTTAAACCCTCGATGGTTTTTGATTCACAAGCTCCAGCGAGGAGGGAACATTTGCCAGGCACTATTTCAATCCCGGTGGGAGCTTTTTCCGGGGGTTATAGCCGCGCTCTAGTTTAGGATGTGTCAGCGCTGGCATCATAAACACACATCAGAAGCGCTATAAAAGGAGGAAAAAAAGACCCAAAAACACACTCCTGGCTGGGGTTTCGCATCCTGAGAGCTCGGGCCAAAGGCAAATTATTTCTCTGTTACTGAAATAAAATCAATAAAGCTCATTTTTATTTACAGGAGAGCCAAAGAGGAAGAGAAGGGAAATCTCGGGAGGTGCAGGAGGATGAGAGGGGTGTTTATGGCTTTCAGCTGCTTTGGGACCAAAAGCAAAAGGCACCAGGCAGGGATTTCCAGGTGGAAAGCAGGAGTTGGGCTCTTCCCAGCTGCCTTTCATGGACCTTATGGAATTACCTCCAGATGCCTTTAGTTCAGTGTCATTTTGCAGCTCCTGTTCAGAGGCTGAGTGGCAGCACCTCCCATGGATCCCACCCAAACCCTCCCATGGGATTGTTCCTCACCCCCTGGGAGCATCTTTAGCCATCATAGGGAACCAGGCACCCCATCAAACCCCACTGAGGATGGTGGAAAGTGGCACACACCTGCACTGAGTCGCATCCTCCACCTTCACAGCTGCTCCAGACCCACCAATGCCACCAGATATCCCACAGGAGCCACCCAGAGCAAATCCATGGCACAGGAATTTTGCATTCCCACTGTGGATCCTTCCATGTTGCCTCCCAATATCTGCTCATCAAGCCCCCAGCTCTGGGTCCAGGAGGATTTTTTGGCCCCTCGATCCCACTTTTCCTGCCTTATCTGCAGGCAGGAGGTGAGACACCAACTCAGCATCTGCTGGTGTCTCAGCCTGGCTTGAAGACACTCGTGTTCATGGCTGATAAAGGGCTTAGGGCCAGTGCCAAGAGCCAGGAAGGATCCCAGGAGGGGGAACCTTGGCTCCATCCCAGCCAGTCCATGGAAACGCTGAGCCTGCAGCAGTTCACCACACACAGGACCTCTTCCCCTCTTCCTCTCCTTGAGAGGAGGAAGAAGATGCTGGAGGATGTGACAGGTGGTTGTGGTACCCGAGAGCTGCTAAGAAAGCAGCAAAAAGTCAAATAAAAGAGATTAAATTAATATAATTATCATGGAATCACAGAATCAACCAGGTTGGAAAAGACCTCAGAGGTCATCCAGTCTAACCTTGGATCCTACCCCACCTTGGCACCCAGTGCCACGTCCAGCCTGTCCTTGAGCCCCTCCAGGGTTGGTGACTCCACCACCTCCCTGGGCAGCCCCTTCCAATGGCCACTCACTCCTTCTGGGCAGAACTTCTTCCCAATGTCCAACCCAGCCCTGCCCTGGAGCAGCTCCAGGCTGTGCCCTCTGATCCTGCTGCTGCTTGACAGGGAGCAGAGCCTGAATCGCCCCCCTGGGTTCCCCCTCCTGTCAGGGGGTTGTGGAGAGGGAGAAGGTCCCCCCTGAGCCTCCTCCTCTCCAGGTTGAGCCCCCCCAGCTCCTCCTCACAGGGTTTGTGTTACCCCGAACTCAGAATATTCCTGATCTGGGATCTCAGGTTGGGTCAGGGCAGGCTCAGGTGGGATCTCAGAAGAAGGTTCTTCCCCCAGAGGGTGGTGGGCACTGCCCAGGCTCCCCAAGGCAGTGGGCACAGCCCCAAGGCTGCCAGAG
>JAWWMP010000057.1:1337771-1379617 GCA_035047865.1 Dendrocincla tyrannina | reverse complement strand
CCTGGATGGTCCATCATGGAATCATCACAGAATGGTTTGGGTTGGAAGATCCTCCAGTGCCACCCCCTGCCATGGGCAGGGACACTTTCCATTATCCCAGGTTGCTCCAAGCCCTGTCCAACCTGGCCTTGGACACTTCCAGGGATGGAGCAGCCACAAATGGAGTCATCTCCCCCAGACCTCAGTTCAGATGTCGATCAGCCAAAGTTCCTCTTCGATTTCAGCGCCATCCCGTTGCAATTTTAATATCTGGTTAATTATTCTCCTGCCAGCCCGAGCAGCAGCGATTATTGCGTGAGATTAAACACTCCGAGCCTGAGCCGCGTGCAAATTTCCTTCTGTGTTTCTCCAGACTTATCTCCTTCAGCCAAAAAAAATAAAAATATGCACTTCTTAGACCAGCTTTTTTTCCCCCCCTTCCCTCCTTTAATGTTTTGCCTCCCCGTGAATTGGTGTAATGGCTCTCGGAGGATGAGGCAAAATAAAACGGCTCAAAACCCCACTGTTTTAAAAGGAAGACAAAAGGGCCCTGAGCCTCACGTTAGGAAAGGAAACAGCTTCATCCTGAATTTAGGAAGGGTTTAGAAAGCATCTTAGAGAAGCACTGGAAGGAAATAATCCCTCACCCCCAGCTCTTCTGGCCAAGGATGGAGACAGAAACCATAAATACAACCAAGGGCAGCCCCAAAGTGGCGAGAGCTGCTCTTCTCCACCCAACATCCCCCCAAAATGGCATTGGGTCACCCTAAACAGGCACAGAATTAGCATTAAAGCCACAAACCCAGCCTGGCATGAAACTTCTATAAAACCAACCAAAATTGGGACTTTTCCCCCCCCATTTAAAATCAAATACCTGGCCATCAAAGGTACCAGCCCCAAGGAACAGCTCAGCATGGCTGGGAGTTCTGAGCCTGCAGAGAGTGGTGGTTTGCAGGGGGTGGGAGCCTTTAACTCTGTAGCTCATAAAACATTTCCCTCCCTATTGTGGCATCCTCCTCCCACCTCCTGCCCTTTTTCCTCCTGGAGTAATTAGCAGCTACCTGGTGGGAATGAAAGAGGGGCATTGGAGGCTTGCGAGGTGGGATTTAACCTTTCCTTCCCCCGGGGGTTGTTGTTTCTCTCTTGCTCGGAGCTGGGAGGGTCCCAAATTTAATCAGAATTTCAGGCCACACCTTGTAGGATTGTAAACCCTTGGAAAATCAGAAGGAGCCCTGGAAGGGTCTGCAAGACAGCCAGCAGGTCACAGAAATACCACTCTGCTTTTCCCAACAGGTCCCGTCGAAGTTAAATAAAGAGATCTGTAACAAAACTGAGAATTAAATCAGGTATTTTAAGGATAAAGTCAAGTCCCTCGAAAAAAACCAACTTCGTCTCCAACCACTGCAGTGGAATTTTGCAAACCGGCCTCCTAAGGAAGTAAATTATGTTTAACAACAGCATTTGCATTGGTTTAAAACCAGCTCGTTTCGGCTCACAGAGGGATTTTTTAGATGACTATAAAAAGATACCGAGCTGAAATCTGTGGAATATCCCCAGGGAATTCAGTCCATCCCTGCCTGCCCGTGTTTATCTGCAGTGCTGGGGCTCAGGAACAGCCTCTCCCACACACACAGCACGAGGCTCAGAGCACGAAAATCCCTTCCAGCCTCCCTGGAACCACTTGTAGAGACTTACTCCTACCTTACTCACTCCTTACTACACCACGTTGCTCCACCTGAGCTGCCCTCCCCCCAGGGGAGAGCATTAAATGTCAGCTCAGCCACATCAAACAACGAGGAAAATCCACTTCTTCTCCAACCCCACTATTTTTAACTCTTCAATTGAGTTGTTGTAGAAGCTCTGTCTGGAGTTCGGACACCAAGGGGATAAAACCAACAGTAAAAGTATAAATTTATCGGGTTTAAACGTAAAATGAGCTCCAGGTGTGGAGCCCAGGTGTGCTGTGCCCCTTCCTGCGCGATGGGATCCAGAAAGAGCTCCATAAAACCCCACAATTCCCTCAATTCCCTTTCCCATGCCTGGGCACCATCCTGGTCTCCAGCCCTTGGTGCATGTTTTACCCTGTAACATCCGCTATTTAACCAAAATAACTTTATTATACTCTTTTACTGTGGGTAACCCTGGGGTTTATTGACTGTATTTAAGGTGTGTTGTGGGAATTTTAAGTCCCAATGCCATCATTAGAAAGAGCATCTTATTTTTCCTCTTTTATTCCTATTTTTTCTTGTCATAGTAATGCATTTGTGCAGTTAAAATTGGTAATAAATTTAATTACTAGAACTAAGTGCCAGAGTTAATCTGAAATAGGAATAAAAAGCATCTTTATTCTGAGGTGCCAACATTTTTTGAGTGGAAAAGGACAATTTTAAAGGAAGGGCTTTAAATAAAGAGGTTCTGAACTCCAAGTCTGAACAACACTGAGGTTACAGCAGCAAGCCTGATATAATTTACGGATTTTTCCTCTTGAATGTTGATATGTGAGGTTTTATTATTGATATTTCAAATTTCTAACAATATTTTGGTGAATTAAGTTGTTCCTTCTGCGTTTTCATCCAGTGTGGGGTAAACACGTGCTGCTTTTGGGGCACCACTCACGTTATGCACCATAAATAATGTGAAAAAAACACGGTGCTGAGCTTCCTCCTGTGTATAAATCCCTCTTTTTCCGTGGGAAAGGGAGGGATCCGACACAGCCTCGTGTGGGTTTTTGCCACCGGCTCCCACAGTGCCTTGGAGAGCGGGTCTGCTCTTCCCAAAATCCAGGGGCTTGGGCGAGTTTTTCCTTAAATATCTCCATGTTTTTGCCTTTATCCCTCATGGAAATCCCGAATTCTGCTGCTGTCTCAGCTTTCCAGCTCGACTGGGGCCAGGCTTTACCTAATTCCGCCTCACCTGGTGAAGCAGGTAACCCGTGTTGCAGTTGCTCTCAATAACTAACTTCATTAATTAATTGTGTTTAGGGTGAAATATCCCAGCTATGAACGCAGAGAGGGAAAGGTTTTCTCCTGTCCATCCTCTTCCCTCAGCAGGGAGGGTGAACAGTGGCCTGGCTTCAAATCCAAGGCTTTTCAGGACACAGGTGAGCTGGAAACCAGAAGGGAGAAGGGGAAAGAAACCTTTGCAAATGCCCTTTTTGATCTGCCTTAACAACGGCTATAGAGAATTAAATGGAATTCATTTCTGTGATGAAGGAATTAATGGCAATACGGAGAACCAGGCTCAGGTAGGAGACTTGAATCCAAAGGAGGGAATAAAGCCTTGAAATTCAAATGAAAAAAAAAAATTATTATGTAAGCATAAAGGCAAGTTATTTTACACCTGTAAGACTAAATGTATAAATATGAAGCAACTGCTCCCTCTGGGAAAGAGAGGATTGTGCTTTTAATTCACCCAGACAAATATGCGGCTTGGCTCCATCTGATTCCTCACACTTCGGCAAAGACCAGCCCAGACCCTTTTGTGTTTTCCCTTTTCCATGCTCGCCGCTTCTCCCGGGATTTCTCGCTGTCGCCCTGCTGTCTCTGTGCCCTTCCCAGAGTCACATCCCCGTGCTGCGGTTTCCCTGCCTTCATGTCCTACCAAAGGGACTCTTCCCGGAGTGGGTTGTGCTCCCCGAAACTCCAGGAGCGCTCAGTTGGACAGAGGCACCTGGGGGGAGTTTCTCTGCCTGTAGGGAGGGAAGAGTGATGTCTTTATGGGGCTGAGAAATGTCCTGGCCCTGAGTGCTGGAGTGGGACTAATCCGAGAGCAGGTGAGTTATGAGGCAGATAACGAGGGATTTGGATGGTTCTCCGGCGTGGAGGCAGCTTGAATTATTTCGGGGCAGGTGCTCTGCTTCGGGAACTCCATCCTCCCGTGCCTGGAGCTGAGCGTCTCCTAAAATCACCACCCCGTTGCTCCCACACTGTCCCCTTTGCTCAGGCGCCCATCCTCAGTGTTTCCCCCCTTTGCCACCTTCTCCCACAGCCTGTTGCCTTGCAATCCATCATTTGCTGAGCTCCAGGAAGGTACAAGTTTGGGAAAATCCCTTTTTTGCCCCCGCTCCAAAAGTCCCTCTCAGCGTGGTGGTTCCCCCTGCGTGCTCAGGTCCTGTTTCAGGGTGTTGTTTCTGCTGCAGAACGCTGAGCGAATCAAGGAGGAACTTGTTCTGCCCTTCCTGAAAAGCCACACGAAATGGGAAGCAGGAGGACAGGAATCCCGTTGTACGCAGGGAAAACCCAATTAGGCTGTGCCCCCTGACAAAAGTAGAGCTGAGCCTTTTAGCAAGGAGGAGTTAATCTTCTTTAGAAAAACTTAGCGGGGACTGCGAGTGGAACAGAAGTGGGTGCAGTCCTGTTGAATATCTCCAAAGCCACTTAGAGGTTCAAAGAATGAACAAGGCCACGGCCAGCCTTATTATTTTGATTTGTTTAATGAAAATACTTGGCTCATTCCATAGATGTTATGCTTTGATAAGGTAATTGTTCAAGGGCGCAGCTTACATCCTATTACTGCTGCACCCTGGGCAAATTAAGGCTGACCCAGTGGAGAGCTGAGCCTGGTGGTGGCGGTGGTGACACTCCACCTTTTGTTCCGTGTCCTCACGGGAAGTGGAGTTGGGGTTTTATTCTTTGGTTTGGGTTTTGCCTTTCTTGGAGGCAAAAAAAAAAAAGAAACCCCAAAACCCCACACTGAAACCCTGTTAGATGCGGGAATTACGAGCGTGGATAACGCAGCTCCTTGGGAAGATGTAGGGTTGGGGTTGAGGGAGCAGGAGCATTAAAAACGAAGGGAATTTTTAATTTATAAATAGTCCTGGAAGGGGAAATTGTTTTCTCCTCCATTTAGGGCTTCAAATACTCCACGATCTCATTGCACAGAACTTTTTTCCTTCTTCAGCACCCAAGTTCAGAGCGTTCCTGGTGGATAAGCTGAGCTTTGTCCCCCTGAGGAGAGGGAGGAAGGAGGAGAAGGAAGGACCACCATGAGCCTGAGGGTCCTGCTCCAGACCTTAAAATCCCCTTCCCTTCCCCATGCTGGCTTCTTCCATCCCACCTGGATGCAAAAGCAGATCTTAGGGATGAATCGGCTCATTTATTGCCTGGAGCTGCCTTGGCCAAGGAGCTCGAAGACCTTGGGATCTTCCGGGACAGGGATGCTCCAAGAGGCTGGAGAGGGATCAGGCAACAAAAACCTGCCCCCACATTTTCTCTGCTTCGTTCAGCAGCTCCTGGGCTTTAATTCAAATAAGCCAAATTAAATTTGGGCGATCTGTGGACTTGAATTCCCCGATCCTGCACCGGGAACGGATTTCCAGCTCTCAGCCACCTTTTTTACCCAAACAGCCCATTTTCCCGTGGCTGCAAAATATTCCTTCTCTCCTTTCTGGGTTTTCTGGGAAAACAAACACTTCGGGCTGAACGTGTTACTCCTCCTTTCCCCATTTTTTTCTTTTTTCCCAAATGGTCATTTTAAAAAATGCGGAAGTCCCGCAGAAATATTTTTTTTTAAATCCCCGGTTTTCAAGGTGGATTTATCGCCCTTTAAAGAGAGATTTATTGGATAATCGCTTAAAAAAATAATGCTTATTACTCCGGGATCTCAAATGGAAAACCTTCCCACATTAGTAATCTTCTTGTAATTGCAAAGGTAGCAACTTTTCATTAAATAATTCATCCCCGGGCGGTTTGGGTTTGGTGGGTTTTTTTCGCATCCTACTTGTGAAAATCGTGATCAAATACTTCAGGTTTTACTTGACCAGATGAGACACATCTGATTTATGGAGATTTCTCATTTCTAGACCCGCATCGCTCCGGAAATGGGATGGCATCCCCCCAAAAAATTAATAAAAGGACTTTTTTGGGGGAAGAAAATGAATAAATTTGGCCATTGGGGCTGCTCGCTTTGCTCGTGCCCCGGTGATTTTCTGGGCAGGTTCAGTTAACCTGGGAGCATCTTTGTCAAGTCGAAAATGGGATACACGACCCTTTCCCCTCCCAATCTGATGGTGTTCGTCCCCTGCGAGGACGCGTCCAACTTGCAAAGCCCCTTCCTCCCTCCGAGGATGCGGGGGATGGACGGGGAGGGGGGACCAGAGATGCTCCTAAAATATAAACATAAATATCAACTCGAGCCCCGTTCCTTTTTCTCCTTACGAGTTGGCTCTCGGCGCTGATTTACAAGGCGCTCCTCCAAAGGGAATAGCGATGTACGGTATTTATCAACCAGAAACATACCTTAGGAAACCATGGAGATGCGCAGGGAAAGGGGGGAGCGGGCAGGAATTCTGCCCCTGCTCCTTTAAGCACTTACTTGCTCCTTTCCTGATTGATGCTTGTTTTAATCTATTGCTCGCTGCTCCCAGGAGAGAAAAGAAGGGGTCTCTCTTTTGTCAGCGTGGGTAATGAAGCAGAGAACTTGGGCAAGGGGAGGAAAAAAAAAAGGGGGGGGGGCGAAATATTGAATTTAAAAAAAAAAAAATAAATAAAAATCAAAAATTCCGCAAGGGGTTCTCTGTTTCTCAGCTGGGCGCGCAGGTAACAAACAGCCCGGCCCCCGGCCCTGCATGTGAAATCGCCATTTCACCCCTGCACACTCCTTAATTGTTAGAAAAATGATTTGTGAAATTGCTTTCCAGCGGGAGTGTCCCCCCTCCCTCCCCCGGCTGTGACAGTCCCTTGTCACCCCCTTTTTCTCCCCCCCCACCCCCAGACGAATTTAAGAGGTGCGGCCACACGGCATCGCATCATTTAAATAAAAAGATATTAAATAATAATTAAACCAGCTCTTTTGCTCGGTGGCTGCCCGGAGCCGGCAGCAAGTGTTGGAGGAGAAAGTGATTATTATTTTTATTTTTTTTTGCCTGAAATTGCCAAATCTTACCCCGATTCCAGGAGAAAGGGCCGGGGGGCGGGGGGGAAGAGGGAAAACAAATGTGCTGTTTGATGTGAGAGATATTTCTCGCGGCGAGGTAACCCTAGAGCGGCGGGGAAGGCGCAACTCCGGGCTCGGCTCCTTGAGTTTAATCTTCCCCCGGTGCTGCGAGAGCAGAAACATTTAATTTTCAACTTTATTCCCAGGCTCTTTCCCCCCCCCCCCTCCCCATCCAAGCAAATGAAAGGCAAATAATTGAATTACTGCTGCAGGAATGCGGTGGGGACGGGGCGGCGAGGGGCGAGGGGCTGGTCCCGCTCCGCTCTGCCCGTTCTTTTTTTGCCCAAAACTTCGGGAATTGGTGGTTTTGGGGCGGAGGGAACGAGAGAGACTTTATTTTCGTTTGCCGGAGCCCCAAAGTCGGGGCTGAGCCCGGGCTGAGATTTTGGGAGCAACTTGACACCTTGGAAAGAATTTTAATATCGCATTTTTTTCCACCCTGTCCGGTGGGCTTTTGTTGGTTTTTTTTTGGAGGGGAGGGGAGTGGATTTGGGTGACTTCGAGGCGTGGAAACGTGAGAAAACCAACTCGTGGCCGAGCAGCGAGGCGGGCGCGGGTTTAGGCTGAGCTTTGCGGGGGGAGAGGATGAGGGTGAAGCGATGAAGATGTGGCCCGACCGGGGAGGGGGTCCGGCCACGGCTTTCATTTCAAAGCAAAAAGCAGGACAGGAGAAGGAGAGGGGGCTGAGGGTGGCGATGCCCTCGGGGGGGACAGGGAGGAGGTTTAGGGACCGCATTTGGGGTCCCGCCGGGCCAGAAGTGTCACCACCCCCCCCCCGTCCCCGTCCCAGGGATGCTTTTAAGGGAGGGGGAAGAGAAGTTTCCAGCGGTTTGCACGGCAAGTCCTTTTACAGCTGCAAACAAAAGGGTTCGTGAGCCCTGGCGTCATGTCCCGCTGCGAGGAGGATTCTTGCCCCGCTCCTATTTTGGGGGGAAAACATTAGTTATTTGTTCAGCCCGTCCCGGGTCAGCGAGCGGGAGAACCGCGGGGAGCTCCGACCTCCCCCTCCAGCCCCTAAAAAATAGCTACACCCCCCAAAAATGGCACCAGATGAACCGCTCGGAGCCTGCCTCTTAATTAAAGATGGGATGTTAATGAGGGAGGGGAGCAGGGAGTTACCTGGGATGGAGCAAGGAGGGGATGGGGTCGCTCCGTCCCATATAACAGGAGGATTTGGGGGGGTCCTGAGAGCCGGGCAGGACCAGACACCCCCCCAAAAGTGATGGGAAGAGGAGGAAAAGTGGATCCTGGGAGAGTGGGATGCCAGGCAGTGAGTGCCGGGCACCTAAGGGGGGGATTTTACTTATTAATGTATTTATTTCTCTCTAATATTTAATTTTATTTGGCGTTTGGGGTTTTATTTAGTGCAATTTTTTATTCCATTTTCATTTATTTTAACTCTATTGATTCTGTCTTCCTTATGATAATTTCTTTTCTTTTTCATGTCCCAAATTCTTACATTTGTTTTATTGTTGTCGTTTTTGGGTTTTTTTTTAAATCCACGCTGCAATTCCCCACCGCGGGGTCGGGATCATCCCCCTCCCCGCCCGCCAAAAAATCCACCCTCTCCCAAACTTTCCCTTGCCTTTCCTCACCCCGAGATCTCCTCAAACCGGGGGAGGGGGACCCCAGCTTTCCATCAGAAGGAAGCCAAGCCTAGTAATGAATAATAATATCCTAAAAGAAGCGAGCCCAGGGCTCAGCCCGCCGCTGCTCTTATTGGTCCCTCGGCCCCGGCGCGGATCCCCCTTCCCGGCCGGGGATAAAAGAAAGGAGCCGGAGCCTATCAGAGCCGCCTCGTCCTTCCCACCGCCCCAACTTCCCCGCTTTAACAACTTCCAACCCCCCTTCTCCTCCTCCTCCTCCTCCTCCCGCCCCCCCCTCCCCGTCTCCAGCATCCCTTAAGCGACACAACCACTTCAGGGGGAGGAAAAGGAAAAAAAAAAGGCAAAAAAAAAAGCGCAATAACAAAATAAGGGGGGGACTCGGCTCCCCCCTGTGGCTCCCCCCCAGCCCTAAGCCCAGCCCAGCACCGAGGCAACTTTGGATGTGTCTGCTCTCGCCGGCACTCCGGGTTACATTCCTCCGGAGCGCCCGCTCAGGCCGCTTGTGACATAGCCCTAAAACTTTAAGAGGAATTTCTGGTGGGTGAATCCCCTCCTTTTCCCACCCCCCTTTCATTATTATTATTATTATCATCATCATCATCTTTTGATTTTATTATTTTTGTTGTCCTGATTTTTTTTTTATTATTATTATTATTTTTTCCCCCCTCGGAGCAAAGATTTTTCTCCCTTGTTTTTGCAGCCGCGGGCTGGAAGATTTGAAGCGCTTCGGCTCCGAGGAGAGGCAGCCCCGCAGCCCCTCCCAGGCTCTCTCGGCTCTCCCCGGGGCCAAGGGGTGTCCCCCCACCCCGGTTCGGATCGGACCCTCTCGGCCGCCCCGATCCCCCCCCCTACCATGGCAGCTCTGCCCGGGACGGTGCCTCGGATGATGCGCCCGGCTCCGGGGCAAAACTACCCTCGCACCGGCTTCCCTTTGGAAGGTAGGTTTGGGAAGACGCCTTTCCAGCCCTCGACACCTTGGGATAACCGCGGGGGAGGGGGGATGCTGAGGTGGGGGGGATGCAGCTGAACTTCGCACCGAGGGGGGTTCCCGATCGGAGCATCCAACTTCTCACCGCTCCCGCTGGAGCTGCTCCATCCCCGCGACATCCCCGGGTTTCGCCTTGTATTTCCCCGTATTTAAAGTATTCCCGGGCATCCCGCAGGATTTTTGGGGCAGCTTCTCACGCCTCGGGGTTAATTAGGGGGCCGGGGGTTTTTAAGCCGCGTATGTCCCGACAATTGAAGCTCCACGTAAAGGTTGGGGGGGAAAACAAGCAAATTGATAATTTTCAACTTTTCTGGGGGAAAATAAGAATAAAAACCTTTAGCCGGGGGGATCCTGCAGCAGCGGGAAGCCGAGATGTCCTTGGCCGGGGCTGGCGAGGGGAAAGAGGGGGACTTGGTAGCTGTCACCTCGCTAAGTGTCATCCCCACCTCGCAGCGCATCTTTCCCCATCATCTGCTTCCCCTTTGTGAGACGGGAGTTATTATTTCTAGGCACACACATTCCCCCCCAAAAAAAGAAAGAAGGAAGGAGAGAATGGGCAAATTCCGAGCGGGACCCTTCTCCCCGCATTTATTAAACGGGAAAATTTCATCCCGACCGTGATCAAGTGGCGAAACTCAAACCTGTGGAAAACCACGCAGGCTGCAAAACATACAAGCTGGGGGGATTTGTTGAAGTGCTTTTCTGTAGCAAATGAAGTAAAACAGACGGCAAGGGAAAGGATCAAAGGATTACAACAATATTTGCACAACATGACTGGGAATAATGAAAAGAGAGAGCGGCCGGCGGTTTTAGTACCTCTTGAATGTAAAATTGGCCACTCGAGTGTTATCTGTCGATAATGATATATCCAGGGAGTGCTGGCCAAGTGACTTGGAATTAGTGGTGCATGATTCTTGTTAAATCGCGAGGCAATTTCTGGAATCGACTTTTCTTTGTATAAAGAGAAAAATCGCCCCCCTCGCCTTGCCTGTCCCTCGCCCCCTCCAGCCTGGTGCAAATTACCCAGCTGAGTTCTTTCCCCCCGCTTTTTCTTTCCCCCTCCCGCCTTCCTTTTTTTTTTCCTTTTCTTTCTTTTTTTTTTTAATTTCCAGCCTGTGAAATCGTCTTAATCTACAAGATCTACATTGCGAGATATTAAATAAATTGGGGAGGGGGATTAAAGAGCCGCTGGTTCTCCCCCGCTCCGGGTGGGGATGCGCTGGGAGAGGTGTCGGGGAAGCGGCCGCGGAGGATCCGCGTTCTCCTACGAATAAAACCCAACCTAAACCACAAAAAAAACCGGGGGAAAAACAACCCAAAAAAAGCCCCTCGAGGGTGTTTAAGAGATTATTTCCAAAAGTTTGTTTGAAAGCAGAGAGCTCCGTAAATCGAAGCGAGAAGCGGAGTGCGCTTTTTGGGGGAAGAAATGGGAAGTTTGGTGGGGGGTTTTAAATCTTTTCTCGTTTCGAATGTTTTATTTAAACCAAAGGTGTGAAATCCTAAATGGATATAAATACATCGGGATAGAAACCCAGGGGCTGTCGCGGGTGATGGGCACACGGGTCGGGGGTTATTTTTATTTTCCCACTCTCCCTGGGAAAAATCTCCCGCGTGATGCCAGGAAAAAGAGCGAGGCCAGGGCATGGACGGGAGGCTTCCCCCTTCTTTTCCCGAGTCAAATCCCGGGAGAAAAGCTGGAAGTGCAGGCAGGGACGCGCCCGGTTTCGCTGCATTTTCCCCCGCTTTTAACTTTTTTCCTTCTTCTTTCTTTTGGGGGGATCTTTTTTCTTTTTTCTTTTTTTTTTTTCCCCCCCTTCCTTTCCAGTTTCCACCCCGCTGGGCCAGGGAAGGGTGAACCAGCTCGGAGGGGTTTTTATCAACGGCCGCCCTCTCCCAAATCATATCCGGCATAAAATCGTGGAGATGGCTCACCACGGCATCCGGCCCTGCGTGATCTCCCGCCAGCTGCGGGTCTCCCACGGCTGCGTCTCCAAAATCCTCTGCAGGTACCAGGAGACGGGCTCCATCCGGCCCGGAGCCATCGGAGGCAGCAAGCCCAGGGTGAGTGCAATGTGGGCACCGAGCTAAACCTCCCTCGTCACCTTTAAAAAAAAGAATTCCACGTTTCTTTTTGGGGGGTACCAGTTTTCCCCGTGGTTTTTTTCAGGGGAAGGGGGATGGAAGGGGAAGGGGCTTTCATAAAGCTGAGCTTTTCGGCCTCCGGTGGGTAAAAACCGGTGCGAGTTGAAGGTTGTGAATAAATTAAAGTGATTTTTCTTTTTCCCTCCTGTGCAACAAGTGGTGCACGCTCCAAGTGTTTGCTTCGGGCCCGGTGTGTGGGGAGGAGGGTGGGGATGTTTTGGGGGATAATAAATCGCTGTGTGTACATAAACACCCCAAAAAGCATCCCCTGCACCCCCTCCCCGCCTCTTCTCCCCCTGAGGGCTCAGGATGAACCCATCTCGTGGGCCCGCAGAGATTCTACTTTTAGGGTGGCCAAACATTTGGGAGAGCAGGGCATTTTCTCAGCTTTATTTTCCACCTCAGCTCCGCTCCAAATCCCAATTTTCAGCCCCCAAAACCAGCAGCCAGAGCAAGGAGGACTGAACGGGGCTGCCCGGCTCTTCTTTTCAATTAAAAGCGCTTTTTCTCTCCCCTCCCCTCTCTCTGCACACGCGGACACGCACCGGTGTCCCTTGATCACAAAAGCAGGTCGCGACTCCCGACGTGGAGAAGAAAATCGAGGAATACAAACGGGAAAACCCCGGGATGTTTAGTTGGGAGATCCGGGACAGGCTCCTGAAGGACGGGCACTGCGACCGGAGCACTGTGCCCTCAGGTGAGAAGGCAGCTTGGCAAGAAGGACACCCCAATCCCCGCGGGGAAATGGTTATCACGGCCAAAAAATGATGTTTGCCAGGGTCCCCAAACACCCTCGCGGCCTTTGCTTTGATAAGAGAAGGGTAAAAATCACCGCAAGCAAAACCACAGCAGCAGATAAACCCCAGGCGAGGAGGGTGGTGCCCTTGTCTCCCTGTGGTCTGCTGCAAAAACAAACACAAATAAAACAGTTTTCCCAGTTCTTGCAGCTCCTCTGGAAGCGGGGGGGGTGCTGGGGGTGCAGAGGGAGCACCCAGGGAGGCAGCCCCCAAAATCCAGGGCTCGAGAGCACCCCGGGTTGTCCTGTTGGGATTTGCTGGGGGCTGCAGAGCAACATTTCCATCAGCCAGGGATCCCTCCCAGTTGTCCACGGAAAGCGAGCCTGGATCCCAATATTTGGCCTGCAGGGATGTGTTCAGGGTCTGGCGAGCTTTGTAGGTCCCGGCTGTGAGTTCCCCTCTGGTTTTGGGGGGCTGTGCCTTCTCTGCAGGGCACATTTACTCCAAAGCAGGACAGGGCCCTGGGGCCAAATCCAGGCTGGGTGTTCCCATTTGGAGCTGGGGTGAAACCCGGGTATTGGGGGGTCTTTTCCCCGTTCCAGAGCAGGTGACAATGCCTGGGGTGCCACCCTGGGATGCAGCACAGGCTGCGATGCCCCGTGGGGTGTTGGCACAACCGGGTGCTGCTCGTCTCGGGGACGGGGACGGGGGACGGGTCAGGTCCAACTTTGGGTGCCCACCTTGGCCGCTCATCGAGCTCGGGGTGGTTTTGGGGGGCACGGAGGTGGAAAGGGGAAAGGAGGGTGCCCCCCTGCCCACGCTGGGCAGCCCCGGCTTGGCTTTGCCCAGCGGGCTCTCACCTTGCCCTTCCCAGGCAGCTTATACTTGCCTTTCTGTCTTTGACTGTCTGAGGTTTAGTGAGTTCGATTAGCCGGGTGCTACGCATCAAATTCGGGAAGAAAGAGGAAGAGGAGGACTGCGACAAGAAGGAAGAAGATGGGGAGAAGAAGGCCAAGCACAGCATCGACGGAATCCTGGGCGACAAAGGTAAAAAGGCGGCCGTGCTGGCGCTGGGTGGGCTGGAGGGGACATTTGGGACAGGGGGCACAGCCCTCCCTGCCAAAAGGAGGATGGGACGGCTCCAGAGCCTCTGGTGTTTGTTCTTTCCCAAAGTGACTGCTGGACGAGCAGAGGGAGGGATGCAGGGCCCTGGGAGGGGAAGGTGGTACCCGGCCCCTCGGGCTTTCCCAGGAGGAACTGTCGGTGGCGTTTTGCTCTGGATCAATTCTAAATGAAGAGGGAAAGGAGATGGCTGGAGGGGGGGTGGGTGGGAAGGCATCTCTGATTCCTAAATGAATTTGTTAAACAGATTTCTCTGCTTGCTCTCTAAGTGGTCCCCTGAAACTCTGGCTGACAGTTGACCGATTTGGCCAATCAATATCAATTAGAGCAGCCGGGATCGGCTCAGCCACAGAGCCAGCCGTGCTGGAGGGGCCTGGAAGGGAGAGGGGGGTCCTCGGGTCGGGGCAAACGGGGGGTCTGCACCCCTAAAGAACATCAGGAGAAATAAATCTGTGAATGTGCCGCCTGTGATGGAAGGCTCGAGGCCAGGCTGGTGGTGGGGCCCTGTTATCACCTCCCACGGTCGGCGTTTTCTTCTCTCGTGGGAGGAAAAAATCAACTTTTTAAAGCTCTAAACGTGGGGTTGGGGATGAGAAACAGCCAGAGCCGGGCTCTGCCGGAGCTGGAATTTCGGTTTTGGCAAAGCCCGTGGGGGTGTTGATTGCCCTTCCCAAAAGAAGGGAGGAAAGTGGCATTTTTAGGAAGCATAAATGAGATTTATCAATGAAGTCGAAGCAACGGGAGGGAGGAGCCGCCGTATCGGTGTGGGCAGAAAATGATCTCCCTGTGTCTCAGAGCTCGGCGCTTTTTGGGGGGGAAACAGCAATTTTAGAGGACTTGGGGATGCGCTTTGGGAAATTGGGGTTCGCTCCTTCTCTCCCAAATTGATGCAAAATGACGACGGGCTGGGCCTGTGGGGGTTGAGCAGGTTGGAGTTTGGGGGGATTTGGGAATATTGGGGGGCCAAGAAGGAGAGGAGTGAGAGGGATTTTCCACATGGAGCCTTTTCCCCATCCCGGTGTGGGAATCACTCCCAAAGTTTCTCAGTAGCGCCGAAGTTTTCCCCATTTGGGGACAATGAGTGGAGCAATCTTGAATTTGGGGCAGAAAAAGCTTCTCCGTGTCCCCGTCAAACGTTCCTGGGAGTTTTTAAATGAAGGTGCACAAAAGGGGGTTATTTTATCTTCTTTTTTTTTTTTTAAGGATCCGATCCTTTTTTTTCTTCTTTTTTTTTTTTCCCAACCTTGAAGATGAACTTCACTTACAAAGACCTTCGAGTCTATTGAAGCTTTATAAGTAAAAGATTCCTGACCACAAAAGCAAACAGTAGAAGGGGAAAAAAAAAAAAAAAAAAGAAAGAAAAAGGGGAAAGAAAAAAAAAGGGGGGGGAAGGGGGGAAAAACCCGAGGCTGCCTTAAAAATGGAGTAAAGGGATGGGGGAGGGAGGGCTTGTCTATTCTCATTCAAAATTCGGCAAGGAGGAGAAAAAGTTTGGACAAAGGGCCAGGGAAGGGAAGAAAGGGAGATAAATTATTCAAAACTCCCTGCTGTTAGATAGTTTTGTAATATTATAGGACCGTCTGTTGGAAAAAGGGAGAACCGTTGGACGTTGCAAAATGTTGCTTGTGATTTGGAAAGGGGCGATGCTCATTTGCAAATCGGGGCTATTGTGGCGGCGAAAAGCTCCCCCCTATCACTTTGCGGTGTTTTTAATTTTATTAAGGAAGGTAAAGAAGATTTTAGGGTTTAAAATTTATTTTAAGCGCGCCTCACCGCTTGGGGGGAAAGGAAAAAAATCTGAATCTTTAACCGCGGGTTGATTCGGGTTTATTTTTTCCCCCGTTCCGCGCGTGTTTTCCCCGTCACCGCCCCCAAAATAATAACCCGAAAAAAAAAATTAAATTAAAAAGAATAAGAGCCGAGGAGGAGCTGGAGGCTCTTTATTCCTGATTAGCACGCAGAAGCGCGTGTCAAAAAAGCCAAACAAAACGCTCCCTTCTTCCTTCATGGGTAACATCGCGGACAAATAAAACACGAGCCCTCGTTTCTTTAGAAAAGAGGACAAATTTGGGCAAATTCCCCCGGCCGGAGCCCGCGGAGCGCCGCGCCACCTCCGAGCGCGCTCCCGTCCCCGCACACAAATCCTCACTTCTCAGCAATTTCTATGGTTTTTTCCCCCTCCTCCGCATCGCTCCTTTTTGTGGATTGCGGGGAAATCACCCCAAAATGCTTTAATTTTGGAGGGGTTTTGAGGGGGAGGCGGAATGAACCGCGGGTCGGAGCGCGGCGCGATCGCGGCCGGCTGGGAAAGACAAAAAAAACCAACCCCTTAAAAACTAAAAAGTGGCCGCCGTCGATGTGTATTTTAACGCCTGCGAAAGTTTTAATGGCCCTAATTAAGCTAATTGATGATTCAACTTGTAAAACACTCCGAGGCGGGGGGGGGGGGGGGGGCACGCCCCCCCCCCCCCACGCCGCTTATTCATTTTTTTCCCCTCGAAAATAGCGATATTTATACATAATAAAATTAAAACCTCTTCAGACACCTTTCCTCCCTTCCCTGTATTTTTTTCCCCCGGGAGGTTCGCAATAAAATCAAAAATCCACCGCTCTGCCGCCACTTGTTCTCAGCTCCGCGTGGCGCGGGGGGGGACGCGAAGGGTGTTTTTTTATGAATTTCTGGGGTTTAACGCAGTTTTATTGTTCTCGCGGACGGCAAACTTTGTTTTGGCCTTTTCCCTCTTGACAAACGCTTCATTGCGGGTTCTCCTCGCAGGGAGCCGGAGGAAGACAGCCCTAAATGCTCTCTCTTTTTAAGTGTTAAAGAAAGCTTCCACCCTGCGCCTGTTTCTTTCTATCGTCTGCTTGGCATTTAATAATGTTAAGACTTATTAGAGCTGGTAATGAAAACTGTGGCTGTTGAATAGGGAGCTGTGTTGGAGAAGGGTGTAATAGCTCCAAGGCATGCTAAGAAATGTATTTATCCCCAATCAGTACTCACTCTCTGAGTTCCCAGCACAAACGTTAAGTTGAAGGGTTTTAAGGCAGATTAAATTGAGCCTTTATTTCTTTGCACTTTCATCTTTAAACGGCTCACTCCAGCTAGCCCTGGGCATATATTCATGAGGCTTCACTTTATTTTTTTATATATATAATTTTTTCCCCCATATATCCTCGTTAAGACCCAGTTGTTGTTATTATTATTATTATTATTTGGGCTTGTTGTTATTTATTACGGCTGGTGGGGTTGATTGGGGAGGGTCACGCGTGGGGAATCGCTGTTCTCTCCCGCCGTGGGGATGGAAGGGAGGGAGGGAGGGGGGCATTTGGACACCCCCAAACTTCAGGGGGTGCTGCTCGCGGGTTAATTGGGAGGAGCAGGGCAAGGGCCTCATCCTGCTGGGGTATTAATTGCAACCAGACGCTGCCGAGGGGGGTCGTGGGGGTTACGGGGAAGGCGAGGGAGGAGAGGGAAGTTCGGCAGGTCTCCCCACGGTCACGGGTGGGGACAGCCCGTCCTGCCCCCCGGACCGCTGCGGGATGCAGGGCAGGATGCAAAGGATGCTCAGGGCTTGGGTGGTGCTCGCAGGAACCATCTGGGGTGAAAACGGGGTTTTAATTAATTCCCTCCCCTGCTTTATGCCTCCCAACTGCGCTTTCCTGCACGGAGTTTCTCCCACCGACCGATTTTTCGCTTCGATCCCCCGTGGAAATACCGAGTGGCGGGGGGAAAGCCGAGTGGGGAAGCCGGGAGAGCCGTGGGATGGATGTTTGTTGGAGGTGGGAAGGGCGGCCAGGTGTGAACAGCACAGGAAGGGGGATTTATGGACACGTGGAGGTGATAACAATTCAATTTGGGAGCCCTCAGTGCCGCTCTATGTCGAGTTTTGGGGGGCTGGAGAGAGCAGGGAGAGGTTCGGGTGGGTCGTGCCCAATTTAATTAGGCTCGGGGAGGGAAAGGACGGGGAGAAAGAAGAGGGGACCCCCCCCCCACACCTGGAAAGGGGCTTTGTTTCCCAAGCTGGAAGCGAGGCGGGGGGAGAGAAAGGGGCTGTGGAGTCAATTTATCAGCAAACAATCTGCATTGGTTTAAAACCAACAAGCGCTTTCTCTGTAAATGTATGTTTAGAAGGGAGGTGGGGGGGGAACAGACACTTCATCAAATCAAGGGATTACGAAAGGTTGGCAATCTAATCAAACAGAGACCAGGCGGGATTTGTGAGTGTTGCGAGTGGGATCAGCTCTAATAATGGGGGGCAGGAAAGAGATAGGGTAGTGTCAAGCAATTCATTGGCTTTAGGCTGAGTTATTCTGTGCATATTTCAGGGAGAGAGAAGAGGGAAAAGGAGGAGAGGAGAGAAAAAAAAGGCAGGGAGAGGGAGAAGGGAAGGGGGGGCTGGATGTGAGCACACACGGAGCTTACATGTCACAAAAAAAGCTGAGACAAATGAGGTACAACAATAAACACAGATAACAATTACAAAGGCAAACAGTGGCTTTTGGGAACAAGTAGCTGCAGAACCTGGTCTACATAAACAAAGTAGGCAAATGTTTGCAAGATAAACTCCTTCCTAAATCAAGTGTGACGGGAAGGAGAGAAGAGAGGAGGAGAGATAAGGTTGGAAAGGGGAATAAACGAGTATAATCTAATACAAGACGTTTTAAAAAACAAACTTAAGACAAGGATGCAGGGAGAGAGGTTCAATTATACAGTAGGAAGTGAAATAATATAAGGGAGATGTTTGTGATCCAGGGGTTGTTTGGGTTTTTTCTTTTCCTACATCATTCCCCCTCCCTTCTTTGGGGGAGAAGAATAGGTTCAATTATAGACCGGGGGAAAATATGAAGGCAAATGTTGGTATCAAAAGCGCTGGCTGGCAGGTGGGGTGCCCGGGGTTCAGCTTGAGCGGCAAAGGAAATACATTCGAGACGTTTTAATCTCGAATTTGAAGGTGGATGGTAGATTACATTATGCAGGGAGGGATAGGAAGCAGATCTTTGGCGATGGGGGGAGATGGATGCCGCGATAGAGGAGGAGAGGAAGGAAGCGGGGAGGTCTCTTTCTAATCCGAGGTTTCGCCCGTAATTGGGGTAGGAGAGAGGAGGCAGAGATTGAATTAAGCGGCAGGAAGGCTGAGAGGGAAATGTGTGATCCAGGTGTGGGCAGGGGTTGTTCGGAAACAAACAGAGCCCCCCCCGAAACACCCCGCTCTTAACCCCCAAATAATTTAAAGAAGTAGTTTAGGGCTGTGTTGGGGCTTATTCTCCTTTATAGAGACATGTATATATGGATCTTTCCAAATGAGAATTGTATATAAGAGGGGAGAGACGTGTCTGCAGTGTGGTTAAAGGAATTAGATATTTACCAGTTTGAAATAAGCCTGGTTATAAAAAAAGGGAGAGAGAGAGAGACACTGAAAAGATGAGACGGGAGAACACTTCAAACGAATTCATCATCTGGAGTGGTGAAGGGGAGATTTAGAGACAGTATTGGGAAGTTATTTAGATATTAATAACATATTTTCCTGAGGCGTCAGGAGTGCCTCCATACGCACTTTTTTCTCGCAGCTATTTGGCTGGGTGAAATATGGGAGACCCAAATGTTGGGAAGAGATAACACAATCAGCCTAGCCCTGGTCCTGTGACTGCATCATAGCATTAAACCCGGATTAACCTCCCCTTTCTCCCCCTCCCCCTCTCCCATTTCACCCCCCAGCCCCCCCCTCCCCAAAGTCCTCCCCCCCCACCCCGCCCCGAGAAGCTTTCCAAATTTTTCAGGGGAATTTACATGGCAGGATTTTAAAGCACATATAACACTGGCCTTAAAGCTGTAAGGTACTTACTCGAGCATTAGGGTGAGGCGGGGGGGGAAGTATCTTTCTGAAAATTACGTTTGCTACAAAAGAAATAAGCAAATAAGGGACCCTCTTAAGACCTGAGCTTTGGAGATATTATATATTTATAGAGACTATGCTTAAAAAAGGAAAAAAAAAAGCCCATTTCAATCAGCTGCCACATTTCTCTCCTCTCCACCACTGGATTTTACTCTTTCTTCTTCTTATTATTATTATTTAATCTGAACTTCAGGCCGGCTTGAGCTCTGGGGTTTTTTGGAAGGAGAAGATGCTGGGGAGGGTCTCGGAGCGGGGGAGGAGGAACCCCTGGGTGGGAGCTGCTCCTGCCCGACCGGGCACCGTTCCCCCCTCCCGGCAGCGCTGAAGATGCAGGTGGAGGAGCCAGAGCCCCCAAGGGCTTGGATTTTGGGGGGTCCTTGTCCCCTCCTCCCCTCTCAGCCCAGGATAAAATAGATATGAAGGAGTTGGGAGGCGCAGGTGCAGCTCGGGGAGGCAGCGGAGGTTGGGATGGGGATGTGGTGGGAGGTTTGCTGCATCCCCCCCTCCCAAAAAACCTTCCTCCTTCCCAGCTCGTCCCAAACCGGGGACTGTCCCCGCTCGGGAAAGGCTCGTCCTGCGCTCTCATTTCGCAGGATCGCGCCACAAAAGACATTAGATGTCAGCTAATGCCTGTTTATAAAGACATTTGTCATCGGGAGCTGGGGAGAATTGGGAAGAGCCGAGGAGGTGCGGGGAGGGCGACAACCAGAGTCGGAGCCTTTTTAAAAGGCAGAGTGTGAAGGTGCGAGCGATGCTGATATTTTGGGGACACGGTCCGGGACTGACCCCTGCACTTGAACGCACCTCGGCGCTGTCGGAAGGGAGAGGGGGGTTTCTCCCCCTTGCAGGGGCTGCGAAGGGGACAGGGAGAGAGGAATAAAAAAAGAAAAGAAAAAAAAAAGAAAAAGTAGGTGAGGAAAAGTAGAGGCAGCTTGAGGAAATTGAGAAGCTTATAGTCTTTGATCCTTGGATGCTTTTCCTTATCAGAAACATTTGTGGTGACACCGGTACAAAGGAAGTTCATCATATTACAGACTGCTCGGGCTGCTTGCAGGAATCACTGTCTATTAATTAGCAGGCGCTCTGTCTTGTGGGACACACGAGATCTGAGGCTACATATTACTTGCTTGGATGGCTCTGGGTCCTGTGATGAATTGCTGTAAAGGGCCGGGGCCGTTTAGAGGCTCTGCAGGGCCAGCCGAGGCAGGGGGAGGCGGGGAGGACCCTCGGCTCATTCATGAAATATATCTATATCTATCAATCTATAGATGGGCAGGGAAGAGGGGAAGGGGGTCGCTCATTCAGGAAATTCTGCAGCTGGGGGAGACATTTCAGCTCATCCATTTCGGGAGAGCCCGGGCTGAGCGGCTCGAGGGCTCCTGGAGGGGTTGGGAGGACGGAAAGAGCTGGTTTAAAGGAAAATATTAAAAAAAATAAATAGGAGGAAAAAGAAAAGACTAGTCAAGTCTTCCTAAAGAGAGGGCAAAGGAGGTGAGGAGGTGGCGGTGGAAAAGGAGGGTTGAACTCACCTCAGACCATCCCGCCCCTCTCACCTCCACCTGCGCACCGAAAATTAATTAAAAGACGGATTTTTTTCCCTTTTATTTGGGGGGGTAGAGTGGAATTTGGGATTCAAAGAGGGGGCTTTCCATCTTTTCCTATGGATGGTCGGTGTCCCCCTGCTCTGCCCCACCGGGGGCGGCGGGGAGGGCACGGAGGGATGTCCCACTTCCCCACGAAGGGATGCTCTTTGCCCCACGAAGGGATGTTCTTTGCCCCACGAAGGGATATTCTTTGCCCCACAAAGGGACTCTCTTTGCCCCACGAAGGGATGTTCTTTGCCCCACGAAGGGATGTTCTTTGCCCCACGAAGGGATGTTCTTTGCCCCACAAAGGGGTGCACTTTGCCCCACGAAGGGACTCTCTTTGCCCCACGAAGGGATGTTCTTTGCCCCACGAAAGGATGTTCTTTGCCCCACGAGGGGATGTTCTTTGCCCACGAAGGGATGTTCTTTGCCCCACAAAGGGGTGCACTTTGCCCCACGAAGGGATGCTCTTTGCCCCAGAAAGGGAAGCTCTTTGCCCCACGAAGGGACTCTCTTTGCCCCACGAAGGGGTGGTCTTTGCCCCACAAAGGGATGCTCTTTGCCCCACGAAGGGATGTCCCGCTGCCCCACAAAGGGATGCTCTTTGCCCCACGAAGAGATGCTCTTTGCCCCACGAAAGGATGCTCCGCAGCCCCCAAGGGATGTTTCGGAGGGGCTCGGTGGAAGAGCAAACTATTTTTACACCCTGTCTTCCCTTCCCTCGGCCGTGCCCTGCCCCAGGGCTTGCCCCCTCTCTCTGGAAGAGGGAGGAAAAAGCCTCTTCTTGGTTTTCACTCTTCCCCCGTGGGGGTTTTGGGGTTTTTTTGATGCTAAAATTGGAAGGTAGCACTCTGCCTGACCCTGGGCAGCGGGGCTGAGGGCAGGGCTGCCGGCGGGGCTCCCCCCTGGGCGGGGTGCGGGCTGAGGGGGGGGCACAAACCCCCCCAAATTCAACCTTCAGTGCCGCCTTTGTCCCGAGACCCCAAAGCCCGAGGATCAAAGAGCCCTGGTGGCATCTCCAAACGAGGGGGCGGGGGGTGTGGGGACAGTTATGAAACTGCGGTCCCCAAAGCCAAGGAGAGTCGGAGGGGCAAATAAAAATGTTGTTTTCCCGTTTTTGCAAGGGAAGGGGGAAAAGCTGCCCCTGCCCCGCTGCCTTTTCCATCAGCGTCCAGATCAGGAGCGGAGGGGAAAGTCCGGAGCGACAGCAATTCTGTAATATATTTAATTTATTTTTTTTTCCCATTATGGGGACGAATTGATTTGCATTTTTATTGGGAATTAAAGGAGAGGGAGGAAAGTTGACTCGACAGGATTGCTCAACGAGAAGCTGCTTTTGAGCAACTCCCTTCCAAGGGGAGTTAAAAATACCCGGGTGATTTTCGCCTTGCTCGAAGTTAGAAGAAGGATGCTTAAATCATCCGTGAAACTTCCCACTGTTAAACAACTTCGGAAAGATGATTATTATTTTCTTTTTTCTTCTCGAGGAAAAATCAATCCACCCAGAGCTTCGTCTTGCGCTTTAATAAAGATTCCCAGGCTGCATTATTTTGCATTTTTAAATGCAGAAGAGCGTTTAAAAGGAGAGGGTGAAGGTACAAAGGACACTTCGATGTCGAGGGATATTCAGGGGACAGTCATGTTTAAATTCGCTACAATTGTCCCCGGCACATTTGATTGCTCGGAAAAAGAAAGAAACACTGACATGAATAGGAATGGGGGCTGGGGGGCCGGGATTAATAACCCCAACCTTTGTATGGTGTAAATTATCCAAGGGAGGGCAGAAAGCCGGGGCTGCTGGCGATTTTAAAGGAATATATATATATTTATATATCCGTGTATAGAAGCGCGTATTTAGCGACAGGCCGGCGTTTTCCAGAGGGATCCGTTATTTTTCTGTGCTGTAACTTAATTATTTATAAATTCCTTCCTCACTTCTCGACAAGATGCCTGTTTGATGCTAAATAGCAGCAAATTGAGCTATTTGAAGCTTGCTTTTTTTTTCTCCCCCCCCCCCTCCGATTTCCTGGGAATGTGAATATTTGGGTTGTACCTTGTTGCTCTGTTTCTTTTTTCCTGGAGTTTCCCCCTTAATCTCCTTGCAGCCACAAACCCTCCCTTGTGCGTGCGGCTGAATGTGCTCGCAGCGGGTAAACTGCAATTTCCATTCCTGAAAACTCCGGCAAAAGGAGGAGAAAAGTTTGGAGGGTTTAACAAATGGGGACTTCGCGAAAATAAACAAACAAAACAGCGCAGTTCTTGCCACCCCAAATTCTCTGGAGGGGGGGGTGGAAAGAGGGAGAGCCGGCACAGCCTCAGATTAAGACGCATCTAAAGGACCGGGGGCTGCAGGATGGTTAAATCCAAGTGATGTTTTGGGGGCAAAATTATATGTTTATAACGTCACAATCTCCGGCCTTCTCGAGGCAAAACGCCCAAAGGGTCGTAGAGCGCAGATGGACGATATTCCCAATTTGTGCTTGGCAAAAGCGTCTCAGCAAAGCTCTGGCAAGGAATAAAATAGGATGGTGGTTGGGATCAATTCCTAAAGGATAAAATAACTCCAGCGCCGAGCAGAAAGCTGGCTGGGCTTAGAGTTCAGTCGCAAAGAGTCAAGTGTCCCCCGCGGTGAAAAAAATATCCCTGTCACCGCCCCTCGCCCCCCACCCCGAGCAGCGGGGAAACCGAAATATTGTAATTATTTTTGCCCTGCGAGGGAGGGAAAGGGAAAAAGCGGAGCCGAAGCCCCCTCGCCCTCGCTCCTCTCCCGGCACTCCGGCAGTTTTCTCTCCGATTTTAAACTTTACCCAGGCTGAATTTGATCTTTTTAACTCTTTTGCCACCCCCTCCTCTCTCCCCCCCTCCTTTTCTGACGGTAGGTTTTTTTCCCCCTCGCTCTGTTTTCTCCCCTTAACCTCCTCTTTTTTTGTGTGCCCGCCTTTCATTTGAAGCGAGGCTTTACAGCTTGCTACACTTTCTAAGTGCATCAATAGCCACTTTAGAAATACAAACAACTTTTAAAGATAAAATAACCAAACCAGAATGGGACTTTCAATGGGGGAATAGTTGTTGTCCTTTACCATGGAGTGTGCAGCCGCCTCTGCCTAATCCAGCTTTCATTTTCACCGACAAATGCCAAGAATCTATATCTGTCTCCCAACCCCTCGGGAGCTTGATTACACGACAAAAGGCTGCCATTATCCGCAGGAGAAAACAGGGAGGGGACACGGGGGCTCGGGCCTCTGAGGATGAGGGCATCTCCAAACTATTGACTTAGTGGATGAAGTCAAGAGCAAACACGCTGAGATCTAAAGGGGGGGAAGGCGCTCGAGGAGCGGGCGTGTGTGGGGGGAGGATGGTCAGGGATGGAGAGGAGGAAAAGCAGCAGCAGAAAGTCCTTGGAAGTAGCGCGGAAGGGGAAGGAGAGAGTTTTGGGAGGAATTAATCCAGCTGGGGAAAGGTTTTTCTCCCTCCTCACCCTAGAGAAGGTCCAGAGGGGAAAGCTCCCACCCGCTCTCCGACCCCCTGTTAATGTTTTTTTCCCCCGTGTGTTTTCCTTCGTGGTGCGATTTAATTTTTTAAAAAGCTCTTCCCCACCTTCCCCCATGGGGGATTTGGGGCTTTCCTCCTGCTGGGAGAGGAAAATAGGTGGGAAAAACCCAAATCACGCTTCCTGGGGGCACGGGGATGGTGCGGGGGGTTCTCACCCCGCCGACCTGAGCATCATCCGACCTGAGCATCCTCCCTGCGCTGGGCACAGGCACCTCTCCCCAGGCCGGGGTCTCCCCAAGAGACCCTCACCCCAAAGTTTTGGGACTTTGGAGGAACCTTTTCCCCACTTTCCTCCCTGCTGCAACCCGGAGACCGCTGGCCGGGCTCTGGTTTTCTTCCCAAACACGGAATAAACGGGGTCAAGGTCTCGGCTGCGCGTTTGGCCGCGGAGCCCCGCTCGCTGCCCGGGCTCTGCCCCGCACAAAGGCTGCGAACCAGGGGCTGCGAGGGGGGTAAAACACCCCCGCGGCTCCGGCAGGGAGTAGAAGTCACCCCACACGGCTGCTTTTCAGGTTTAACTGGCTGCGTTTTGCATGACTGCCTCATTAGCCACTGCTGAGCCGGGATTTGCGGGCCGGGCTCATCCCGGCCCGCCGCGCACAAAAGTTATTTCAGCTCTATCTGTAATTTATCTGGGTCACCTGGGGAGAAATCCTCCGGGGACGGGAGAGTCCTGGAAGCGGTACCAAAGGAGTCCCACCGCCCTTAATTACTCTTTAATCAACAGAACGCAGTGGTCCCTTTAAAGAGCTGCTTTCGGTGCGAGAAGCTGCGTTTAAGCATCTGCTTCCCGGCCGAGGAGCCAAAAACCTGCTCCAGCTTAAGGGATTTAAAGGTGTGGAGCGTGTGTGTCGGGCTGGGCCCCGCGAGCATCCCTTCTGCTGGAAGCATAAAAGTATGAAACAAAGGAAGAGGCTGGCGGGGAGGTGGGAAAAACCTGGAGGATCCGATTTAAACTACAAAGGAGCCTAAATTCGGCTTTTAAGCGAAATTCCTCTTGGCGGAGAGGGAAGGGGAGAGCAGGCTGCGTTTGCAGCGCTGAGGGGCTTTTTACTCCTCGCAATAAGCCCAGGTGGATAGTTTATTTGAGATTATTTTATATGATTCCCTTTTCGTGATATAGAGAAAAAGGGGATGAACCTGCTGCTCGCAGCGGGATTCTGATCCAGGAGCAGGGGGGGGGAAATTTTGCTTTGGGAAAGCCGCTCGGAATCCCCGGCCTTGCGGTCCTACGGACAGTTCAGTGCCTGGCAGGGAAAGAGCAGCTGCTGTGAGAGAGAATAAATGTTAAAAGAAAGAAAAGGAGGGGGGGGGGAAATCCTCGTAATCTTGGGACGTATATAATCTACGTCTCCCTGAATCCCAAAAGACAGCGGGCCCGTCTCTCTGATTTATTTTTACGCTAGCCTAGTTTGCATCCCAAAGAAGTAAACTGCTATTTTTAACCACTGGTTTAAAGCTTAATTAAAAGCCCCTAAACTGATTGTTTTGAAAATTGATTTAGAGGAATTGCCCCAGGGCTGAGACGCTATCTAAGCCAAGGCGCAGTCCCAGAGCTCGCAGTGGTGTCTGCATCGTTAACCCCGAAGTCGCCGGGTGTGGGTGACACACGGGCCAGAGGGGTCCCTACACCCTCTGGAAAGAAAGGTCCTTTGTTAGCCCCGGCTACTGGCTTGCTTGGGTGGATCTCCGCTGGTTTCCTGGAGCTCCGAGGGTTTAATTGAATTAAGGGAAGCTCTGAGATGCTTCTGACACCGGGATGGGAGAGCTCTTCCTTTCATCCCGGGGAGCGGGGGGGTGGATGAAGGAGAGAGTTATCTCCAAGGACCACGGTAGCCCCAAAAGTCGGCTGTGCCAGGGGGGCACACAGGGTTTTTTCGGTGCCCAAAGCCCTTCCTGCCTTGCCAACCTCCCTTTTTGCAGCCACCGGAGCCGAGGTGCTCGCCGCTGCCTTAATTATCTTCAATTGCCTCCCCGGGAGAAGGGGCTTTACCTGCTGAAAAGGGGTGAAAAGAAAGTTGGTTTGAAGGCTTGCGGAGAGGGAGGGTGGGAAGGGAAGTGGCATTTCAGCCCCGTAATTAGATGTAAACAAGAATAGAGACGGGGCTCCATGGTCAGACAACTTGATTGTTAAGGGATTAACACCTAAGTAAACCAATAAAGGCTCCGCGTTGCTGGCGAGAGGGCTGCGGGCCAGCCAAGGGCTGGGGAAGACTATCAAGGACTAATGGGCTCCCCCACGGCAGAGCCAGGCCAGCATATTAATAACCCCCCGAGAAAACGGCCCGGACACGGGTGAGGCCACCCCAGCAATTTTAGGAGTCGGGTGTTTAAGGCTCTTGGCAGAGGTTTGAGCTGCTGAGGGTGTTTGTGCTGGTTGGGATGCGAGGGGAGATTCCCTTCTCACCGTCGGGGTGTCTCAAGGTAGACACCCATCGCTACCTGGCGCCCATAATCAGTACCCGGCACCCACCGCCCTGTTTATTAGGGGGTTAAATGAGTTGGAAGAGGATTTCCTACCCACCCGAGTGGGGCAGAGCACTCCCACCTCCACACGTGTGAGCAGGATGGTTTCTTTTGCACAAGGAAAACCTTAGGGTCCTTCAACCCTAGAGTTTCTCCATCCCTTCTTAATAATAGCTTCAAAATAATAAAACCCTTCAGAGTCAGCTCCAGCAAAACCCTCCTGGGCGTAGCTCTCCAGGTTTGCCTCCAACTGGGCTTTTGTCGCCGTTTCTTTTCCCCCCAGCTCGGCCCTGGATGGAATTTCCCCTCCTTTCCCTTCAGCCCTGGCCGGACTTTGAGTGGATGGTGGAGTTTAACCTTTGGGAAGAAAACAGAACAAAACACTCGGGTCTGGCCTAAGTGATGTGGTGGTACCTGTAAGCCTGATTTCCATGGCTTTCTGCCATGGATTTGGGATTGCGAGGTACCTGAAAGGCTCAGAGTCAAACTGAGTTCAATAACTTGGGTCTGTTTTGTTTTCCTCCATCTCTGCAGCTTCCAGTGGTCTCTTTGCTCCGCTGGCAGGGCTAATATCGGAGCCCTCTAGGGTGTGGGTATTTCTTCCTCCTGATTGCAAATAACCGAAAGATTAGCACCAGCAGCTGTTTGGAATTGGAACAATGGAGAGACCTAGGAAGTGGAGAAATTGAAAAAGGAGAACCCCCCTCCTAATCACCCAGCTCAAAGTTCACCAAGTCAGACTGCATGACTTAACGTGACCTCCACCTCGGCTTCACAGGGCTGTTTGCTTATAGGGGGCTTGGGGGGGAGGCAGAAGGAGAGAGGGGAAGGGGGGCAAAGGGGGCGAGGGGGGGATAGCGGGCAGTTTAATGAAATTTCCTAGAGAAATGGGAGGTTATGGCGTGGCTGGACGGTCCCCTTTGGCCGCCGGCTGCTCTCGGTGTTGTCCCCTAGGGCGGGTTTAGGGGTTCTCTCCATCCCTTTTCCATCCTCTTCAGGGGTTCGCCCCCTCCCCGGGGGGCCCGATCCTCCAAACCGGGCTCCATCCCTGGGAGAGGCACCGGGGACGGACTGCTCTTGCCAGGGCAGTGACATCCCGGCCTGGGGGTCCGCGGTGGGTCAGGGGGATGCCCGCTGTGGGGCAGGGGGCTGCGCTTCACCCACCAGCCCAGCCCTGCGCTGGCTGGTGCGGTGTGAGAGCGGCTGAGCTGTCAGGAGGGGTTTGAATGGGATCCCCTAATGGATTTGACTCGGAAATCTCGACTTGACCAGTTTTTTCCTCTTTAAAACAAACTCATTAAACTTGTCAACACTCATTAGGGCCTTAAAACGCTGAACTGGAGTCACTGGGGAGAGAGGTTGGTGGGGGGCTGCCTGGGGAAGGAGCGCTGGGGAGGGGGCGGCTCAGCATCGCTCCGTGCCGGGGCTGCGGCCGCGCTCCCCGCGGCTCTGCGGGGAGGGAGAAGGGGCTGCCAGGAAAATAAACGCCTTAAAAGAGAAATCAAGGGAGGAGAGAGAGAGAGAGCCGGCACGGGGAGGGGGCTGTGCCTTAGAAATAGGGGCATCTCCGCACCCCCCTCCCCGCCTTCCCCGGGGCTCGGCTACAAAGGAGGCGCCGGGGAAGGGGAGGGCTCCGGAGTCTTGTCCAGGGTTTGGGGATATTCCCTGTGATTTGAGAGTGCGTGGGGGAAATGGATCTGTCGGGCTGTGATTTCTGCAATTGCCGGGGGAAGGGGGAATAGTGGGGAAAGGAGGGGGAAAGGTTAGAGCCAGCATTCAGCCCTAAATCCCCTGGAAATGAGCCTGGTCGCCGAAATTCCTTCCCAATCCCGCTACCCAAAATATTTTGAGAGCTGTAAAATTAGTCGGAGATCGTCTTAATTCTGTCGGCAGGATGAAAATTGCTTTGGGGAGGGGGGGGGCAATTAAATGTTGAGCATTTCCCCGTCTCTTTTTGAATAGAGGTTTTGTTTGGGGTCGATTCAGATTTTTTTTTTTAAGGGTTTATTCTGATGCTTTTCAAGCCTCGGTTCCCCTTTAAGGGGAAAAAAACCCACCCCCACCCCTATTAAAAAAAAAACCAAAAAAACCTTCGAGACCTTCTGTTATTCCCCTCTCTGAGAATGAGAACATCAGCTATTCAAGCGTATTGATGAACTCCCCCAAAAAGTTTATTAAGAGAAGCGAAAACAAAAGGACTAAAGGCCGCAGGCAACTGGACAGACAGTTTATAAACTAAGGTCCCATTGTCCCCCTGAGGCAGATGCATGAATACCTCTGAATGGGTCCCTTTGGAGTGACAAGATCAAGCCAGACAACAGCATGTTAAAAGGAAGGAGCGCTGTTTCTCTTTCTCCGACCCAAAGATCTGCTCCCCCTACTCCTCCTGCATTAATGTACATCTGCAGGGGGAGGAATAAATAGCTCCTTAGGATCTGCGGCCTTCGGGGTTTTTATTCTTCCACCCCCAGCACTGGCTCTTTGCACCATATGCTGCAGATCAGCCTCTTTTCTCCGCAGCCTCCAGCCAGGCAGTCGCCTAAAATGATCCGCAGCACTCGCAAACTTTCTTCCCTGTCTCTGCTTTCCCCTCCCTCTCTCGTCTTTCCTTCCCCCCCCTTCCCAGCCGCTGTTAAAATCGCGATTTACGGCCTGCTTGTCTCCGAGATCCCTCGTGGTCAATTAGGTTTGCACAGAGCAATTTAACTAATAGGCTTTGATGGATTTATTTTATTTTATTTTTTTTCTCTCTCCTCTCCTTGCCCTGGGATATCGGCCCTGGGGTGGTGGGGAGAAACACCCTGAGCATCCCACGGAGAGGGGCAGGGAATGGCAAACCTGGCAACACCCCAAAATCAATGCCCAAATGTTGTGGTTGTCCTCACTTTTGCTGTTCCCAGCTCCAGACTCCGTGTCGTGGCTGGAGGGGACAAGTCGGGCAGCATTTGGGCAAATTTGGGTGGTACTGGGCAGCTTTGGCTCCTCAGAAAACCACAATGAGCTCTACAAGCATCCCAGTTAATTCAGAAAAAAAATTATAAAGCCTTGGAAGGGGAAAGGGGTTAAACACGTGTTCGCAGTTGAGGGCATTTTAGCTTTATGATCTCGGCGTATTTCACTGCCCGGACAGCGGGAAAAATAGGGAATGAGTGAGTTTATCCTTGCTTTGACCCTTGAAATAACTTCTGGCAGCACAGACCACAAGAAGCAGCCCGGGCAGGGCGTGGATCTGGCCACGGAGCTTTCCCAACGCACCCAAACTCCTCGGTGTGTCTTCACCTCCCGGGCCGGGGTGTCTGTGGGTGCCCCCCATCCCCGCTGACACATCAGGGGGATCCCTCCGAGGCAGGAGCATCTCCCCCCGGGCTGCGAGGGACCTTGGAGGGGCTGAGAACCCCGGGGATGGCTCACCTTAGGCGGTGCTTGAGCCTCTTTGCACACTCCGTAACGAGAGACAGCTCGGAGCGTTGGGGTGGGAGGTCAAGCGATGATAATAATAATAAAATTACCCCCCTTTCCCCAGCCTCACCTTTCCCTCCGCAGCGGAAGAGTTGCTATTTCATGGCTGGCTAAAGCCAAACTTCCCTCAAGGGGGTTATGTGACTCCTGACCCTCCTAACCTGCACTTAGAGCTTTCCAAAGGGGACGAGCTCCTGCAGAGGTGACCTGAATGGAGCCGGAGCCGCAAGGGCAAACCCGAGCTATTTAATAATAAAAACAAGCCAAAACGGCAACAGGGAGGAGAAAAACACCGAGGGAAAGGGGAAAATCACGCCAACCAAAGCGAAGGGTTGCCCAGGTAGGGAATTACGTGGTTAGTCAGGTAGGGCGGTGGTTTGTAGGGAATGTGGGAAGGTGATGAGTGGTTTGGGGGACAGTTCTGCTGCTTAACCCTTTGTGAACCCAAGGTGGACTTTGGTGTCAGGCAGCAATTCCCGTCCTCAGCTGGGTTTGGAGATGGGGATGCCTCCACAAAGGGATGATCCTCGTGGGGACGGTGTCTTTTTGTCTCCAAGCAGCCCTAAAATAAACCGTGCGTGTCCCCAAGCCCTCATTGTTGGAAAAATATGACAATTTCGTCCAGTGCTAGAATTAATTAAGCCACTGACCTTTCAGGAAGAGACATCCAGGTTTGATTTTATGTGTAATCCCTCCGAATTCAACTGATGGTCCCAGGTTTTTGCAGGACATGGGACCCTTTGCTGCCCCTCCACTGCAGGAATAATTTTATTATTTCCTTTTGGGCTTTCCATCAGCTACATTTGCCTGAAAGCGTCGCGAATGGGGCCGGGGAGATGGAAAAAAAGAAACAGATGAGGAGCTGATGTGATGAAAGACCAATAGATTTTGGGTCATTCCTGTTCCCATAGTGGCTCCCTGAGGCAAAAAGGAAAAACAAATATAAAGGGGGAAACACAAATACTTACTCAGACCAAGGAGCGAGTTAACCAGGCCAATCCCTGCAATCCCAAAGTCCCATTTAGCTGCTCGTAGGATTATCACTTGTTGCTGATTCCAACCCAGCAGGTGTTGTCAGCTATTTATGATGCCTGTTATTTATCCAGCGGCCCTGGAGTGCCTGGAACTCATCAGGCATCACATCCAGAACCCTGAGAAGATCCCAAACGAAATCAGACTCAACACAGCAGCAGGTGTTAACACACAGCATATGGGAAGGAGGGGAAAATAAGGTTCAAATCCACAAAGGTGGGGAAATCTCCCACCACCAATTGCCTCGTTGGCTTTAGAGGGAAATCTGAAGGAATAGATCCATGTTGATGCACGAGGAGCTGGATGGGATGGATGTTATTTGGGCTTTGGGGCTGGGAAGGGATGCACAGCGAGAGTCAGCTCCCAGCTGGAGAATACAGGGATATTTTCTAAGGGATAACCCAAGGGAAGCAGCTTGCCCAGGTTCACGTGGAGAATCAGCAGCAAAGCCAAGACTGGAACCTTGTGTAAAAATCACTAAGCAGAGCCCCATCCACGGCTTTTTTTCTTTCCCCTCTTCAAAACCTGGTGGGTTTATGCAGCAAAATTCCCATGGTATCCGCAGGAGTTTTACCCAAAGGTTGAATATGGACCTGGAGATTTGGTGGGGTATTTTTTCCCCTTTAGAGGCAAATCAGCTCTCAGGGCAAACAACCCTACTCTCCTTGGAAATAAAACACATTTTTAGCTCAGGCCTGCAAAGGCTTTACATTTGTGGGCGACTTGATCCAAATGAGTCATCCCATGCCGTGTCCCTGAGAGGATTCCCCATGTAAGCAAAATTGAGCAGCACCACATTTTATAGGGATTGGGGCAGGCACCGGTAAGAAGCATTTCAGCAATGGAATCAGCTCTGCAAAACTCCCCCAGCCTCCTCCTGCCTGGTGCTTGGAAGAGTCACAAACCCAACATCAAAATGCCAAGTGGCCCCCTGGAGTTTTTTGTTTTTTTCCAAGGGGGTTGGACCTTGCTGTAAAATTCCCCAAAGTGGGCTCGGGTGCTTCCCGGTGTGTTTTAAATGATTTGGGATTTTAATGCAGGGCCTGGAGCTCATTCCTTCGTATTCATGGCATCAAACAAGGGGCTGCTGCCCCCAGCTGGGTTCCTTACACTCAGAAGCAAAGCTCGACTCAATATTACCTTAATTAATTAACTAAAGAGACAATGGCTTTTGAGGTCTCACCTCTGTTTGCAGGGAGGGGGCCCTTTTGACAGGGCCCTGCCATAAAGTAATTCCCAGTTCCAGGCAAGGAGTCCTAGTGGGAAGAGTTAAGTGACACTATTTACTTGTTTACCAAGACAATTTATGTCATATTTGTTTTTCCCCACCTTCTGTCTGAAAACCCTGCTGGGGGTGCAGGGGGAAGGAGGAGGAGAGAGTATTATTTGCATTAACCACTGGAATCAAAGCACATTCCCATCTGAAAAATAGCACTTCATAGCTTTTGGTATCTTCTCTTTTTTTTTCCTTTTAATTTTAATTTACAAAAAAAAAAAAAACTTTTTGAAGCTCTCCAGGTTCAATATAACAAATCTCAGCTTTGATGCTTTAAAAGTGCCATAAAGAGCTACAGGCAACATCACAGTTAACCAAAAAATATATATATTTAAAGGCTCCTGTGAGCATCTTTTCTCAGTGTTGTGGGTGGGGGTTTTTTGCATTTGCAAGCAAGCACTGGATAGATGTTCACTGGTTCATTCTGCTCAGTAAAGAGCATTTTTTATTTTGTAGCAGCAAGAAAAAAATGCTTTAAAAGGTCCCAGTGAAATGTGACCAGCTGGAAAATCTGGGAATATGTGTCATACTCTCACCAGTGCGTTGGGAGGGGATTTGGGGTCACTGTATCCCAGAAGAAGGGCAATAATTGGGATTTTTATGGGTAAGGAAATTGAAGCACAGGCTGGATATGTCATTTCATGTCTCCTGGAATCCCTCCACCTTCACAAATCCTCTCCCAGCTGAGGCTCAACCCATTCCCGGGGTCAAACTCCCAAAGAACCTGCAATGGCTTCACTTGGTGGAGTTCTGGAAATTGCTGGGAGTGGGTTTGAGGGTTTGAGGTGTTTGGGATCTGTGATCCACAAACTCTGCTCCCCTGGTTTTTCACACAGTTCTGGGTGCAGCATTTTGATTATTTGGCAAATGATTTCCCCCCCCCTTCTGTCCAGTTGTGTTAGAAAGAATTGTCTGTATTGATTCACCTCAGAAATCTCATGAGGATTGAGAAATATATTTATTACATGCAGGAAACCAGGATATTTCATACGAGATTCCTTTTTGGATCAGGGGATGGATCAGTTACTTCCCCCCCGATATCCACACATTTTTGGTCTGGGTTTCGTTGCTCACAACTTCAGTTGGTGCATGAAAAATACATTTGTGTGTGCGTTTCAGAGCTCTGGGGCACAGGAAAACGTGATTGCCCCTAACCACAGCTCCCAGTTTGAGGCAGGCAGCTCTGGAGGCCGGGATTGAGCCACTGGAAATTCGGGCCTCATTGTCTCAGCTCCCAAATCTGCAATTATTTATGCCCCTATTTAATTTTGTACACGGTAGGAAACACAGCCACAATTAAGAAGAGCCTTCCACTGGCACCTCCTATAAAAGTGAACAGCTGAGAAGGGCATCATTAGCCCAGCTGGAAATCAGCATTCCCAGGGTGTGGGATCTGCTTGGATGCTCCTTGGAGCAGAGTTGTGCTCACACAGGAGGTTTGAGGGGAGGGATTTTGCCATAAACTGGGGAAATCGGTGGCCCTACTTCAGCTTGTAGCAAAAAGGAGCTTCAGATACTGATTTTTATACCTGTGGATACCAATTTTTATTTCACCAGGTTATTAAATCTGCAATTAGGAATCTACAACTATAAATCTGGCCCCGCTTTGTGTATTCCCTCTACTGTCTCTAAAGAAGGTGGAACTCAATCATGGCTTTGAAGACTTAAAATCTGGCTCTGCTCCTGAATTATTCAACCCTTCCAGTGTCCAAGGCCAGGCCTGACAGGGCTTGGAGCAACCTTGGCTAGTGGAAGGTGTCTCTGGCCATGGCAGGGGGTTGGAACTGGATGAGCTTGACTGGTTTGGGTTGGAAGGGACCTTAAGGATCATCTTGTTCCAACCCTCCTGCCACGGGCAGGGACACCTCTCAGGAGAAACATCTGAGTGCTGCAAGAGCTGCTGTTGATTATTGAGCAGGTGAATTTGGAACCAAGTCTGGACTAACATTTCTTCACCACATCTCAGAAAGAGTGATGAGGTTGGACCTGTCAAGCCTACAAGATCACTCTTAATAATTATCATTACTTAGTCAACTTTGGTCCTTGTAAGTCTCACGCCCCAATTACTTGTTCTGTATTTAATGGTTTTATAATACAAATTACAAATACATAATGCCAATATTAAATTATAATACATTCTGTATTTAATTTAATACCTGGTAGGAAACACAGCCATGATTGAGAAGACACTTCCACCACCACCTCCTAAAGAGTAGACTTAGTAGACTCTACTTAGTGGACTCAAGGCTGTTGCTCTTTTGGGTATTTTGGAGTCCACCTCATGGAAAGCCACAGTCAGAGTCCCTTTCTTGCTTCTTGTGGCAGTCACACATCACACAAGACCTTCAAAGGAGCCCTTCCTACATCCTGCCCTTCCTCTGTAGTCATGCAAGGACCGTGTTGATGTTAATTGTGAAGCGACGTCGTTACGGTGTTGCCATCGGGGTTATCCATCCCAGACAGTGATATCAGGGGAGCTGAAGATGATTTTAGTGACTTTAATTCCAGCCTTCCCTCCACTTGCCTGCCTGTCCTTGCCACTCATTCTCTGATCTTCATGGTGGCCTTAGAGAGTGGGGCAGGATCTTCCAGTTGAGACATATTAAACAAAACCTGACCTGGGCAGCGTTGGCGTCCCTTTGTCCCTCCTCTTTCTGGGACCCATAAAATGTGCAATCCACCCCAAACCTTGCTATGATTCTACGGTTCTATGAACTTGATAATCTCCACTTTCTCACTTTCCAGTCATAAATGTGACAACAGGGCAAGCGGTCGTAAATCCTTTTAACAGAGGGAGGAAAACCTCTGTGGTTGGTTCTTGGCCAAGGAGCTCTGACTCGGTGTCCCCCCAAAAACGCAGTGGCAAAAGGGAGCTGAATGAAGGAAAGGATGGGGAACTCACTTATTCCCTGCATTCCCAGGCCTAGCAAATTCTCTTTGGGTTTGGGACACAAGCGTGATTTCCTCGGGGCTCCTCTGAGCCCGACCTGCTCACTGCATGTTGGATTCCAGTTTGGATTGGAGCCGGGGGCCAGAGGGAGGGAAGGAGGGAGAAGTTGGGAGAGGGCAGAGAGGATGTGTTGGTTGGGGGTGAAGCCACCTGGCTCCCTTTCCTGGGGCGGCTCTGCCTGTGATATCCCTTCCAGAGGGCGAGGGGCTGAGGGGACTGGAAACCCTTCAGAAATGGAAATGCCGCCCATTTGTTTATAATTTTATACCCCAACATGTAACCTGAACCTGATGGAGTCAAAGAATGAAACCTCTGCCTGTTTCCTACCTCAAAAGTACTGGAGCAAATCCAGGGCTCTCGGAGGCAAATTATTCCAAAGAGCTGAAAGGATAAGAAGGGCACAACAAAAAAAAGGAAAAAAAAAAAGAGAAGCCTGACTTTCTGTATTTTTGATTTGCTTGGTTTTGTTTTTGCCTTTCCCCAAAGTTCCCCAACATCAAGGGGCTTCCATTGCATTTTGGGGAGCATGGCCAGTCAGTTCCAAAGCAAACCCCCCACCCCAATTTGCAAATCATTGCATTTGTTTGCAGGAGTTTGGAGGACAGAAATTAATTCCAAGGCAACGAAATTTCTCAGGCTGAGAAGGAACCTCGGGATTTTTATTTTCCATTCTTTTTTTTTTTTTTTTGCCACGGAGAAGAACTTTCTCCTCAAAAAAAAATAAGTTAAACACCTCAGGATGAGCTTACTTGTTGCAATTATGCAGTTAGGGGTTATTAAATAAGCTGTGAATGTATTTTGCCATTAGCATTCCTGCACAGGGGGGGTTGTGGTTGTGTTTTTTATTTAAATGTAGGGTTTAATCAGCTTACACAGAGTGAAAGTGACCCAGCTGTAAATCCAGAATGTGGATTTTGCCTGCCGTAAATTGAAGGGTCACGTGGAAATAGAGGTGTTGATTTGGCTGATTGAATCAAATTAAATCCAGGGATCAGGTAGGACAAGGGGGGGTTGTTCTGTCCATCTCTCCAAGCTCAATATTCTCTCCTGGGTTCTTTATTGGGTCAGTTATTGAGTCAAGGTGTAATTTCTCTTTCCTGGAGTGCACTGGTTTAAACTGGGAAAAAACAGACACTGATAAAACTCTGTGCTCGGGTTATAAGATTTTAGTGCAGAGACCATGTTTTTAGTTAGGATTTGTAAACCTCCTGGTGCACTGGGCAAAAAACCCAAGGGAGAGGCCAACAATTTGGGAATTTTACTTTGTAAAGTAACAGAATTCCAGCCTGTGGGACTGGGAGGCCGTGGGATATCTCTGGAACTGTAAACTGGAGCTGCCTCCAAGGGACACTTTTCCATAAGGGCTATAGTTGATCAAAGTATAGGTAGAATATGGTGGATGGTGGATAAATAGATGGATCTGGGAGGAGGGAATGAGCAGCTGGATTGCTAGATAAATAGATCTGGGAGGAGGGAATGAGCAGCTGGATTGCTGGATAAATAGATCTGGGAGGAGGGAATGAGCAGCTGGATTGCTCATATCCCACATTACCCATGATGTTCCACTGGGGCAAAGTGATTAAACGAGAAGTGGGTGCCAGGGACTGCTCTCAGGGCACAGAGGGACCCAGAATTCCAGCCTCTGGATGCAAGCAAGGAGGGGCTTGGCACCCTGGAGGGACTCTGGCATGAGCTGAGCCAGCTCAAGAAACCAGAGGAGAAAGGGACAACCCTCCACGACCCATCCCATGTGTGCTTCTCTTCGGGGAGGAATTTTGCTCCCAGTTACAGCACTTTGGCTCCAAAAATGATGGGCTGGCTCCATGTAGCCAAGAGGAAAATCCATCTCTTGCTCTTTCCCAGTGCTTGGGCAGCAGGACTGTCCCTTTCCTCTGTCCCAGTGCCACCAGTCCTCTTGGCTCCTTCCAGTCCCCTATAGCCTTCCTTCTCTGCCAGCTGAATCGCTGCCAGCTTCCCAGGGATTTTTCCATCCTGCCCTATCCTATGGATGGAAATTAAGGACAGCAGAAATCTGCTGCACCCTGTTTTTGGGGGGCCAGCCTGGCCTTTGCCCAGTGCCAGCCATGCCCCCCCACGTTACAGGCTTCAAAAAGAGCCTCTCAGGATGGTAAAGCTGGGTTGGTTGGGGGGTGGTTTTCCTTGGCCAACTTTATCGGTGCCCGAGCGCGCCTTGAAGTGTCAGCTTGACATAATATGTAACAGTAATTAAGAAATAAGCCTCTTGCCCGGTTTCACAGCAATCATTTAGCTAAGTAACTACCATGGTCCAGTGCCTCAAAAATCACCATTAGCCCACGCCACTTATGGCCATAAAATTTCTTGTTTTCTGCTTTTCATCGGACTCACCCTGGAATCTTCGTTTTGCTTTATTTATACATTTGCACTCAAACAATGGCAATAAACCCATTCCCAGAGTGTTGCAAATCAGAAATTTGTCCACATTTTTTCCACCACCTTCCTGGGTGAAGCTGCCTTTTGCTTGGGAACGGCGGTGGCTGGAGGCAGCTGGGAGAGCAGGAGGAGGAGGAGGAGGAGGAGGAGGAGGAGGGGGGAGCTGGGTGTCGCTCGGAGATTGATCGGTGCTCTTGGAAGTCGCTGGGATGGGGCAGAGAGGGGGAGCCGGAGGAATCTGGCATGAAAAGGCAGTTTGTGGTGACAGGAGTTTCTTTTGAAAGACCTGATTGAATCAGACCTGAGGCGGGAAGAAACGGCTGTTGCCTTCATTGAGTTTTCGGTAACTTTTCTCCCCCCCTGCTCCCTCTCCTACTATCCAAGGGGGTTTTTTTTTGGCTTTGTTCTGTTTTAATGTGTCCTGTACTGGTTAAGCTGGAAGAAATAACCACGAGGTTGTGCCTGCAGAGTGAAAAAAAAAAAAAAAAGAAAGAAAGAAAAAGAAAAGACCAAGGACATCTCACTCAGTTCCTCGCAGCCTGAGAGACATATTTGTGCCTATTCTAAACCAGCGGAGCGCTCATTGCCACAGATTTCGAACCCGGCTCACTACCAGGCACTTGGCCACCATAAATTACAATTAAAGCTGTCTGCAGGCAGCTCAGCAGACCATGTCACGACGCTGTGACATGAACTGAGTTGTCTTAGTTGGTAGAATTTATAGAGAAAGCTGCTTGCCCGGCCTTATTACCACAATATCCGCAAACTGCCTTTCCCCGGGGGCTCTGCTGCCATCCACGCTTGCAACGCAGCTGCTGAGCAGCTCAGCTTTAATTAAATAAAAACCTGTGATGCTCTGAGCCCCATTTGCCTCAATATCAGCCTTGTCCCTTCCCCATTACACGTCCTGTGGGCCCAGTTCACGTTTTACTGGGCGGCAGTGACTGCTCACTCAAGCAAGAGCCAGCTGGCATGCTGGAGATTTACCCCCGGTGACATCTGAATTGAGCTTTGAGTAAATGCCCTCGTGTTTTGGTCCACTCCACTTCAGAGGGAGTTTTGTCTGACTCAAAAGAAATAGGGACAGGAGGGAAAGAGAGGGAAAAAAAGGGAAAGATTTTTGGGACTTAGCATGGACTGCCCGGATTTCCCTCTCTTGTGGCATTTGGACACCGGAGAAAGCGCTGGGACTTAAATTGAACTATCGACTTTGGGAGGAAAAACTCCTCCTGGCAAGAGCAGCCTCGTGCTGCCTGACGTGTGCAGGACATGACCTACTAAGTCTTTTATTTTTTTTGCTTGCTGTTGAATTTATTCCTCGCTGACTTAACTTGGTTATTCTGCTAAAATCCGTCTTCTCCTCGAGCCCTCATGTGAACATCTCTCTTCAGGAGATACCAAAATCCTGCTCCATCTGCAGAAGGGCTGATTATCAGTGCCTGTCCTTGCTCCCCACACCCCTCAGCCTCTCCTCTCCTGCTTCTCTCATGGAATCATGGAATGGATTGGGTTGGAAGAACCTCAAAGCCCATCCAGTGCCACCCTCTGCCATGGGCAGGGACACCTCCCACTAGCCCAGGTTGCTCCAACCTGGCCTTGGACACTCCCAGGGATCCAGGGGCAGCCACAGCTTCTCTGGGCACCCTGTGCCAGGGCCTGCCCACCCTCCCAGGAAGGGTTTCCTTCCCAATATCCGATTTAAACATTCCCTCTTGTCCCATCATTCCCTTCTCTCTTCTCCCACCCCTTGCGAACCATTCCCCAAATTTCACAGATCGATCCCTTAAAATGCCTTTCCTCAAAAGCTCTTCCTGCTGTTTTTCCACCCCATTTCCCCTCCTCCAGCTGCCACCACCCTGTGGCTGCCCAAACCCCCCTGATCCCACTGAAATGTGTAGCAGCCCAGGGAGGTTTGTTGTCCCCACCCCTGGAGGTGTCCGAGGAACACCTGGATGTGGCACTCTGGGCTGGGTGACAAGGTGGGCATTGGGCACGGGGTGGATTTGATGTCCCAGAGATATTTCCCAACCTCATGATTCTCTCATCCTGTTTGGACACACAGGCCAAACTTCTCTCTCAGTGAACAGCCCAGGGGTGATGCTACAACATGGGAATATTTAAGATATTGTCACCCTCCACTGTCACTCTCCAGGCTGGGGACACCAAGGGGTCTGCGTGCAGAGCCCTCTGCTCCCTCACTGCAAAGGGACACCTCAGGTGTCCTTCTGTGACCTCAGCCCTTCTCCAGGCCACCATGAAGTCCTTGCAGGACCTGAGGGATCTGTTTCTGGCACCTTCCAGCAACCTGTGGGCTACCTGTGGTTGTCCCATCCCTGGGAGTGCCCAAGGCCAGGTTGGACAGGGCTTGGAGCATCCTGGGCTAGTGAATGGTGTCCCTGCCCATGGCAGGGGGTGGCACTGGGTGATCTTTGAGATCAGAGTGACTTTGGCAGGGTCAGTCAGCCCCAATTTGGGCAATTAATTAGTCAGGACAGCCCTAAAATGGGCAGGTACACAGCCAGGGCACCCAGAAGTGGCCACGGCTGCTCTGTGAGACCCATGGCATGGTTTGGGTTGGAAGAGGACCAGGCAGGGCAGTTGGGGTGCTGAGAGATGTTGGAGCATCCTCACTGTGGCCATTCCATGAGGAACTGTGGGATCCAGCGGTCAGGACAGACACTCCAGCAGCCCCTGGGGACCTGCAGCCTGTGCTGAGACCAGTGCCTGTCCCAGGCAATATTCCCTGGGGTGGGAATGTGGGTTGGTTTAGCCCTTTCTGGCCTTTCCTTCCTTCCCTTCCTGTGCTGCTGTACTCATTTATATATATATATATATTTATATCTATATCCCTGGGCACTACCACAGCCAGAATGTGTGCTGTGCAATACAAGCAGCGCTCAGTAAATCCTGCATTAGGTTCAGCCTCTGCCTCTCTCCCCAGAGCACATCCCAGGGGCTGTGTTTGCTTTTCAAAGCTCTCCCAGGGCATTCCTCGCTGGCTGCTGTTCCTTCCATCCTTCTCCTCCATCCCTTTCATTCCCAGCCCGGTGCTGCAGTGCAGGGCAGTCCCTGCCATGGTTTCCAGCCCCAAAATTCAGGTGCTCTCCTGGCAGGACTGTCTCGTCCAGGAAAAACAGCAACCACACGAGCTGGCTCCTGGTTCCACCCGAAAATTTGGCAGGTGTACAACAAACTTACCCGAGCCTTATTAGCAGCAGATCCAGGGGGAGGGAGGGAGGGGCTGGAGGAGCCTCTCCAACCAAAATAATAACAGAGGAAGAGCAGCTGAGTTGTTGTTGGGTTTGTGTCAGGGGAAGCTGAGGGTTAGGAAGAAAACCCTGCTTGCCTGCTTTAGCTCTGGAACTTCCTTATCTTTGGCTGAGGGAAAGGAGGGAGCAGGGATGGGCAGCAGGAGCTGCTTCCCACCCAGTGAAGGCTCTGCCTGAAGGTTCTCATCCAGATGGATGCATGGAATGATGGCACTGACTTGTAACCGACTCCTGCAGACAATCCACACCGTTCCTTTATTTCACCTCAGCTCTGGTGACAGAAGAGCTCGGCCACAGGGATCTCCAGACTGTTGTCCCCCCTCTTTTCCCTCCTGTTTCACACCAGCATATTGATGAAAGTGTACTTCTCCCCTTGAGTCATTCCCACTTTCTCCCCTTGAGTCATTCCCACTTTCTCCCCTTGAGTCATTCCCACTTTCTC
>JAWWMP010000057.1:1324569-1337671 GCA_035047865.1 Dendrocincla tyrannina | reverse complement strand
TTGAGTCATTCCCACTTTCTCCCCTTGAGTCATTCCCACTTTCTCCCCTTGAGTCATTCCCACTTTCTCCCTTTGGGCCATTCCCACTTTATCCCTTTGGGTCATTCCCACTTTCTCCCTTTGGGTCATTCCCACTTTCTAACCTTGAGTCATTCCCACTTTCTCCCTTTGGGTCATTCCCACTTTCTCCCTTTGGGTCATTCCCACTTTCTCCCCTTGGGTCATTCCCACTTTCTCCCTTTGGGTCATTCCCACTTTCTCCCCTCTCCATTTAGCAACAGTTTTTAGGTTAAAGAACAAACTCCCCCATCCTCTGCCACCCCAGCTGTGTTTGTGTCTCTGCCCCCGTTCCCCACACACCTGAGAAGTGGCAGCTGCCCTGGAGCAGAGATTCCAGACCACTGATTGGGATAAATCCCACTTCTCCATCACCAGTGTCTCTGTCACTGGCACTTTGAAGCTACAAAGGACCTCAGAGGCACAATTTTATTCACAGAACTGTAATTTATATTTGTCTCTTTTGTCCTGTTTCTATCTTTCATTCTACCCAGGTCTTCAGGTATCCCACAGAGAACATTATAAGCCCACAGGAAGGCCCATGGATTATTGGCGTAGGGGTTTTTAGCCTTTGCCAAGCTTCTCCCCACCTTTATTTAGGTGTGCCCCTTTGCCGGTAACTCATTGGCATTGCTTTATTTAAATTCCCCTGGCCATTTGCACACTATAAATAGCAGATGGAAGAAGTTGAGTCTAATTTTGGTGTCTAAAGCTGGTGGAACAGGGCTCAGAAAGTGCTAAATCAGGGCTTTTTAAAGGGAACCCACTCAATGGGCACCTCTGCATGGTGAGCTGAGGAGAGACGAAGGTCAGCAAGGACACTCAGGCCTCGTTTCATGAATAAAAAGGCTTTTCTGATTAAAATCTCATTATTCATGACCTTATTTAGAACAGCCTTTACCTCCTCTCGCACTCTGAGATTTCACAGCAGAATTTTGCTGGCAAATAATGAACTGTTTGGGTTTTTTCCCCTCGTTTTGTGTCCGCAAACACCTTTCATACATTGATTTCTCAGGGTTTCCTTGGACGCTTTTCCCAGCCCACATTTCCAGGCTGAAGGTGTCCTGGATAGAAGCTCAACTATTGAGCACTGCAGAGTTTGATCCTACGTATCAAATAACTATTTTAATGGAAAAAAGGAACATTTTGGCACCAGCCAGCCAGGAGTTAATTGGCACTGAGGAGATTCCCTTTGGAGCAGGAGATAATCCCAGAGTAGCCCATTCCCATCGGGGTATATCCAGCACTGGGAGCTGTCAGGGGCAGGATTTTGGATTAAATTGAGGGTTTATCTCTTTTGTTATAAAAACTTCTCTTGGAATGCGTCAGCAGAGGGTGACATTGTGCAGGTTTGGGAAATATCTGGAGTGCCATCAACAAAAACTTTGGAGGCTGAAAGTGCCCGGAATGGGTTAAAACCCAAAGAAAAGGCCATGAAGTTTTGTGGAAATGTGTATGAAATGATCAGGAGTTATTTTAATGCACTAAGAAAATATTTTAAATCTAAATATTATTTCTGTGCTAGCAAGTCTTAGTTTTATAAATACCATTTGATTTTTTTTTTAATATATAAAATTATGCACCTGACCTGCGTTTTCACGTGGCTTTGATGGAGTTTTGAGGTTTTGGAAGGGAAACTCTTGTATTCCGGGAATGTGGTCGATCCAAGTGATATTCTGCAAGAATATAAAAGCATATAAATGTCAGATTGTGCTTCTATAAAGGAAATTTGGGCTGTTCCTTTGCGGTTTTTTAAGACCGTTGCTGTGAACTGAACTCAAACTAAGTGTGAAGGGCTTTGATCCAGATGTTGAAATGTGTTTGTGGTGGATTTTGCTTTATTTGCCTGAGGATCAGGTATCCCCAGGTGCTTCCACTGCACTCACGGTGACAAAGCCCCCACCGAATCATCAACACAAGGCAAACCCCTTCATGATCAACCCAAGAGGAAGATTGTTTGTAGCTACACAGGGAATGCTCAGTCTCTGCTGGCTGGAGTGGGTGCTCCAGAATATTCTGGGTTGGAAGGGACCCACAAGGACCATCAAGTCCATTTCTTAAGTGAATGGCACACAAAGGGATCACCCAACTTTGGTGTGATCAGCACCGGGCTCTGACCCTTCAGCAGGTGTAGGGAACGCACCACAATTTTAAAAATTCCCCCCCAAAACCCATCAGCAGATCTGCAGGACACACAGCCAGTGGTGGCTGCAGGCTTGTGAGAGGAACTCCTTGTGCTTCCAGCTGCCCCCCAGCCCCGTCCCACCCGGGACAATACAGACAGATAAGATAATGGCTGAGGAGCGAGTGGAAAATCCCTCCTGTGTTCTGGTGCCATTCCCAATGGCCACAGCTCCGGCGGCACCGCACGAGAAGCGTCTCCAGCACAAAGGGCTGCCAAGGCCCCTCCAGCTCCCACTGTGACGCTAAAGCTGCTCCAAACATCCCATGCTGGGGCCCCTCACAGTGGGGACGGGAACCGGGGCTACGTGACCCGGAGCTCCTGGCATTCCCAGAGCGGGGCTCGGCTCTTCCCGCTGCCCTCGGGAGCCCAAGGGTGGAATATCCCATTGGGGTTTCTCTCCATGGTGTGCCCTGGGGTACAACTGGATGTCCAGGGAGCCTGGATAGTCAATGGGAGAGGAGGGTTGGTGGTGGGGACGCGGGTTTGGGATGGGTGTTGCCACCCAGCCCTGAGGAGCAGTAGGGAATGCAGGGCACTTTTGGTGTTTTTCCCAGAATACACTGATTTGGAACCCACATCCAGTCCAGCTCATGTTCCCACACAGGACCATCCCCAAGAGTCACCCCCTGTGCCCCAGAGCATCATCCAAACCCTCCTGGAGCTCTGGCAGCCTTGGGGCTGTGCCCACTGCCCTGGGGAGCCTGGGCAGTGCCCACCACCCTCTGGGGGAAGAACCTTTTCCCTGAGATCCCACCCGACCCTGCCCTGACCCATCTCCAGGCCCTTCCCTGGGTGCTGTCCCTGGTCACCAGCTCTTGGGCTTGTCTTTTGCTGAGGCTTCACAGCCAGATTTGTTGTTTCTGGCCGTCCCAAGACAGTTTATTCAGCATTGTGGAAAAGGTTGTTCTGGTGTCCACTTGCCGGCTGGGCTGGTTCAAAAACACCTCTTAAAGCAAAAGAATTCTCTAGTTTTCAAAGGGCACCCCTGATTTCAAACCTGCTGGATCTGCCAGATGGCACCTGAGTGCTTTTCTTGCTGGTTAACAGAGGGATCTCTGCCTTGTCCCCACTTCTAACAGCTCTGGAGTTGTCCAGCAAACCCGAGAGCTCATTCTCTCCTGGATTTCTGAAGCATGAAATGGGAATCTTTAGGCATGGAGGAAAGTGCTGCAGGAAGGAGGGCAGGCTAATCAATTACTTGACTAATGTGTTGGAGCTGCAGGTGATATTTAGCCGAGTGATGTCCCTCAAAAAGGGATGTTCTCACCTACCCAGGAGTTTGGGATTTCAGGTAGGAATTAGGCAGCACATCTGACAAGGTGCAAAGGATGCCACCAAGCCACTAATTTCTCTTGGCATAATAATCCATAAAGAAACAGCCAGTGGACCCGGCAGCCCCCTGGGAGCCAGGACATGCAGGTTTTATTTTGTGCCAGAGCAGTAAAAATGCATTTCCACCACCCAGTTCCCTTCTCCTGCCCTCCTTAGCCCATGTTTTCTCACCCTACACCCCCAGCCTAGCCCCAGTTATGGGCTGCAGGAACTACAGAAAGACAAATGACATTTAATGCTGTTTCACACTGAAACCCAGAGAATCTGGACAATTCAGACAACTGCATTTTTGAAGTGTTTCAGATTTCAGGGGGAGGTAATTCCCTAATTTAGCTAAGCCAACTTACCCTCTCCCAAGAGGAAAAGCTCCGTGCTTGCACCCTGAATGTCCTCAGCGTGCAGAATGAAATTATTTACCAGCTGAAGAAGTATGAATATCAAAAGGTTCATTAAGCATTCCAGCTAATTTGCTCTGGTCTGTAAAATTTGGTTGGGGAGAAGGGGTGGATGAAAGGGGTTAGGCTTTTGCATGGTCAGTGCTCAGCTTTCAAACCTCTGCATGGTGTGGAACTAACTCCCATATTCCCGGGCCCCTGGAGGGTGAGGGATTCTCATGTGGGCTCATCAGGAGCTGGAAAAATATTTTTCCAGTGACATTTGTGCACTTGCTTTGTCTCTTCAAGCTGGGGGTGAGAATTGTCTCCTTGTAACATTTCACTGCGTGGTTTTCCAGTAGTTTTCTTTGGGTTTCTGGTTTTTTTTTTTAAGGATGAGTTGTTGATATCTATTTTATTTGCTGCTTTTTCTCAGAAGCTCTTTGTGTGAACTGCTGGTGCCAGTCCTATGTGTAGTTCATGGGATGCTGAGTGCCAGAAATGAGCTCATGCCACAGAAGGTTCCATGTGTCCCAGAGATCCAGGCACACAATTCTTCTCCCTTTTCCATAGTTGTGGTCACAGGGGAATCCACATTTTGATATTTGAGTCACCACTTCTCTAAAGAGCACAGTCCCAGCTCTGGGCTCTCCTGATTCCTCTGACATGGTCAGAACTGAATTAAAACAAGACTTCTTGGCTTCTATAAGATCCCAGGGTCAGTGGCCACATGTGGGAAGGGAATCAGAAAATGCAAAGGGTTTTCAGTGCCTTCTCAAATCACATCTTCACATTGAAATGAAGCTACTGCTTAATAGGAAAACAAATAAATCTAATTGAATGATTTGAAACGAAGCGAGCTTTTTCGTTTCAGGTCGGCTGAAATGGTTTTACTCCCTTAGATTAAAATGTTTTCATTCTTTATCTAAAAAAAATCAAACAGAAACCTGAAACATTCTCCCTGTGTTTGGGGATGTGACTGCCAAACTGTAAAACTCCAGCTCTGCACTAACCAGAACAGAAATACCTGTTCCCACCTGAGAGGGACAGGCTCAAACATTATTCTCCAGGTATTCAGGGCTCTTCTGGGAACACCCCGGTGGTGGGAAATGCTTTTGACTTTCCTCCTCATCTCGAATTCCCAAGTGAGAAGTAGCTGTGAGAGGTTTCACCTCCTGCCCTGTGTCTGTCAGGGCACAGTTGCCTCACCAGGGAAAATGATCATTGCAAGCCCCTGAAAGATCCCTTGTTACACCCAAAAATACCTACAGGATGAAGTCATGTGTCCTGGTGGATGAACCCCATGGAGTATTGTGCACACAGAGCTCTCTGCCTCCTGGGACAACTCCTCTGTGGGGCTGCAGACTTTGGAGCTTCTGCCTTGGCCAAGGGACAGTCGTGTCCTTCCAGTCCTTGGGGCTGCAGAACGTGTTCAGCACAGCTCTGCTCTGGGGCTGGGCTTGGCCTCCCCCCATCCTTTAGGCAGATTGATAGATGAGGCTTCAAATATTTAATGTATGTAAAATTTACTCTAACCTTTCCCCCCAAAATTAAACTTCAGAGGCTGTGGGTATGATGGGGTGTAGCTGAGCTGTGTGCTCAGCACAGCCCACTTCTGATGGAGTGGATTTCTTTGACTTCACCTTGGGCACATTCACCTAATGGTGGAAGGTGTCAGGAGAGGCCACCACGCTGTGCCAACAGGCAGCCAAGGTCCCCAGTCCTTCTGGCGTGGTGCTGTGCCTGCCCCTCTGGAAAAGCATCTCCTTATCCTGGCAGAATATTTGCTGTTGGGCTCCAGCGTCCCACCAGTGGCACTTGTGGTGCCTGGCTTGTCACCCTGGGCTGGGAGCTCTGCTGGTGGCACAGCTGAGGCTCTGTCACTGGTGGAGGTCTCTGAGCACCACGTAGAGCAGAGCAGCGTGTCGAGAGGTTTGTTTTGCTCCCCGGAGCAGGAGCACGGTGTGACACCAGCTGAGCACAGCTTGTTGTGCCCTTGGAAGACAATCCCTGTCCCAGGACCCGCAGGAGAAGCTTCACAGAAGCCTTTACACCTCTTGTTGTCTCTTGTGGTCAAGAATAGAAGCCAGAAGACCTCCTGAGAGGTCAGGTGGCATCTCCGCAGCGATGCCTCTCGTTTCGGTGCTCTGCCTTGGGTTGTGCTGGTGCAGCCCCTGCCTCGCCGACCTCGCCTTGCTCCCAGCCCTCTCCTCCCCCCTCTCCATCCACCCTGAGCTCCTTTCCCGGCCGCTGGAGGTTTTAATATTCAGGCCGTACCTTCCACATGAGCTGTGCTGAAGAGTTGACGTGTCGGAGTTTATTGATATCACATCGGGCCGCGCGGGGCTGTCAGCTGCACATTCAGCCTCTCCAGACCCCCTAAGGTGCTGGTGCTGGCAGCTCTAAAGGAATCTGCACAAAAAACCAGCCTTTTTTGTTTTGTCCAAGGTGAGACAATGCGGGCAGGGCCCTGCACCAGATGACAGGGCTGATAAAGGACCAAGCGGCGCAGGGATATCTTTCTTTCTTTGCGCTCCTTCATTCAATCCTTCTTTCTGTCACTTGCATTCTCTCCTCCCCGATACTTTCCTTTCTTCTCTTTCTTCTGGGAGCAGAGAGCAGCAGAGACAGGCCCAGGGGTTCAATTGCAGGCGAATGTCACAGCCCAGCTCCTCGACACGTTTGCAGCGGCAGCCCGAGCTGCTCTTGGCCAACTTGACGAGGGGCTCGTGGGTTCTTTCTCCCCAGGGCTCTTTGGTGTTTTCCCCGTGGGCTGAAATGAATGTAAAGCTGTGTTTGTGTGTGTGTGTCTGGGGGGGAAAGCAGGCAGGGGAGGGCAGTGAATAGGGAGAGAAAGAGGGAGAAGTGCAGTGGAGAGAGCAGGAAAACAAGTGGAAGTAGCAGCGAAGCAAGAGGATGTGTTTGTACACCCACACATGTGTATAATATGTATATATATAGTGTGTGTGTATCTATTTAAATAAAACAAAGGCCACAGGCATGGGAAGGAAGCAGAAGAGGCTAGGAAGAATCAGATGCTCTCCAAGGACAGCTGCCTTAATGACTTTTGCTGCATCCCTCTGTTTTCCCAGAGCACAAAGTGAAGGAAGGGAGGTGGTCGCTCGTGCCCACCCTCACACACCTCCTGGCTCCAGGCAGCGGGGCTGACACTCAGATAAATGAAGCAGGGCTTGCAAACAGCAGGAGCAATGTGTTTTTCATGTGTGGTTAAGTGGTGTCTGGTGCCTCATTCTCACAGGCTGGTTTTTCAGGATTGGGAAAGGTTTATGAGGTTAAATTTGTTTATCTTTCCTGAAAGAGTCTTATAGTGAAAGGTCTTTAATTCGATGCATCCAGCCAGAGCTGGAACAGCAGAAGAAATACAGGGCAAGATTAAGGGTCGTTGGCAGAGCTATGTAGGGGTTTGGGATGAAAATAAAAGAGGGTGTTACAAACTGGGAAGGAGCAGCAATGATGGAGCCGTGAGAGGACCTCAGGGTAGGAACAGCAAGGCAGTGATGGCCAAGATTGAGATGTGCTGGCAGAGCCCGTGGGGCCCAGAACTGGAACAGAAGGAGTGGCAGGACTTCAAGTACATGAGCAGAGCCGTGCTGGGACAAAGCCAGGGGGAGCAGAGGTTGGAAAATGTGAAGGCTGTGTTTGTGGGGCTCGCTAGGATGGCACGGCAAGTCTGTGCAGATGTGATGAACGGGTCACACCAAGGGCAGTCCAGCTCAGCTGTGAAGGAAGACCCTTCTGGTGAGGCATCAGCAGCACCTGAGACATGGCTGTGGTGCTTCTGCTCAGCCAGCTTTGAGAGAATTAGTGTTTAAAAAGGAATGGAATGGATTAAGGCTGTGGGATTGGGTGTGGGATGGAAGCAAACCCAGGTTTATCAAGATAAGAATGGAGAGATAAGGGTAAAACTGCTCCCAGATGTCCATCATCTGGCTGGGGGCTGGCCCAAGTCTCCCTCCTGTGGATCTGAGGGTTGTTCTCACGAAGATGTTTGAATGGAGCAGTGTGTTTTCCACAGTGTCACCCCAGGCCCCCTCAGAGGGTGCTCACAGTGCCCATGGAGGGCAGCTGGATGTTGTATTGTGCCCACAATGAGGGGGAAACTGGTGTGAGGGGCTCCTGGACCCGACTCAAGGGCATGTGATGCCACATGTGCTTTGCTGCAGGGCTGGAGCACAGGGTGGGGTTACACCAAGCTGGGCATCACTGGGGTTTCCTTGTAGTTCCTTAACCCTGGCTGGAGCTTCCACCCAGTGCAGGCAGGGCATGAATTTAGTGGATGAAAGACAGGGACAAGCTGAGCTTAAGGAAAGAGGCTCCTTGCTGAGCTGGGGCCATGCCCAGGGCGATATACCCCTGCCAGGACCCACACTGAAAACACAGAGGACCAAGCCAAACATGAACACTGAATTTCACCTTTTGCTCCATCACCTCCTGGTTTTTCAGCTGTAGGTATCATAGACACACTTGTCCTCCCTGCCTGGCTGTGCATCCTGCAGGCCAGGTGTTCTGTTCTGGCTTTACCTGCTGCTTTAACTCTGAAATCAAGGTGGTCACCAAAGGCTCACACCTCCCACCCTCAATGCCAGCGTCCTGCCTACCTGTGCCCAGTTCCCCTGCCCAGCTCAGCCCCTGGGGGATGTGTTTGTGCTGCTCCAGCACCTTCCCCATGTCACTGAGGGATTGTTCCAAGGGAAGGGGAGAGATGAAGCTGCAAAGGGAAGAAAGCAAGAGAGGGAAAAGCCCAGAGGAAGCGAGCAGAGCTGTTTTCCCCCTCTCTATTTATTCCCTCTGTATCCCAGCTGGTCTCCCCCTGCTTCCCAATTTTGGGAGCACTCTCCAGCAACACCATTTGAAGGGAGGCAGAGGAGCCAGCAAGCCCCTGCAGTCCCTCCCGTGCAGGGCTGTGCTGGACGCTGCGCCTGCCACAAGCACGAGGCCATGAATATTGAAGTGAAAAAGGGGCCTTTTATGGACTTCACAGATGTGCTGGGACTTGGGGCAGGCCTCATTACCTCGGGGTTCTTTAAAAGGCCAAACAAAAGCCAGAAGAAAGAGTGTTAGGGGTGGAGGGGGCAGGGAGGCGAGAACTAGAAAAAAGTTGAAAGAAAAGAAAAGACGGCCCGAGTTGATGGATATTCCATCTGTTTATGTTCAGGCCAGTGCTGGGAATTAACAAAGGCTGTTGGAGACGTAGGCTCTCTTTTGCCCTCCTTCCCTCCCTCCCTCCCTCCCCATCTTCCTCCAAATGTTGGGCATGGTTTGGTTTTGTTCAGTGCTCACAAGGGGCAGAATATGTGGTATTTTTTGTGGCCATGTGTCTTTCCGTGGGGGCACCACAGCTGGTACTTCCCTGCCAGAGCCGGAGCGGGGTCGGGATTTGCTGATGTCTCTCCCTAATTTCACATTCGCCCCTCCAGGGTCAGATCCCTCCACCCAGATAAACCAGTACAAACTCCTTGGCTCCTACTGGAGCTGCTCTGGTGTGTGTCAGCAACGGGGTTTGCTTGGGCTCTGTCCATTGGCAAAGAGCATCTGGTTAGGGATGCAATTCCTTCTTCTTTGTGAGTTTGGAAAAACTACATCTAGTTTGGCTTCCAGTTTCGAGGCAAAGGTGTTTTCCAAACCCAGAGTTACCTGGAATGGCTGCAGTTGATGGAGAGAGGAATGCCAAGAGAGCTGGGGGGTAGGTCTTCACTCAAAGCAAGTGCTTTCCAGTCAATGGATGACTCTTCCAAGGAAAACAAGTCCTCTCTAGCTTTCTCTGTCCAAAATCTTGCAGTGTTCCTCTCGTAGTTGTGCCTCTGAGCCAGGCCAGACCTGGCCCCAAAAGGTTTAGGCTCTTGTTCAAGGAGATTTAGAGATTTTATAGTGGAAAATGGAGGTGAATTTCGGACCTCTGTGCATCCCAAATTGACAAAGGAAAATCTATAATCCTTTGTTTAGAATCCCACATGTATTTCGTGGCCAAGTGAATGGCTTGGGTTGGAAAGGACCTTAAAGTTCATCTATTTCCAACCCCAGATATTCCTGTACAAGAGTTCTCTTAAAATCTTCTTTAGGAGGCAAATCCTGGCAGAGCTGGGAGCAAAGTGAGTTTTGGGTGAGCGCTCAGGGAAGCAGCACTGCCAGAACCACGTAAAACTTCACACACTGCACCACCTTTGGCTCTTGGAGCCTGGCAGGTGAATGTGGGGCTCCTCCTGGCTGGATCTTTGGGATTCAGACCTGGAAAAATCACTGGATCTTGCATTCCAAGGCTGAACAGGTGATGTGGGTTCTCACTGTGGCCATTCCACACGTGGGGAGCTGCTCATGCTTGGACACCTTTTGTGTGGACTCCCCTTTCATCCATTAAATCTCCAGCTTTCCTTCCTCCCTCCAGCTTCTCCTTCCACATCTGATGTCACTCACTCAGCAGGGACCTTGACACGAGGAGGGAATTCTCCAGCTGTGAAACACCTCTCCCCCTGACCCCCAGCCCCTTTTCTCTGTGCAGCCCAGACAGACACACACACAGACAGACAGACACTGCCTCTGCCTCCCTGCCAAAGAGCACTAGCTCCACTGTGAGTATTATTTCCAGGCTGGAAAGCCCATAATGGACATTACCTCAGCCTGTGGTTTGGTTACAGCTGGTCAGTTCAGGGCCTGAATAATAAAAACCCAGAGAAATACCCAAAGCCTTCTCCCCCAAGCCCTCCCCACTAACGCTGTGCTGAACACTGCAGCCCCCAGCTGAGCTGTAAATGACTTTTTCATTTTCCTAGACCTGCTCCCTGCTCTGTTTGGTATTCAAGGGCACCCCACCAACAGGCACTGTCATTCTGCTCGGCCCGAATTACTTGATTAAAACGCGTATCAACCATTATGTGATTGGTTTTGTGCCGCTGCTGCTCCACAGCACAGCCCTCTAAACTATGTTAAACTGTAATACAGCTGCACAGGCACGAGCAAACGCTGCGGAATGGGCAGTTTGCAGGTCGGGAAGGGGAGGGAGGGAGAAACCCAACCCTTTATTGTACGTGCTGGGTCGATTATTGGGGTTTTTTTGTGTCTGGGAATGTGCTCCGAGAGGGGAAAGGGGGGCAAGAGATGAATTTGAAACACCTGCCCCCCTTTGCAGTCCCACCTGCTGCTGAATAGGTTTGGAGGTGGGCAGGGGTTATTTGGGGCACTTCTTGCTCACTGGGCACTCAGGACTTCGTTGTCTTCCAAGGACAGAGGGATGAGGGTGTTCTGGGGTTTGTGCTGGAAGGAAAAACCAAGGCAATACCTTTCTGTGCTGCTGCCCCTGGGTAGTGTTTCCTCTCACAGTCCTGTTGGCATTTTGATGGGATTTGTTTGCTTTCTGCCAGAGGGGAAAGGCAGAGGCTGAGAAGTCAGGGAGAGCTCCAGCCCTTCCTTCTCAAGCCATGGAGTGCAGGTCCAGCACAGGAGACACGGCCTGTGAATAAACCACTGTGGCTTGGTGGTCCTTCTTCATCCCAAACCCCTTGCGGGGAGCGGGAAGCACGAGGTGTGCAGTGCCACCCTCCCTGCTCCACTGTGGGCAAGGTCCATGGCAAGGACTTCACTGTGGTCATGGGATGGGTTGGGCTGGAAAGGACCTCAAATGTCACCCAGTGCCACCCCCTGCCATGGGCAGGGACACCTCCCACTAGCCCAGGGTGCTCCAAGCCCCATCCAGCCTGGTCTTGGACACTTCCAGGGATCCAGGGGCAGCCACAGCTTCTCTGGGCACCCTGTGCCAGGGCCTGCCCACCCTCCCAGGGAAGGATTTCTTCCCAATATCCCTCTTGTTCTGTCGCTCCAGGCCCTTGTAAATAGTCTCTCTTCATCTTTCCTGTCAGCTCCTTCAGGTCCTGGAAGGTCACAGTCATGTCCCCCCAAATCCTTTTCTTCTCCAGGCTGAACAATCCCAGCTCTCTCAACCTTTCCTCATGGCAGAGCTGCTCCATCCCTCCAATAAACTCCTCTGGACATATATTTATATATATATATACATTATTATTTTAGGCCCCCATGGCAAGGTACCCAAGCAGGAGGTGAGATGGGAACCTCCTCACAGCACCATGTCCACATGGCCCCATTTATTAAGGCAATGCCAGGCAGCAGAAACACCACCAAGAGGCTCTTTCTAACTGTCCTCCAGCATAAAATAACCTGAAGTTGGTCCATGTACCTGAAGTTCTGGCACATGTGGGACTGGAAATATGTTCATGGCTCCTGGGGCCACCGAGCCTGACAGCTTTGGTGGGTGGAGAGCCTTGTGAAGAAGGGGGGACCTTATGTTGGTCCGTAATCTGGGGGTTTTCAGGCCTTGCTGATACCTCCGAGGTGAAGGTTTCTTCCTTCTCTCATGCCATCAAATCCAAGCTCTCCTGTGGCTGCATTGGCTCCCCAGCCACCCCCCTCCAGATGGGTTTTGTGGAGCACCTCGTTGCTCCAGCTGTGTTTGGGTGCCTTTGCTAAAGCCAATTCCAGCACAAAGGTGCAGTGGTAGCCAAGCCATTCAAAACCCCCTTCCCTTCCCCCCTTCCCCAACACACATTTCATTTTTTAGGCTGGTGCAGCTGGAAGGAAGAGAGAAAGAGAGGAAATGAGATGAGAAACAGTGTTTAGCTCCCCTTTCCCCTCTCACAAAACCCGAGCCCCACTTTAATGAATGCGTTTTCATGCCTGGTCCTCTCTGCCAATCCTTCCAGACGGCTCCAAGGTGCTCCAAGACAAGGCAGCAGGTCCTTGTAGAGCATCAAGGGCTCAGGCTGAGCCTGGAGGGTCTTCTTGTGGCCGATTCCACCTAATCCTGTTGATTAATTTAACTCCAGGGCTAAGAGGAGCCCAGGAGCAGGGAATGGAGAGGGGAAAGGCAGAGGGGGTGGAAGGGAGGCAGAGGAGTGAAGGGAATGGGGAGAGGGAGGACATGGCCAGTCTGTAATTAGGAAGGGTTTTTCTTGGTTCTTTCCTCCAGCTCCAGGTCATTTCTGCTCCTTTCAAACCCCTCCAAAGAGCTCTTGCTAATTGTACCCCAACCTGGCCTGGCAGCATTACTGAGGAATGAGATTTTGGGGCAGCATTATTGAGGGGTGGGGGTTTTGGGGCAGCATTATAGAGGGGTGGGGGTTTTGGGGCA
>JAWWMP010000057.1:1299868-1318127 GCA_035047865.1 Dendrocincla tyrannina | reverse complement strand
CTCTTCCGATCTTGGGGCAGCATTATAGAGGGGTGGGGGTTTTGGGGCAGCATTATTGAGGGGTGGGGGTTTTGGGGCAGCATTATTGAGGGGTGGGGGTTTTGGGGCAGCATTATTGAGGGGTGGGGGTTTTTGGGGCAGCATTATTGAGGGGTGGGGGTTTTGGGGCAGCATTATTGAGGGGTGGGATTTGGGGGCAGCATTATTGAGGGGTGACATTTTGGGGGCAATATTATTGAGGAGTGGGAGCTTTGGGGCAGCATTACTGAGAGGTGGGGTTTTGGGGGCAGCATTATTGAGGAGTGTGAGTCTTCCCCAGCTCATCCTGAAGGTGCAGAACTTGACCTTGGTCCACACAAACCTTCAACAAGTCCCTTCACATGGTTATTTCCCCCCTCTTGCACGAGCCATGTCCTACCTCTGCTCCCAGAAGGTGCCTGTCCATTGGAATAGTCCCTCTGGAGAAGAGGGGAGAGCTTAGGATTTTTCACACTGGCATCCTTGTTTTCACTCCCACGGTGATGTCTGTGTCTTTTTATTTCTAAAAGTATAGTGTTTTATTTCTCTAAGTATTGCAAAGCAAAGAGGTTTGAGCAGTTTGTTTTCTTTCTGAGCTACAGACCAGTTGCACTAAAAATCGAAGATGGAATTGCTCTTGACAAATAAAATCCAGCAGGATGAGTGTGTGTGACACACACACTTTTCTCTCCATTTTTCCCTTTTCCCTGCCTTGTCCTGCTGTGAGATTTTCCCCTCCCTGCTCTGCTCTTTCCTGTCAATCTTTCCCAGTGGGATATCCTAGGGGAGCTCTGTGGTGGACAGCTAGCTGGCCCCATCCTTCATCACAACTCCTCATTGGAAAACCACCCAAGGAGCTGCTTCTAGATGTTTCTCCACCTTCTTATTGACATTGTTGTGTGTGCTGAGTAAGTGTAGAACACCACCAGCTCGTGATTATTCCTACAGCAATAGTGACCCTGTGCAGGAGCCTGGAAACTGGGGTTTCCCCCTGCTCACAACCATTTTCCACACAGGCCTGCGTTGAATAAAATGAAATGTTTAAATTTGGGGTGAATCCCCAGCGAGGGAATCTCCTCGAGTTACTCCTGCAGCTTCTAATTGCCAGGAATCTTCGTGGGGATTGTGGCAGTGGTTTCTCCAGGATATTTCAGCTGTTGAGGAATGGCAAAGACCTGTTGAGTTGCACGTTAGGCAGGTAAAGGAGGCTCTCCATGCTAACAGGGGATGTGTTGTATAACAGGCTCGTCCCAGCTGGAAAACTTTATCCCTCCCCAGTTCCCTGTCTGACAGGAGCAGCTGCACCGTGTCAGACCAGCTGGTCCCAGACATATCCTGGGATTTTTCTTGCCCTCTTGGTTTCATCTTTGTAGTCGGGCTCTTGGAGCCTTGGACTTGGCACGAGGAGCTGCGGCTTCTTTTCCCAGCTTTGCCCCTGACTCACAGGGTGACCGTAGGTGGGTGCCTTCCACGCCTGGGAAACGGGGATGATGCCAGTCAGGAGCTGTTGGGAGGCTTGGGAATAGGGAAGTTTGGATTGCAAGGGCTGGCTCTGTACCCTTTTGACCCCATGGGCAGCACTGATGGCCGTGGGTGGGACAGATTGTTCCTCATGACAGTCATCCTCTCCCAAAACTCCACGGTCAAATCAGGGATCCTCGATTAGGAGCTTAAAGGGGTTGAAGAAAGTTTGGCCATTTTCCCTCCGAGTCGTCTGCAGACAGAAGTGAAGTGTGGGAGATGAAATGTGTTCCAAACCCTTTTCCAGACTGGTTTCCCTTCTCCTGGGGAGATGCTGGGTGCCAGCAGCTGGAGCAGATGGGCTGCAGGGAGAGGACATGGCCCTGCCACCAGGTGGGCAGGAGAAGGGGATGTCTCAGCCATGGTCACGCTGTCCCAACAGGACTTGTTTGGTGCATGAGGAGAAACACCACAACCAACCTTTCCTGTGCCAAATTGCTCACAGGCTGCAAGTTCCTACTAAGTGTGTGCAGTGTGTGTGTACTAACTCTACATAAACGTGTTGTAACTGCAGAGAAATGCGACACTTTGTGTATTTTCCTTCCTCGGTGTTTCCCTTCCCTTTCCCTCTCACACCCTGGACACAAACACACCTCTGTCCTGAATTTTTTTTTTCATACCAAACATTCCCAGGGAAGACACGACCTAATTAATAATCACTTCAGTGATGAACTTAAATTTACTGCCTGCTATGGGTTTCCAGATGTGCTTTAGCACAGCGTGGGACTCCAGGGTCCAGATGGGCTTCTACCTGCCCCAAATCATCTGGGACCCAGATGTGGAGGGCTTTTATTTTCGAGTGCAGATGTTCCTTTTAGTTGACACTCCAGACCTTCCTTCAAAGTGGACAAAACCAAAAAACTAGTTTAGGAACAACCTTTTGCTAGGGGCAATAACGCTGTCTTGAAAATGTGGGGCAGAGCCTGCTCCTCTGAAATCAACGGGGAATTTCTCCCTGATTTTGGTGAGAAATTAAAAAAGAAAAGGTTTTTGACCTAAAAGATGAGCGTGTGTGAAGATCTTTATGTATTTATTAGTAAGGCAGAGAGAGAAGGAGGGAAAACGTCTTAAGGTGCTGTTTTTACCCCCCAAACAAGCCACCCCTTCCCCTGCAGCAAAGTTCCCCTGACTCCAGCACAACTGTGTTCTCCCAGCTCCGACATCCTCCCCGTGAAGCCCTCAAGACATAAAAGCATTTTTGTTTTGAATGCAGAGGCATTTTGTGGTGATCTCAGTATAAACAAGCGAGCTCCGGGGGGATATTTGCCTCCTACTCCTCAAACTGCAGCAGCTGTCGGGGAAGTCACAGCTGCCGTTCCCAGCCCTGACGAGGGAAGAGGCAGATTTTTGGATGATGATAATATAGAGGCTGAAAAACACCGTGAGGAACTTTAGGGAACTTTATCATCAGGCTGAGCATATGGAAGTCCTGCTTTAATCCTTGAATTAGCAAAGGTTCACCCAAAAGTAAAACTCCCTTCCCTGTGAGCGCAGTTGGGTTCTGGCTTCTTCTGACTGAAGTGGAGCTCGGTAGGGAAAAAAAAATCAGTGCACATTAAAGAGCCTCCTGTTCTCATGAGAGACAAGGAAAAGGTGGCAGAGGCCAGAGCTCTCATCCACCTCAGAGGTTCCAGATGTCATCTCGTTCCTTCTCTGCTGTCACAAAATGAATAGCACGTTTTTCACCGTCCCAAAGGCAGATGTGAAGTCTGGCCTGGGTGGGATCCTCCAAACAGCAACATCTGCACACCGTGACCTGAAACACGGGATTTGCTCCGTGAGAGCAAAGAGTGGAGTCACAGCCCCGTGTTCTTGGTGTGTCTCCTCCAAAAATTCACGGAAAGCGGAGCCAAAGTCGCTTCACTTCTTCCAGCTGTGCTTCTTTGGGCCTCAGGAGGTGACAGATGTGGCGTCAGGCTGAATGCAGGGAGAAGGGAAAGGCAGAGGTCCAGGGGAAATGAGGGAATAAGTGACTCACGAGACCTGGGGAAAGGACTTTGATGGCACCTGAATTCTGTGGAGTCGGGGTTTGTCAAAACTCCTGCTGAAATCTGGGAATTTAAGGGTTGAGGAAATGTATCCTACAGGTGAAGCCGAGCTGGAAAGGTTTTTCCCAGCTGTAAAAATTCCTGGTTGTTCTTTTTTCCCCCCCTGTCCTAACATGGTTTAAAAGAATTGAAATCTGAAGCACCAACACTTGACAGACACAGAAGGAAATGGGGCAGCACAAGCTAAAACATCACATATTGGTATTTTTATGTGCTTCTTTCAGCTTCTCCTCCATTTTCCAGTGCAAAATGTGCACCTGTGAAACCATGATTTCAAATAAAAAAATTGAAATTTCTTGAAATAAGGAAAAAAAACCCTAAATTTTCTAATTAAAATTAAAATCAGTTCTTTCTCTGTGGCGATTTGAATCAGGGATTTATGAGCCACCGTTCCCCTGCGAGAAGTTTGGATTTTCCAAAGTTTTCTTTGCAATGTGGGAAAAAATTATGGTAGGAAATGACATAAATGATATAAATCTGGTGTGTGTGTTGGGCATGGGCAGAGCTCCCTGGGAGGGTGGGCAGACCCTGGCACAGGGTGCCCAGAGAAGCTGTGGCTGCCCCATCCCTGGAAGTGTCCAAGGCCAGGTTGGATGGGGCTTGGAGCACCCTGGGCTGGTTGAAGGTGTCCCTGCCCATGGCACTGGATGATCTTGGAGGTTCTTCCACCCCAAAGTGGAGTGTCTATGATTCAATGCTTTGTTTTGATGGACAGAACCCAGAGCGCTTCACTGGGCTGCCCAACTCTTCCAACAGCCTCTCTGTGACCCTCAACCACCCAACCCTCACCTCCTCTTCCTCCCTCACCCCAGGCAACAGACTGGACGAAGGCTCTGACGTGGAATCCGAGCCAGACCTGCCCCTGAAGCGCAAACAGCGCCGCAGTCGAACCACCTTCACGGCCGAGCAGCTGGAGGAGCTGGAGAAGGCCTTCGAGAGAACCCACTACCCCGACATCTACACCAGGGAGGAGCTGGCTCAGAGGACCAAGCTCACCGAGGCCCGTGTGCAGGTGAGGAGGACACACAGCCCGTGGGGTCACCTTGGGGAAGGAGAGGGCGGTGCTGAGGATGGGGGATCTCTGCTCTGTGGGGACCAGGGGCAGGACACAGGGAATGGTCTGGAGATGGGTCAGGGCAGGGTTGGGTGGGATCTCAAGGAAAAGGTTCTTCCCCCAGAGGGTGGTGGGCACTGCCCAGGCTCCCCAGGGCAGTGGGCACAGCACCAAGGCTGCCAGAGCTCCAGGAGGGTTTGGATGATGCTCTGGGGCACAGGGGGTGACTCTTGGGGATGGTTCTGTGCAGGGCTGAGGGGTGGACTGGATGGTCCTTGTGGGTCCCAGGGTGTGACTCTTAGGGATGGTCCTGTGCAGTACCAGGAGCTGGACTGGATGACCCTTGTGGGTCCCTTCCAGCTCAGCATGTTCTGTGTTTCTGTGAGGGGTGTTGAAAGGCAGTATCATGGACACACTTCTTCTCCAGAGCCACATCCACAAGGATCTGAGGCTTAAATCCAGTTCTGCATGACCCCTGAGACAGGCTCGGTTGGTCAGAACCTGGTTCTGATAACACCAAGGTTGTGGGTTTGATGCCTCTATGGGCCATTCTCTGCAGAGTTGGACTTGATGATCCTTGTGGGTTCCTTCCAGCTCAGAATATTCTGGGATTCTGTACTGGACTCGATGACCCTTGTGGGTTCCTTCCAGCTCAGAATATTCTGGGATCCTGTAATGGACTTGATGATCCTTGTGGGTCCCTTCCAGCTGAGCATGTTCCACCCCACATTCCCATAGATTTGCAGATAGACCCTTTGGATCTGACCCCTTGCAGAAGTACCAGCTGGAAGGTTTGCTCCAGGTTGGGACCAGGAGCCAAACTTCCCCAAACTTGGCAAGGCATTTAATGCTCTGCTTTCTGCTGGGGGAAATTCCTCCCTTTGCCCAGGAGGAAACAGTTTGTTCCTGCTTGGCGTTTGAGGAGAAATCCCACCATTTACCAACCTTGCCCGGGGGAGCAGATCAGATTTTGCCAAGTTTGCAAGTTCCGTATGTGAATTTTCATCCAAGATTTTTCCCCCTCCATCTCCAGAGAGCACAAAAAAGGGCTGGGGTCGGGCAGGAGAGGGGAGGAGCAGGAAGGGAGGGTTTGGAGCCGGGGGGCTCTGACATCTACACGATTAATAGCCCTTGTGGGAACTGCACACAGAGCCCCTTATGTGTCGCAGATAAAGGCTGGGTCAGCAGTGTGTGCAAACACGCCGAGGGATCAGCAGTGTGAACAGATCGGGGGGTATAATAGAGTCCCTGGGGATGGGAAGGGGGAGGGCTCGGGGGCTGTGCCGGGTTCGAGCAGTGAAATAGAGACCCCAGCAGTCCGGGCGATGCGCTTGGGGTTCCGCACCGGGTCGTTCCTTTAAGCAGCTCCTCCCAAACGAAACGGGCTCTTTTTGGTGTTCTGGGACAAGTTTGATGTGGTCCCTCAGAAGCCAAAACTACCAAAAGGTTTTGGTGTTCTCCCTCACCTTTCCCCCTGCTCCTGGGATGAGGGTTAAGGGCTTTTCCCATTTTCCCTCGTGTTAAACCAGTCTCAGCTCTGCAATGGGCACCTTCTCACCTCCCTCCAGCTTCCCCCTGAGAGGTGCTGGTGAATCCATCACCCCTCAACATCTGTGGAGCCTGGAAAAGGAAATCCAGCTGATCTAGTGCTGATTTTAGCCAAAAGACCATGTCAGGGTGCTCAGTGTTAATTTGCTGGCCGTGTAGGGTCAGGGATAGAAGGAGCCTGGGAAAGTGGCTAATTAAGGGGAGGAAGCCTGGACTTGGAATGTGTGAATTCCCCCCAGTTTTGTTTTGCATATTTTCTTCTAATTGCTCTCCCTTGTGTAGGTGGACAGAAGATGTTAAGTGGGGAGTAAAAATAGATGTTCCTGTGGTAAAAAGATTTTTTTTTAAAATAAAAAAAAGGAATTTCGAGGGAGAACAGGGTTTTGGGAACACCTTTTTATGGGGAGAGGCAAACCTGTGTTGCACAAGGTGTGAGGGATGGTGGGAAGGAAGGGGAGAGTCCCAAAGTGCACAAACCAGCAGGTTCTTTGCCAGGGTGCTCTGTGACAATGCTGGGAGGTGAAAGCAGAGACAAGAGAAAGCTAAACAATTAACTAACTAACTAAAGAGAGCCTTTCCCTTCCCTCCCAGCCCCTCTCCTTGCCCCCAGGCAGCTTTCCTGGGGGTTCCTGCCAGGGCTGCAGGAGCAGCTGTTCTCCGAGCCACATTCCTGATGGCTTTCTCATTCCAAACATCCTGGCACACTCAGCTTCTTCCCACCACTTTTAAGCCTGCCGCCCCTTGTCAAATTTTCTGGATATCAGAGCAGATCCTTTGCTGGCTCTCGGGATCTACAAACATTAGTCAATCAAGTTCTTGTGGCAAGAAAAACAACCCAGCCACACACACACATCCAGCAGGGAATCTTCTACCACCTTGGAGCCTTATCCCTGTCTCAACAGAGTTTTTAAGGCCAAGAGATGTGTTTTGGGTTGAAAAGGGTTGGAAAACCAGCAGGGCCAGCTGAGATCAGGGTTTCTGGGTGTTAACAGAGAGTCTGTTTCCAAGGGCCTGGAGTGAGAGGATGGGGGGAATGGTTTTAAATGGACAGAGAGTGGGTTTGGATGGGATATTGGGAAGGAATCCTCCCCTGTGAGTGTCCCAGACCAGGTTGGATGGGGCTTGGAGCACCCTGGGCTGGTGGAAGGTGTCCCTGCCCATGGCAGGGGGTGGAATGGGATGATCTTCCAAGCCAGGCCATTCTGGGATTCATTCTATGATTCTCTGAAGGGCCACACCAACATCTACCCATCCTTCTTGTCCCCAAAACTTAAGGTGGGAAAGGGGGGGCAGATGTTTGAGACGTGTTTTGTGACCTGTCTCCTGCATCCCAGGGCCACTTGTGTGGGCAATCCCTGCATCACAGCTCAGGGGTTGCTGCCTCAGGTGTCTTTCTGCCTCACCATGTGGGGAACCCCATTTGGGCGATCTCCAAACGAAAAGAAGTGGGATTGTCTCTCTTTTTTCTCCTTGTCCTCACCTCTCTTCGCTTCACCACGTGACAGGTGAACTCACCCAAGTCTTGGTGTTTCTCCCTCCCACCTGGGTGTTCACAGAGCGCACCTGAGGAGCTCACAGGGCTCTGTTAAACTTCCCTGGCAGGTCTCAGGGTCTGCCTGGTCACACTGCCCAGCTAAGTGGAGGTTTGACACGTTGACAGCTGATAAACTTCCCAAAAAAGGGGTGGGGGTGGCGGGGAGCAGCTCCAAGCTCCAGTTTCTCCTCTGCTGGGCAGCTCAGGGGAGGCTGAGCAGTGTTTTGGTGGGGTCCCTGCAGCGTTCGTGTGGATGAGATGCAGCATTTCAGCTTTCCCACCTCAACACACCCTAAGGTAGGAGCTGGGAAAAGGTTCATCCCAAACCCAGCACAGCCAGGGCCAAGAATTCCATGGATTTCTGGCTGAATCAGGCTTAGAGTGTCCAACCCACGCCCAGCAAGGCCACCCGTGGAAATTCCCACTGATTTTTGTGCAAGGCAATGTCTTGACTCATGTGCCCACACTAATCGTCCAGGACTGAAGGAATTCTTGCCCAGCTGCAAGTTCTCCTTTCCAGCCTTGCAGGAAAGTTGGATTCCAAGCGTTCATGGAATTAGAAATTAAACCTAACAGTTAAATAATTACTCAGTCATTTAATGGAAGCTTTGATGTCGATCTTGGATGTATTTTGGGGTTTTACACCAGTTTTTTGCAGTTATCTGACTGATGATGTCAAAGTTTTCATGTGGAAAAAACACCTTGAATGGGATTCTGTGATAATTTTGAAGCTTTTCTGCCTGGAATTTCTAGAGAAGGGACTTTTTTTAGAACAGCTCTGTTCTCATAAACAACTTGCCTTTGTTAGTAGGGTGTTTTTCAATAGGAAAATTGTTTCATCAGGAAATTCTTGACATCTCAAAGCAATGCTAAAGTCAGAAGAGCCACCAGATACTTCAGTCTTGGGTGTGGGGAGTTGAGACTAATCCTTCTCTTATTTGTTTGCCCAAACTTGCTGCATTTTTAAGGCAAGTTACCAATAAACTGCAGCACTTATTTCTCTTATTTCACCCCTAGAAAGAAACATAAAACAATCCCAAACTGTGAATGTGCCCAAATTGTCCTCAGGTCAGCCCCACACCCTCAGAAATTCCCCCCCAAAGTTGTTTTCCCCCAATATTCCTTGGTGCAGAGGGTCCCCATGCTCTGTTTTCCCCAGTGCTATAAGGAGGCAGAGGTGGGAAGTTCCAAAGCGTGGCATCAAAAACCTTCCCCAGGAATTGTTCCCAAGAAAAAGAGCTGCTGGTTTTTGCTTCTGGGCATCACCTGTGGGTGGTTTGGGTGGTGGCACCAAGGGCAGCCGAGCAGGAGCAAGTTTGTTCTTCTGCTCTGGCCAGTGGGTGATTTCTGGGAATAAATGAACACCAAGAGGAGGGGGCCTTTGGATGCTGATTTTTGATATTCATCCCCAGGAAATTCCAGGCACTGAGAAACCTTTATTTCAATACCAAAATTAAACCAGGCAGCAGGAGTCGCAAGCCAGTGCTTTATTGATCATTTTTATGATGGAGAGCGTTGTGATTTCTGCCTGGGAGCAAATGGCTGTTTCATTTAATAAAGGGGCTCAGAGCAATTCTGTCTCTGCGAGCTCGGTGCATTTCTAGGCTACTCACATAATCTGTGCTTTATGACACACTTTCAAACTGTAGTAAACAACAGCCACACTCTGGATCGTCCTGCAGAGCTTCACATTTGCCAAATGAAGCGCCAGAAAAGGAATTCTATTCGATTTGACTCGAAATTCTTCACAGGGCACTTCTGTTTTCGACGTGGAGAAGCTGAAACCCAGCGTTTACCAGCAGGGCTCTGCAGTTCAGCATCCAGAAAACACAGGGATTTCTCAGGGATGTCTCATATCTCTCCATTGTGTGCTGGAGGTGCCTTAAAAACATCTCTTAATTTGCAGGAATAAACAGCATCCCTGTGATTAACCTCACATTACATGGAAATGGAGCAAAGAGAGAGGAAAACCTTCTGTCTTTACCCCCAGCCCACCAATTAATGTTACATAATTCAGAGGCAAATGAAGTTTCAACCAATTCAGTAAATGTCACTGTGCCGTTTTCCTCAATGGGAGAGAAATGAACACCAAAATGGGAAACTAACGTAGTTTTCCATGAAAGAAACCAAATATTTGGCCAGGAAAGTAGACCTGCCCTTTAAAAATAAAGCTGAGTGGCGTTTGGGGGTGATATTAATGAATGAATTTCACCAGCTGTCACTGTGGTCAGAGCTCCGTCCTGCTCCTTGAGGTGGTGCTTCTTGGGGATGAGGGTGGTAAACACAGGGATGAGGAGGAGGAGGAGGAGGAGGAGGAGGAGGAGGGGGAGGAGGAGGAGGAGGAGGAGGAGGATGAGAAGGTCTCCTCAGCATTCCTCAAGGTGCTTCTCGGGGATGGTGTTAAACAGAGATGATGGTGGTGGGAAGGTCTCCCAGCATTCCTTGGTACTTTTGGGGGATGAGGGTGTTAAACACAGGGTTGATGATGAGGATGAAGATGAGAGGGTCCCCCCAGTGTTCCTTGAGGTGGTGCTTTTTGGGGATAGTGTTAAAGATAGATGATGATGATGATGAGAAGGTCTCCCAGCATTTCTTGGTGCTTTTTGGGATGAAAGCGTTAAACTCAGGGCTGATGATGATGATGATGATGATGATGAGAAGGGCTCTGAGCATTCCTTGAGGTGATGCTTTTTGGGGATGGTGTTAAACACAGATGATGATGGTGGGAAAGTCTCCCAGCATTCCTTGGTGGTTTTTGGGGATGAAGGTGTTAAACTCAGGGCTGCTGCTGCTGCTGATGATGATGAGAAGGTCTCTGAGCCTTACCAGGAGCCACACTAAGCTGCCACAGCCTGGTGCTGTTCATCTGGTGTTTTCCTTTCCAAACTCTTTGAGAAGTGTCCAAACTGGCCCTTCTGAGGCAATTCCCCCTCCCTTAAAGGTCAGCTGGGAATGTTCCTGTTTCTGCCCCATGCTCTGAGCTGTTCTCCTTCCTTGTGAGGTTGCTGTTTTTCTCTCACATGTCCCCAGCACGAATTAGACTCAGAAATGCAGTTGGGTTACAGAAAAGAGCAACCATTGCATGCTTGCCCCAGTGAAAACACTCCAAATGAGCCCCCAAACCACCTAATAATCTCATAAAAATAGACAGAGCCCAGTTATAAAGTAAATTATCAGGTAATCAAACTGTAAAGTTAATTACCAAGTAATCAAATTGTAAAGTAATTTATCAGGTGACCAGATTGTAAAGTTATTTATCAGGTATCCAAACTGCAAATTAACGTATCCAGTACCCAGACTGCAGGGGCAAGTCTTTCTCCACCCGAGCTTTGGTAAAGCCAGAGATGATCTCTTAAAATTGTAGCCCCAGTATCTAAAGAGGGGTCACAAGAAGGCTGGAGAGGGGTTTTTCACAAGGACATGGAGGGACAGGAAAAGGGTAAGTGGCTTTAAATGAAAAGAGGGGAAATTCAGATGGGATATTGGGAAGGAATTCCTCCCTGGCACAGATTGCCCAGAGAAGCTGTGGCTGCCCCATCCCTGGGAGTGTCCAAGGCCAGGTTGGAGCACCCTGGGCTAGTGGAAAGTGTCCCTGTCCATGTCCTTAAGGTTCCTTCCAACCCAAACCATTCCAGGATTCGATCCAAGTGTCTCCTCAGAAAGGCATCAGCACTTTTGGTCCTCATAGAACTACAGGGGCCACCCCCTTGGAAGCAGCAACGTCCCACAGGCTGAGGATGTTGTCCCACAGACTGAGGATGTTGTCCCAGCCCTGGGAGCCCGAGGGCCTCTTGCTGGGAAGAGCCAGCACTATTTCATTAAGTGTATTCTGCTTTGCTGAAGATGAAAATGATAAGCCTAATCCTGGAGTCCTTCTGGCAAACACCAGTTGAGATCGATGGGAACGAATTAAAACTTGCAGCATAATTTGACAAGAGCAGCTCATTTTCTAAATGTGGGGCAGGGACTTTATGAACCAAATCTGTGGCAGAAAATGCTGCTTTGAACCTGCTGTGGGTGGAGGAATCCGTTCAGACCAGTAAAACTTGAGTTTTGGATAAAATTGGGGTGGTTTGTGTTGAGGTGCAAACCTGGGACTGATTTCTTTGATTGTTTGCCCAGTTCTGGTTTTCTCGCTCCGCTTTGGGTCTCGAAGTGCCAACCTCGTGGCCACAAGCTGAGATACCCTAAACAATGTGGGAATGACTTGGGCTTTGGACAAAGGACAGAGGGCCCAGAGGCCAAAGCAATGAAGGAGCCCCCAGCTCCTGGGATGGAGTGTTTGTGTGTAACTCGGCACTCTCCGCTGCTCTAAATGGACGGCCGGGAAGTGGCACTGATTTATGGCAGCAGAGTGTCTGTGCCATTGTACCCAAAACAAACAGGGCCTCCCGGAGCTTTGATGAGAAAAACCTTGATCACAAAATTTCCAAGCAGGGCATGGACCCAAATATTCCTGCTAGGCTTTGCTCAGCCCAGTGCTGAACCTCTGCTCCCACCAGTGAAGCGACCCAGTTGCCACGGCCAGCACGTGGCTCTCGTCCATCCTCAACCTCCCCAGTCTCTTTGCTGGGGCTCCAATTAAATATATTCCATGTGGTCAACACTGGAAAATATTTCTAATCAACAGGAGGAGGGTTTTGCAGGGGTATTTTAATCTTTGAGCCACTTCCCGTGGCTCTTAAGCCATTCTGAAAAGCTTTTCTTTGGCAAAGCAAATCTTGATAGCGGGGATCGATGTGCTGCTGATTTGCTGCTAAAGCCCAGCCGATCTGGAGCCAAACAAGAGCAGCAGGAATTCTACTCTCCACCATCTCCTTCACCTCCGTGAGGTGTGAACATCAAAGCCTCTTCTGAAACGTTTAAATGCAATTCTTAACACCATTAAGACTTGGCTGTCTAAGGAGGAAGTGTGCAAGTGAGAAAGCAGTTTATAAATACCCCGCCTTGCAGCTGCTTTCTGACAGCAGTGAACCCTTCCTAATTCAGCTTCCTCAAGTCCCATTCATCCTCAGACCTCGGGTTTATAAAGGGAAGTAAACCCCGGGTTTATCTCCAATTTTATTCTATTTTAGCAGAATTTCCTCTGACAGCTGAAATCATCACTGAGAGACAGGCTTGGAAAACACAACATTTGCTTATCCAAAAGCTGTTTTATTCGGTGATAATATTTTAAAATTTGTAAATATTACGGACTTCCATTGCAGGAAGTAGCAAAGCTGCATCACTGGGCAGGGTTGGGCTTGGAGTTCCAAATCCAGGCATTCCAAACTGGGTTTAGGATGGTGTGGAAGTGGACACATCCATCCCACTTCTCCTGCTTCCCTGCCTGGAGTATGAAATCCATTAGGAGCTACGAAATGCTCCTACTGAGGTGATCATGTCAAGGGAGGGGTGGACTTTTGCTTGAGGAAGTGTCTGAAAGAATATTGCAAGAGCAAAGCAATCAATGTCACAATAAAAATATTTCACTGCTGGGAACGATTTGTTCAAAAATACAAGGGGTTTGCAAAAGAAAAAACCAACTCCTCATCCCACAACCTGTTTATTGCAATTCAGTAGGTTGTTATAAATAGCTAACACCTTCAGGACCTGGGAGATGCCAGGAGAAATATAGGCTAAATTCATTGGATAATCTCATTTGGGAGGAGTCATTTGTTCTGCTCCACTAACCTTGTTTAATATTTATTTTACCCGTATCACCCACCCGTGGCTGAGGCTCAGCACTGAACCCAAGTGTCTGCAGGTGCAGCCTGGAAAATCCGTGCATTCCCATTCTGTTTGTCCTAAGAATGACCTCAGCAGCCTCAGTGATGTCTGTAGGTCTCTGGTGTGTGGTTTTCACACCCCTCAGCACCCGGCAGAGGAAGCATCTTCATCACTAAACCTTTCTATGGGCTTGCAGGACCCCAATTCACCATCACATCCCGACCCTTTCCACCTGAAAAAAAAGGCATTTGGAGCAGTAAATATCCCTTGGTGTAGAGTTCCTCCCTAAAATCCTTGTGCTTCACCCTCCTGGGAAACCCACGATTGCAGCATTTTGGACCGGGGTGGCCGAGGTGATCTGCTCTGGTTCCAAGGAGAACCTGGAGAGGATCTGACCTGCAACCGTGCAAGGGACCTCCTATGACTTTGGTGGAATTTTTTGGGGTGTGCTGAGGCTATAAATGGCCACGTGACTCTTTCCCCCGTGGCTCCTGCAGCCCCCTGGGCCCGTGAACACAAACACGTGTCTCTTCTCTTCCATTCTGCCACAGAGCAAAGGCCTGGCTTGGCTTTCCCACCCCTGTTTCCATTTAGGAGCTCACTCGTGCCATCCATCTTTCTCCCACATCGAGTCCTGATTAGGGCTGAGCAGGAACACAACAGGCTTTCTTTCCCACAGGAGCCTCTTCTTGACCTTCCTTTCCTCTCCTTGTCTGACAAATTGTGGGAGCTGACCCATATCTGGGCGGGATAATTCACTCCAGCCCCATCCTGGCAGGCAGCTGCTTCTGCAGCTTCTCTGCTGGTGGGCAACAAGTGGCTGGGACATCTCGGGCTGGCTCTTGGCAGGGCTGGGTGCAAGGCTTGGGTTAAATAAGAACCAGTTCTAACCTTTGCCCCAAGCCCAGCCTGGCTGGGAGGATGGGCCCTCCTGCAATCAGCTGGTTCTGCAGGATGGACAGTGGGGAACTGGGCAGGGTTTTCCAGTCTCAGCATTCCTCCCTCTGCCATCTGGGATGGGAATGGGGAGCTGAGGGATTGAGAGGGATCCCTAGAGCAGGTGGCACAGTGAGGGACTCTGGGCTTGACTAGAACATGAAGAACCTTCTCAGATATCTTCTTTCCAGCTGTTTTCCATGAGGGCATTTTTGTATCTCCCTCCTTCCCCCCGAGCAGTTTTTCTAACACATCTGCCCACTTCATATATTCTTTGGAAAACAATTCCCAGGTTAAAAAAAGCCCCAAATGCCTTCAAAAGGTACAAACTGTTGTTTCCAGTGGGCTGTATTGCCCTTCCACACCCCTGGAAAGCAGCACATTCACACAGCACAGGGTCTCTGCTATGAAACGACCATGAAAAACTCCCTTTTTAATGAAAAATCCCCTTTCTGCCCTGGTTTTTCTGCTCTTGAGTTTCTCACACAGCCCTTTTCCCAAGCCTTGTCCCAGCATAAAACTCCAACCATGCCATGCAGCCCCTAAAAAAACCATCCCCAGCAGCTTCAAAACTTCCTCCTCTTCCTCCCCTTCCTCCCAGCAGCCTGGTTTTAGCAGGCATAGCCTTCACCCCAGGCTTAGCATGGTGTAACAGGATCCCCTGGCAGGGGGAATCTTTAGTGGCTGATAAAGCCTTAACTGTTGGGCAATGAAAGCAGGTTCCCTTTGAAGTGCACCTCGCATTACAGGGAGATGCTCCAGCCTCTGTATTTTAACTCCCAATAAAATGATTTATAAGCAGAAAGGCCTGAGCCACCTTTGAGGCGGGGGAAGGGACAGACTTGCTAACGTCATTAGCTGGAAAGTATCTCCCTTTTTATTTATTTCTTTCCTTTTTTTCCCTCTGGGTTCTAAATAAGGGGCAGAATCGACCTGTTTGGGCCATGAAATGTCCCTTCCTCTGCACCGGGAGATAAATCCTCTCAATTGCTTTGTGGAAGGTTTTGGTGTATTTGGGGCCGGATTCTCCAGTTGCTTTTGGAGGAGATGTTACATTTCGACGTGTAGTTGGGAATTCAGGTGTATTTACTATTATTATTATCATTTATTGTTTATTTGCAACCAATATGCTCCAAGATCTTGCTGTGCTGGGTCTGGTGCCTTCTGGCCCTTCGAGAGAGCCTCTGTCTCAGAGGGCTGGTTGTGGAATGAAACTGAACTGCAAGGAAATGTGGGGTTTAGCCTCAGTTTAGGGGTGCTAAGCAGATGCACGGGACTAAAATCTGTTGAAGCACTGACTTCAAATCAGAAAAGCAACACCTCTCCCGAAGTCACAGGAGGAAAATGATTAAAAACTGAATTTCTTTGGTGATAATCCACCCTCTTGGAATTTATCTTTCCTTTCCTCACAAGGCCATGTGCATTGCAAACTAAAATGGCTCATACAAAGGACTTCTTTTCACTCTACCTGCCTGGAAAAAGGATCCAGAGGATCCTTTTGTCTCCCTTAAAATATAAAAGAACCTCATCTGTGAAATCTAAAGGCTCCTCACTGGATGTGGAGGATCAAGACAGGAGGAGCCTTCACACCCACGTGTACATTTTAATTCTGAGCAAAACATCTCCAGCACCTTCCCAGCTTCCTGGATTCATGCCTTGGGTGTGTTCTCCCTCCAGGTGTTTGAATTTTAGATGCTGTTCTCAGCACTGAGGTCTTTATTTTTGGGGGGGTGGAAGCTCTTCCAGCTCAGGCCTTTTTCTCTTATTTATCTCCTTATGTTCAGCTACCAAAAATACTCAACCTTTATGCCCTGAACTGTGAAAGTGGAACCAAATCATATGAGAGGAGGAGCCAAGGGCCATCCCCCTGGTTCAAAACTGGAATTGCACATCCATGAGGAAAGGCTGGGACTGTCCTCTTTACATGACCAGGGCGAACAAAAGGTGATTTATTCCTTTGTGTTGCTCACTCCTCCTAGAATCTGTGGGATCACCCTGGAGAAAAGAGTCATAAAGTGCCACAGACCCCAACACTCATTCACTTCTCCCTCCTTAACTCTGTCCTAGATATTTTTTTAGCAGCTTTGGGTGCCAAAAGTGGGCGCAGGGATTGTGACCTGCTGGTCAATGGGCATCGGATGTGAGCTGACCCATTTCTGTCACGCTTTTGGAAGGTGCTGGGAGGTTGTGCAGTAGGAACAGGTCTGTGAAGGAAAAAAAAAAGAGGTTTTTGGAGCCAAGGACCTGACATCAGCACTGCAAACACTTCAGGGGCTTAATTTAGCCCAACTCTTCAAAGGAAACTGGGCTTTTGTTGCTTTCATTGGGTATGGATGTAAATAACAGCGTGAAATTAAGGGCTGCCCAGGCCGAGGTCCTTCCTAAGCCATCATGATCACGGCTATCATTAGCAGGTTTTAATTAAACTGCTTCCACAGCATGAGAGTGGCTAAAGAACACGTAGAAGGAGCAGTCCCAGGCTGTGATCCAGGGAACCTCACAGAAATTAGAGTGTGGAGCTCCGTGTCCACTCATCTCTGCAGCCAAGCACCACTGCAGTGGGCCAGCACCCCAGGAAAGCAACTGGCCTTTTCCAGGAAGAAAAATGCACAGGGACAAGGAACTATTTACGGGAGGACTCGACACAAGGAGCAGGGAAAGGTGCCCACGTTGAGCTTTGCACCGTGTTTGATGCCCAAGGCACAGGGGGCTGAAGTTCTGCAGGATCTGGGGAAGAGAGGTTTGGTTTTGGGGCAGTTTGGGCTGCAGTGCCTCCAGCCCTTGTAACCCCAGCTCCTGGTCTGACGTACACGAGGGGGGTTTTCCCCCCTCTAAACGCTTTACACTCTTGATTTTTGCTCCATTTTTTCTCGTTGCTGTGAAATTTAATCGTGTTTTCTAGCCCTTTAGGCCTCCCAAAGTCCAGCAGCTGCATTCTCATCTGGCCTGAAAGCTTATCCACATACTTCTGAACCCCAAACAGGGCTGGGGCCTGAGAGCCTCTCTGATTAAATGAGGCAAACCCAGCCCAAGAGACAGCTCAAGAAGCCCTTTCCACTGTTGCAGAAGGGAGATTGCCCACGATAAAACACACCAGGGCAGACAAATGCATTTAGAAAAATCTCCTCGGGAGTCTTACAGGTAAACTAGCACCGCAGGAAACACGAGCCCAGCTTTGCACAGGCATTAAACCCGGGTTTATTTTAATGCACCGAGATTTAAATTGGCTGCAGAACAATTCTGGTGCTGCTACAAGCAGGGCATGTCTCAGCATACAGACAACAGTGATTTGCTGCAGCACAGAGGAGCTGAGCAAAGCCCCTATTCCCTCCGGTCTGGTTCTATCTCTTTAGCTTGTCTAACATTGAAACCATGATGCTAATCTGTCTATTTATCCCTCCTAACAGAGCAGCCGTGTTGCTATTATGGTCCTTAATCCCTCAGCATAATTCACAGAGTTGTCAGATAACAAGGCAGAATGGCCAGGTGGTAGCAGTGCATCTATTTTGGTGTGGACTCTCCCGGAATACACAAGTTAAATGATTCCTCCTTGCTCACCCTACAGCTCAGAGCACCCTCCCAGCGCTCTCAGCAGCATCTTGAACCTTTTGAAATGTGTATGTGTTTAGCCAGGAGACAGGACAGGGGTTGTGTGGTCATTTGGGAGAGGGAAACTGAGAAATGGGGTGAATATGAGACATGAAGCCACTGGAGAGTGTCCAGGGATGATGGGGAAGGTTCTGGAGGGGAAGTGTGTGAGGACACTGAGGGCACTTGGGGTGTTCAGCTGGAGAAGAGGAGACTGAGGGCAGAGCTCATTGCAGGGACAACTCCCTGGGGAGGGGCAGAGGAGGGGCAGGCACTGATCTCTGCTCTGTGGGGACAGGGACA
>JAWWMP010000057.1:1280923-1299768 GCA_035047865.1 Dendrocincla tyrannina | reverse complement strand
CCAGGGATCCAGGGGCAGCCACAGCTCCTCTGGGCACCCTGTGCCAGGGCCTGCCCACCCTCCCAGGGAAGGATTCCACCCCAATATCCAATTTACACAGGGAATGCTCGTCCCTAGCGATGCTCAGCTCTCACTGGAGTTCGGGACTTGCTCCCTGATAGAGATTTTTTTGTGTCTGTGTGCGGACAGGAGGTTTTCCTCTCCACACAATGACCAGGGGAGAATTAATCAGATGGGAGCTTTATTACCCCGACCCAAAGGCACCCCCAAAGCCGAGGCTCCAGCTGGAACATACATTAACTCCGCTTTTCCTTCATTTTGCCGGTTTTCCCGCTGTCTCCCAGGAGGAGCCAGGACACAGAGAATTTCCTGAGCATCTCTCAGGTGCCAGCGCTGGTGCCAGCTCAGGCTTAGGGCACGTAAAACCCAGGCAGGGCTCTTGTTTTTGGGGGGGTCCAGCCTTTCTGCTTTGCCCAAACTTGCCAGCGAGGTCCCGATTCGTCCCCGGGCCGGAGGATGGAGAGCAGAGGCGGTGCGAGCCCCAAGCCCCGCGATGCCGGGATGCTGCAGGAGCAGGGGAAGCAGGAGATGGATAACCACGGCTGTGCCATCATCGCTGCCGGCACTTAACGCCTTGTGAGATATGGCAGCTTGTTTGCACGGGTGTTAACCAGCCTCTCCTGTCCCCTTCTTGCCACTGCCCAGTCCCTGCCACAGCCAATCTGTGTCCTAATCTCCGCCAATTACCAGGGAACACTTTGGCTCCCCCTGCCCAGCGCGGACACCCACCCTGGAGCCCGGCAGAGAGAGGGAAGAGCCCCCCCAGCCTCGACCCTCTCCCCCTTTACTTTCCACTAACTCAGCGCAACCAATTAGGCATCTGACACCCGTACGGGCTGACAAATTGTTTCTGTCATCTGCTTTCTGTCTTTCATTAAACGGGAGGCAGAGGGGGGGAATTGGGGAGGGATGGGGGGGCTGGGAGATGTGATCTCCCATGCTTAGCGAGGCCAGATACATTAATTACAAAACGGCCATTTGCAGCATGAAAATGCATTAATTAAATTTATGCAATCATTATCTTTAAATAGTCATATCTTTAAAATAATCAGCCCTTCCTGAGTCTTCCCTCTCCTCCGCTAAGTAGCTCTAATCCCCTTTCCACCATTTATCTCTGGATCAGCAGTGGTTTGTGTGCTTTTCAACTTCTCCGTGCAGGAGACGCCTTAAAAACTCTGCTCCTGTGGAAGAAGGGGGTGATACCTTCACTGCTGCCCTTGGCATTGCAGCGAGGGGCACGACTCAGCAAGTCAGAGGATTTGGGGTTTTTTCTTTTTTCTTTTTTTTTTTTTTTTTTGGAGGCTTTTAAGCAAGATATTTTCACAACCCAGAGTTCTGAGCTCAGCCAGGAGCCGGGGGGGGTTAATGAATAAAGTTCTTTGCTTGTATTTGTACAGGAGAGCAAGGGATGTGCTGTGGGATCACATGCCCACTTAGGGAAGGTGTTGCTGTTTTCCTTTAAAAGAGGTTTAATTTTAATGAGGCAAGACCCTTCCCTTTGGCACAGACACAGCTTTGCCAGCTTTTCTTCTCAAAAATCACTTAGTTCAAGGAGTCAATTATGCTCAGAAGAAAAGCAAGGTTTTTAAATAGCCACTTTGCCACTCCGCTGCTCAAAAATCACTTCTTGGTGCCTTCCTCTCGTAATTCTACAAGGTATTTTATTTTGGAGTACCTACCCACGTGGCCAAAATCACATAGTGCCAGTCAAACAAAAAGAAGTGCAGTTCACGTCGTGTTAGCCCAGGAGCTTCTGCTTTTCCACTTTCTTGTTCAAAGGCTTCCCCCGTTTGTGATGACTACAGAAATAATCATTGCAAACTTAGCAGAGCCCAGGTACAGGAGAGCCAAAACACCCAGGCAAGAATTAATCTCATCCCCTGCTTAAGTAAGCACCTCTAACACCACGGGAAAACTCCAGCCCAAATAGCTTTTAAAGAGCTGCAGGACTCAAGGAGGGATAGTGATCTAAACTCCAATCCTTTGGGGCTTTCTTATCGCTTCTGGTTAAAGATTTTGTTCTGCTCTTTGTGTGCCTGCTTCTTTTTTAATAAATCCTGGATGGCTTTTTCCTCCCTATCTGGAATTCCTAGTGGGGGAATGCCCAGTTAGACAGGAGGCAACACGGTGGTGTTTGGATCCAAACCTTGTGTTGTGTTCAGAATCAGGAATTTGGGATTAGGAGCAGGTAGAATTTGGGGGTGGATTTGATGGGGAGGGAATCCTGCTGGATTCTGGAGCAATGGAAGCAAACAGCAGCATGTCCCCTTGGTAGCCCAAGTGTCCCCAGCCTCCTCTTGGAGAAGTGCACTGTGGAATTGTAATGGATTCTGAGATGTTTGGATCCAGCACAGCACGAACAGTGTAAAGGTGATTACAAATGGGGAACACAAAGGGCTCATTTTCCCCTGGAGCATCTCTGAGAATGGACATTCCTGGAGAGAAGGGAAAAGCCTGACCATGGAGCAACACAGGGACAGAGGTGGTTGAGTTGGAACATCTTAACTTTAGCAGTAATTGATGAATAATTCCATTAAAGCCAGTGTTCCCAGCAAGGATCCCCACTTTCTTCTCTTCTCTTTCCTATTATTTGATTACAATGATGCCCCCACCTCAGTGGACTCTGCTCCTTGATGGATGCAGCTCCTTTATCCCGGATTTCTGAGCCTGTGAGGGTTTGCAGGTTCGTGTTTGGCAAAAGCAAGCAGCTCCCTGTGTGTTGAAACACCACAGTGCTCCCTAGCAGCAGAGAGGAGCCCAAAAGGAGAGTACACGGCCCTGGGCAGGGCTGGAAAAGGCATTTCCCTGGATTCAGGAGCTGCGAGGGAGGGAAAAAGAGGTCCTGAGTTTAAAAATTCATCCTCAGACGATCCAAACCCACTCAAGGCTCTCCCAGGCAGGACCAGGACCTGGGTCGGAGCTGGAAGGAGAAACACACCCCTTAAAACTGCAGGGAGCTGGAAGAGCAATAAAACCAGGAGCTGGCAATGGGAAAGCACATGGGATTTTCCCTTTCTTCCAGCTCGAGTTATTAAGTGTGTGGTTCGAGCCCGGCCAGCCCTGCACTGGCTGAACTTATCGGGGTTATTTCATCTCCCCATGACCTCTCCCTATTTACGCTGGGAACCCTGAAGGCATCGGCTTTGCTAAACTGGTGTATCTTACACTGCAGTTAAGCTGGGCCTTAACTGATTACAGCCCTTGATTGATCAGAGAAAGAGGGAGGGGGGGAGAAAGACGAGTCCTAGAGCAGCTCCAGGACTATCAGCGCACCGAGCAGCTTCGCCCGGGGCTGGGATATGCCACTCGGGGGATTCTTTGTAGTGCAGCTCCTTTCTCATTTATAGAGGCTCCCCCTCCACTCTCCCAAAAGGGAGAGAAAGGCAGGAGAGGGGGGGCACGGAGAGGACTCAAAGGATCCCAGGAAATCTTGTTTGGCAGCAGTAAGTCAGCCCCAGCACTCCATTAGCGGTGTCCGCAGGGGGCTGTGATAGTGAGAGCAGCTTAGCTGAGAAATGGGGGGGAAATCGGAATAAAACGAGGGAAAGAAGTGAAAGAGGAGACCCTTCTGTGAGTTTTGGCTCGGCTTTGTTAGTCTCTGCCGCCGTGGGGCTGCTGGAGAGAGGAATAAAAGGAGTTTCTAAAGCAGGTTTAATTTGCTGGGACCAGGTTGTGCTGTGTGTTCTCCCTTCCCTGCCTTTCCTCGCATCCCAGCCGTGGATTTAGGGCCGATTTAGCAGGAAACCTTGGGATGTGTTTGTTAATCTCTTGGTAATTCGTATCTCTCACCGAGCCCCAAAAACTTTTCCTTCCCTCTGCCATCAGCAGGTCTGAGCTTACCCAGGAAGGGAGGAGAAAAGACACAAGCCCAGCCCGTTTCCAACCCCAAATCTAACCCGAGTCCTTCTGTCGAGATTGGAAATGCTGAGGGATTGGAAACGTTAGGAATTCCAGTTTCCCATGGCTGTGCCTTCCTGCTTTCTCGCCCCAGGTGACTTTGTGGGGTCCAAAACTCCACAAGCAAGACTCGTATCCCTCATGTATCCCATATACTCTCTGTGAAGTTGCCCAGAGATGCTCCATATTTCAACAGAGGGAATTTCCCATGGACACTTTCCCTTCCAATATGTTCCCTCGGCCTTCACAGGGAAAAGCAGGATTAAATATATTGAGGAAGGGAGTTTGCCTGTGGTGACTTTGCTGCCTAGAAATCAGGGGCGTGGGGTGGCTCAGTTTGGGAAACATTGGCCTTCTTTTGTTTGTTCTATATAAAATACCTTAGCAATTCCAATTTCATCAGGAAAAGCTCCCCGTGCTTGGGTAACACCACACCAACAATGGTGCTGAGGGTTAGTAAAGCCCAGACTGCCCATTTTCAGGGGGAGATGCTCAGCTGTGCATGAAAATCAAAGCCCTTTGGTAGTCTGGAGATGTCCAGGTGCCCCTTTGCCTGTTGGCTTGAGCTTCTCCAGTTTCTGGGAGGGATGAGCCCACGTGTCCTGGGTTTCCTTGGCAGTGAAATCTATGCCTGTGGAACTGGGACCCCCTTTTACCTCAACCACCCCCCACTGGCACAGCATGTCTTTTTATTTCCTCTCTGGTTATCCAGCCTACCAAAGCCTTTCCCGCGTGCTTTTATGTGAGGGACAGCAGAGTTTGGTGCCCTGATAAGAAGGATAGTGGCTCCTGTTTCTAGATCGAGCAGTTTTGATTGCAATTCCCACTCACAGCGATGCCTCCACCCTTCCCCTCCCAATTCCACTTCTCCCACAGGGTTTCTCAGAGCCCTTATGGGATGTATGACCCCGTGGAGCTTCTGGTTCCCTCGTGGTATCCCCACTGCGAGAAGAGCCCACTCCTCTTTCCCACACCAGCCACACTTAAGCCGTTCCTCTCACCCCCACAGTTAAGACCTTCCCGTTCTTTTGTAGAGCTTAGAAACTTTTCTGTAGACCTTCTCCATAATTTGTACATCTCTACAGAAGCAGGGTGCCCAAAACAAGATGCAGTGCTCCCGGTGGAACCTCACCATAGCCCTGAACAATCAGGTAATAACCTCCCACCGCCTTTTTCTTTCCCCTAATCCCCTCCTTGTGCAGCCCACGTCGCTTTGCTGCAGCTCTCCATCACATCCCCAGCTCCATCCCATCCCCAGCACCCCCCCCAAGTCCCCTCCATCATGAGTGTGTGGCAGCTTTTCATCCATCGAGTGGAGCAGGGGCATTTTAGGACACAACTGCTCATCTCCATCCCACCCGCTGCGTCCCAGCCCCGTCCCCTCCGGCGCCGGAACGTCCTGCAGATGTTGGAAGTCGCTGGAAGGCGTTGATGATGGTTCTGGGTTTGTTGTTGGCTGCCAAACTGTGACTGTTTGTGACCACATGGAAGGGCTCTGGTGTGGTCTGTCCCATGGGAATGTAGGGCATGAAGGGATTCAAGGATTTAAGGGATTCTGGTCCCAGCTTTGCACACTTGGCATGGCCATCACACGTTTTCCCAGGGAATGTGGAAGGTTAAGGCAGGAAACAGAGACTCACCCACGGTAGAGCAGGAGCCACACCAGCCCTGGAGCCCTTCCATGGCAGGAAGGACTTGTGAGACTGTGGGAGCACGTCCACTGTTCTCTCCAGCACACATTGATGAAGGGGTTGTGAAGACCTGGGTGGATGAGGCAGAGGAACATCAGGTTTCTTAAACTTTAATCCACACAGTCCTCATTTATGGCCGTGTGAACCAGGACCGTGCTCGGAGCCAGTGAGGTTACCCTGAAAGCAGGTTCATGGGAGTCAGAAGATCACCTAAACCACTTCATGAAGTGCCAGTTTGCTCCAAAATTTGGTTGGAGGTGACTTTAGATAGAAGGGACTGCAATTGCCTGTGCCAGGGGTTTTCCAGGGGCAGGAGGTGGGAAGAACTGTCTGGACCCTCAGCCTGGTTGCAACAGCAAATTTAATGGGTGCACCTACTGGTTTGGTTTGGAAGGTTGGGATGCAACTCAGCTGGGTCTAGTGATTTAGAAAACATTCAAAATTAATTGCTTGGCTTTGTGAGTGCAGTGTTAGTGATTGCTACATAAGTCATTTTAGTCCTACCTAGGGGCATATTTGCATATATTTATCCTCCTTTCAAGTGAAGATCTTTGGGGAAACTGTATTTATCTCCTCCTAACTCTTTCTTCGGCTTTCAGTAGTCCTACAGTCACCTCTTCATTTTGTTTCCATTTAATGTATGTACAGAATAATCGACTCTTCCTCTTCCCACCAAGGGAAAATGAATCCACAGAGATCAGAAAGCATTAATGTGAGGAAGGGTTGCCTTCTGCAAGGGAGGGGGAGAAGATCAGCTGAACAGGCTGCAAAAGAAAGATGGAAAAGATTAAGCTGGGACCCCACCAAGTAGCTAAAACCAGACTTAGAGAGGACAGGGCATGACTGACCCAGAGCAGGAGCTGAACCAGCCACAAATGGAGCATCATTGACTTGCTCCATGTCCTCAGTAAGCCCCTGAGATCCAGCACCTTTCCCATCCCAGCCATCAGGCCCCTGGCAGACTTTCCACTCCCTAGGAAGGGGTGTTAGCTGGAACACCCCAGAAGCTGAAACACGGAGAGATTTCAGCCTCCCAGCAGAGAATTTTGGGCTGGTGCAGCATCACATCATCCAGCTGACCACATTTCCAGCCTTTCCCACAGAGGGAGGATTTCTACCCGTTCCTAGGGAAGGTGTGTCACAGCCTCGGGAACAGAACCATCAGGAGACTCCTGCTCTGGTTCTCCCTTGTGGTTCTGTGCCTGCTCTCCAGGCTGAAATCCTTTGGGAACCCTCCCCTTGGAGTTAAAGCCCTTCAGTGCCGTTCAGCTCGTTCCATCCTCCCTCAATTCAGAGCTCAGCCCAGCTCAGCAGTTTCGAAAAGCAGCATTTTTCTAAGGCAGCCCCTGATTTTGGACTCTCTGCCCTGTGTCAAAGCAAGTGTCCAGCAATGGAGACGCCCCAGCATGGGGGGTCACTCTGGGAAATGCTGTTTGCAGGCACATCCTGCCTCCCCACGGCGTGCTTTGCTGGAGTTTGAGCTCCTCACCACACCTTCCTGCTCGTGGGGCAGTGTAGGATCACAGGGTGTCCATACAAACCCTGCCCTGATGTCTCCATCAGCTGGGTATCTTAGCAGGATGATAAGGCAGGGAAGGAGATTTAGGGATTCAGGATGTCCACAGAAACCACCAAGGTGCACCAGCCACGTCTGCTGGGGCAAGGTTTGGGCACAAAACTTCTCTGCTCTCTCCTGATGGTCTCACACCCTTCTCTATCTCTGTGTTATCTCTCCCCATCACTCCTGTGCCCCTCGAGCCCCTCCTGCCCTCCCAGCACACCCAACTGTCCCCCCCCCCTAAAATCTGAAGCCTGATTGCACAGATTGAAGGTCCTAATTGCACTTCCCTTTCCAAAGCCGCCTTCGTTTATCATAAAGGGTGCACATTTCCCCTGCTACAGTTTCCACGGCCAGAGGCCCTGAGGGCCAGCTCAGAAATGGAGGGAATTAATTACATTTTTTTAACTCCCCTTCTTTTAAAGTATGGGAGAGAGTGATGAAACGTCCCGGGGGGGAACAGGGGGGGAGCTGCAGAGATGAGGGTGGGGAGGGAGGCAGCAGCAGGAGGTGAGAGGGGGAGCTGCTTCTTTCATCCAGGAGGGTCTTTGTGCATTAACCTTGGTCTCCCCAACACATCAGGACCCCCAAGCTGCTCTTCCCATGGCAAATGACCTCTGGAAAGGGTAGGGATGAGGCTGAAGGCACCGTGGCTGGTATTGACTTGGCCCAAAGTGTGTGCCCACGCCACGCCTGTGACTGATTTGGGACAAGAGCAAAGGGAAAGGGAGAGACAAGTGATGGAGAGGGAGGGGATAGGGAAGGCTGCCAGTCACAGTGATGGACAGGGAGCAGATTTCCCTCCAGATAAAACCTTGCAGATGTGAAGAGGGTATCGATTTTTAGTTAGTGATGATAATGCACCAAGAAGTAATAAATTATAAGAAACCAAGGTCAAAAACAAGAAGGAAAAGGACTTTGCATTCTTGAGGAGGGGATTTCTCCAGATGCCTCAGACTTTCCTAAGTTCAAAAGTTGCCTGGAAAATGAGTTTATTCAGCTGAAACAAGAAGTCAGAGAACGGGGGCCTGCTGAGGCTGGGGGTCTCATGCAGGGTTATCTGTACTGGGTGGCCACGTGGCCAGGAGGGAATAGAAATCTCCTTTCACTGCTCTTATTCCTGACACCTTCATGTCCTGGGGTGGACAAGATGGGATGCCACCCTCTGATCAACCTGTGCAAACACAGCCTTGGGGGAGCTCGGCCCCAAATTGCCTGGAAAAGGCAGATCCTTCCCGTGGTTGGTGTTGCTGGAGAGGAATCAGAGATTTTGGGGGCTCAGCTGAGCTCTCAGCCACCCACAACCCTGGCAGGGATGTCCATCTCAGCCCCGTGTCTGTTCACCACCCTGGAATCACTGTGAGGAAATATCTGTGTCCTTATGTTTCACCCTGGACTTCCAGAGGGAAATTCATCCCTTTCTCTTTCAGCGAGAGGTCTTGGGCTGGGCTGGGCTGGATTGCCCTTCAGAAGTGTCACTGTCTGTGTAGAGGGATTCGGGGGGATTAGCAGAGACTAGAACTTCACATGACTAAGGTTAGTTGAGTTGAGTCCGAGCTGGAGTGACTTGCACAAGCCCCTGTGAGTCAGGAGAGGGCTGGGATTAGAAATCACTCCTGATCCCCACTGATGAAAGCCAATGACTTCTTTTAGCAGGATTTGTGCAAGTGTCTTCTCCGGTCCCTGAGTTTGAAGAGTGTGAATCTGGGTTTCATTTACCAGCCTTGCTTTACATCCCCCTTTCTTTTAAAAAGGGCCTTAGAGGAAGTGTTAATGTGACTTCTGCTTGCTCCAAGAGCCTTTTATTTTCTCGGAGTAATATGAAGCAGCTGACTGACTCTTTTGGGGAGATGGCCAGGAGGGAGAGGACTAGAAAACCCTCTGCTCTGTGAGTGATTCCAGTTGCCCTCCGTTTTACAGTGCACAAAAGCTTTTCTGCACCTGCAGGGCTTGGCAGGGCAGGCAGCACATCCACGGCCAGACAGCACTTCCAGACCTGGACAGCTCAGGAATGGGAAGGAAAACCAGCCTGGCTTTGCACTGCCTGAGCTGGAGCTTTCCAAAAATAACTCATAATTCATACATCTGTGTTTTCGTGCATGTTTATTGTTTTTTAACATCTGATTCTGCTTGTGAATGGAAGCCAGTCGTGCCTGGTGGCTGCTGTGGGTGTGTGAGTGTCCTGGATGTCCAACAGGGCAGGGCTGTGACACCTCCAGCCAAGGTGATGCCCAAGCTCCCAGCTCTGCCTGCAGCCCCTGGGATCGAGTGGATTCGTAGCTGAGCCAGATCAAAGTTCATGACCCGGCTTCAGTGGAAGGCTACAAATAACTCTGCAGCTCGAAAACCTTCCCCCGGGCTGCACTTCCATGATTTCCCCACTGCAAAAGCCCTGAGGCAGAGAAGTTTATGTTACATCCACCCAGGAAAGCATGGCAGCCCCATTCGTGTATTAATCCACCGTCTTGCACATTTAAATGCAATTCCCTTTCTTCATCCCCCAGTCTTTGGGCTGTGGTGGGGCAGGGAGTTCCACGGGCACATTTTGGCACAGAGTTAGGGCTCAACATCTTCATCCAGACACCTCGAGGTTTAATCACTGGTTAACTGTGCCTGGAGGGGCTGCAGAGCTGGAGGTAATTTAGGCTCTGTCTAACCCCATGGAGTAGAGACAGCTAAGCCAGTTTTAACTCTTGAGGACCAGCAGCAAACTCCAAGCTCAGAGCGGGCTGAAAGCCCCGAAGGAGGGAGAGGGTAAATGAACCCCGGCTGAGCTCCGTGCTGCTTTTACTCCCCTCGTTCAAAGCTCCTTCCCGTGTCTCCGTTCCGACTGCAGACAAACCCAGGGCTCGGGCTTAGATTGATTTTCCAGGCTTTTTAACTCACCCCCCTCCCCGCTGCCTCCCCCTCCACGGGGGTCCAGCCACCCCTGCTCCCGAATTCCCCGGCCAGACAAATGCCCGGCGAGCATCTCAGCCCGCCGGAGCCGGGAGGTGGCTTTGACATCAAGGCAAAGCATCTTTGCGGGATTCCTGAGCCCTTCCGGGGGGAGGAGAAGCTTTAGAAAGCAAAGGCCGGTGTGGAGCTGGTCATTCAGCCTAAGCCCCCGCTCGGGGAGGAAGGTGAGGGAGGAGGGATGGGGAAGGTGAGCAGGAAGGGGACACTCTGCCCTCTCAATACAACCCCGCTTGTGTCCCTCCCGAGAATGCAGCCCCTTGCACAATAGCTCCCCAGGCCGCTGCTGGGGGGGATAAAGGGCTCATTTTACCACTTGCCAGGCTCCAAATATTTCCAATTTGCCACTTTAATTGATGTCAATAAGGTTATGCTAAATTCGGAGGGTTTGAGCCGCTCGGCATCTGAGCGCCCGACGGGCCCCCCGAGGTGACTGTCCCCTGTCCCCCCCTGCCCTGCCCCAGCCTGCGGCATCAACCGAGAGCCATCAGGAGTTCCCTCCCGTCCTCCTGCAAACTCTTTACCCTCCTAACTTGGCAGCCCCGGGCTAATTCTGCTGATTGCAGAAGGCAATTGCATTAAAGCGCTGGCGGGATCAGGGTCCCCGCGAAGGGCACAGGCAGAGCCTCACCCCGAGCTCGCCCGCAGGAACAAATCTGGCTTTTTTTGGCTGCAAAAGAGAGGGGGGGAAAAAAGAACCAAAACAGAGTTCATCTGGTTTGGGTCTCCAAGCAGGAAGATTGGTTGTGTGCAAATTTAATTACGTTTTCAAACCAAGAACTGCACTGAAATGAGCTGGACCAGGACCTGTTATCCTTTAACATTCGGGGGTAAAGAGAACTTTGACATTTCGAGTCCCTAAAGCTGAATCTGCACCAAAGCCAGAAGGGGTTTGCATCTGGTTTGTTTAGGGACGTGGGCAACCCAAGCCCTGCTCTGACTTCCCAAGAAAGGGGCTGTTTGCTCCGTCCCTTTTGGGAAATATGGATTTTTGCCCCCTGTTTTGTGTTTAGGAAGGGAGGGACTGCTGGTTCAGGGCAGTTCATCCCAAGTTTATTCCTGTCTCCAGCAGCACAGCAAATACTGTTGGCAGGGCAGCAATAAAAGACCAGACACGGAGTGTGCTGGGAAGGAACTTCTTCACTAACCCTGTTAAGGGCTTTATAATAAAATATCATGCCCAGCAGCAGAGCCAGCTGTGGGGTCTGCCTGGCCTTCTTTGGTGGGAGCAGACCTTCATTCTCCAACCTATGCTGGTGCTGCGTTTTAGAGGGCACCACCACGTGGAGGTTGCCTCTCCCTGGTTTGCATGAAGGCAGCTGCGCCCTCCCTTCCTCCTGCAGCCCTGACGTGTGTTCTCCTGTGTTTCTGCAGGTGATGAGCATCCTGAGCAATCCCAGTGGGGTTCCTCCCCAGCCCCAGGCTGACTTCTCCATCTCCCCCCTTCACGGTGGCCTGGACACCACCAACTCCATCTCTGCCAGCTGCAGCCAGAGGAGCGACTCCATCAAATCCGTGGACAGCCTCCCGACTTCCCAGTCCTACTGTCCTCCCACCTACAGCACCACCAGTTACAGTGTGGACCCAGTGGCTGGATACCAGTATGGCCAGTACGGACAAAGTAAGTGCTCTGGTCGTGTTCCCCCTGCTCAGGGGACAGCAGAGGAGAGGGAGGGAATGGGTAAAGGGCTGGAGCTGTCAAACCATCTTGTGTATTCCAATGTCACATATTGGGAGGGATTCCCGTGGAAATCTGTCCAGCTAGAGAGGAAAAGGGTGTTTATTCACCCAGCATGGATGAAAATTGCTCCCCACAGCCTCCCCAGCACCTCTGCAGCCCAGTTCAAAAGTCCCAGTTGGAATATTTTAGGTAAAACATTTCTATCAGCAAAGGGCAGCTTCTCCTTCCCCATCTTCGATTCTCACACCCCCCAAAAGCCCTACAACATGTTCATCCTGCTCAGCCAAAGGAAATCCGGGATTTTAATGCCATCCTTTAGTGATGCAGAACTGTGTGTGTGTCCCTGCCCTCCTCAAGGCGAGGGCTGGGGCCAAGCCCAGAGCTTTTGCTCCAAACCACGTTCATCCAGTGCCTGTCAGCTGGGCTGGGGTTCTGGCAGAGCTGGAACGAGACTGGAATTGGAATCCTGACCCCAAAGCTCAGACCTGAAAGGCAGAGGGACCCTGGGAGGCTCTGTTTCTCCTCCCCAAAAGCCCAGCGAGCCCAGCAAAGGGTTCACCTGCCGGTGTTAAACTAATAATGCGAGTGGTGGTGTGAGAGAGCGAGGCAGGGAGGGTTAAAGGTGCATCCTCTTCCTCCGGGAGCGCTCCTGCTTGCCCACAGCTTGTCCTCAGTGACCTTTCCTTCCATTTGGCTGTGGCTTTTTATTCCCCTCTCCGTCACAGCCCTTTAATGTCTTTAACTTCTCCAGCTAAATGAGAACCGGCTGTGGCGGCAGACGGGATCAATAGCAGCTTCCCCACACCCCTCCTCTTTTTGTTTTGCGGGAGTTTGATCTGTGACCCCTTGACCTTCCCCTCGCTTCTGGATGTGAGGCTGGACACACGTGCTATTGATAAAAATCTTAAACAAATTCCAATACCATGTATTTCCAATAAAGATTCCCTTGGGCAAGACGTTAGTCACACCCATGTGTGTAAAAAATAAAATAAGGAGTACGAGCCGTGTTTGCTGGGAGGGAGAGAGACCAGCGAAGGAGGAGGAAAGAGAAAGGAGGGTTTGTCTTGGTTTGCTGCAGGAATTTTCACTTGGGCCTCTCCTGATGCTGATGAAAAACTCCTCACACAACCCTGTTTGTGTTTTATTTGCCCCGTCTTTCCTGATTTCTGCCACCCCCTTTATAGCAACCTCTGTGCAAGGAAACAGTTTTCCTTGGTAATTAGTCCTGTCAGAGCAATCCCTTCCATGAAGTTGACCTTGATAGAACAACATTTTCCCCCCATCTTTTTCAGTGCATGTTGCATTTAGCAGATACTACTAATTCCTCCTCCTTTTTAGTTCCTCACTTCTTTTCAAATGCTCTTTCGATGCCCACCAGGGCGAGGTGACCTCCACAAGTTCAGTTTTTGGTGTTTGGTTTTGATCATATGTGGAATTTTTTCCTTTTCTGATGCAGCAAAAACGGTATCAGGGACACTGATATAACAACAAGGGAGGGGTTTGGTGGTGGGCACAGGCTCTGTGTAACGGGGGACTAAACCAGGGCTTGGAATTAAAAGTTCTGTGGCTTTGATAGGCTTTGGACTTGGCCTGCAGAGAATCTCTCTCTCCCCACTTCGCTCCTCCCTGCCCTGTTTTATAAACACCAGCCCAGACACACTTTCTCTCTCACATCAACAAATAAACACCCAAAGCACTTTGGGCAAATTTCTGGGTTTATTTTGGCTTCCACCCTATTAAACCAACAAACCATATCCTTGACTTCTGGCATGGGATACCCTGGTGCCTTTGAACTCTTCCCACTGGCACAGAAAGCAATATTTAGTTTAGTATGGGTTATTTTTAGGATAAGATTGCCATCAATTTTCCAATTCCTCCCTAACAGGAGAACGGAGGCAGGTGGGGGTCAGACTCTTCTCCCAGGTAACAAATGATAGGACAAAAAAACACAGCTTAAAATAGCACCAAGGGAGTTTTAGACTGGACATCAGGGAATATTTCTCCATGGAAAGGGTTGTCAGGACCAGGCACAGCTGCCCAGGGCAGTGGTGGAGTCTCTGTCCCTGGAGGGATTTAAAAGACGTGTAGATGTGGCACTTGGGGACACGGCCTCGATCTCAGGGGGCTTTTCCAACCTTCACGATCCCATGATTCTAGGATTTTGCTGGCTACTGCCCAGAGCAGGGTGACCAGTTCCAAGCCCTCACCTCCCTCCTTTCCCATCTCCCCCTGGATTCCCCCAGAGCTCAGGAACAGAGTCCCAACCACGCACAAGGAGCAGTGAAATCTCTCCTTACCTCTCAAGGACATCCCTTAAGAGCTTACCTGCAATATCAGGGGACCAGGCTGAGAAGGCCTGGCTGAGATCCACACCTTGGGATCTAAACCTTTGGACACCCCCCCTTGAAGGCAGAGGCACCACAACCCAACATTCCAGAGCCCAGATCCCGGTGTCCTGGGAGCACCAGTCCAGCTCCACTGGCCTAACCACTGGTTTTGGACCTCCTTCCAGCCCTGGAAGGCTCATCCCATGCCAAACCCTCTCCCTGCTCATCCTGGGAGGTGCCAGCTGAGAGTGGTGCTGGCCATTCCCAGAGGCCGGGGCTGTGTTAATGATGCTGGTGATGGAACGCCGAAGCGTGAAAGGAATCCTAATAGATATGACAAGTCTAATAAGAATTTGTGTGTGGAAGGGACCTCCTCTGGGGCAGGCGGATGACAAGACATTGATGGCTGAAATTTGTTTACTCATTGGCACCGATTGTACATCTCCTGCCAGCTCCTTATTAATCTAATTTGAGCCATTAAAGCCAGGGAGAGGGAGAGACTTTGAGTGAAGCTCAGCTAACGAGCAGTGGCACCGTCCTGCCCTGGTCCTCTTGCCCTCAGACCACGGGACAGCCGTGCCATCACCCCAGGAGCTGGGGAGAGCAGTTCCCCTTAGGAAGAAGGCAGGCAGCAGAGCTCCCAGAAATGAATCAGCACACAGAGGAGGAGCCAGATCCGAGCCCTGTCCAGCCTTGGGGAGCTTCCACTGCAGTCTCTGGAATCATTTTTACACCTGGCAGGTTTATCCCAAGCTTTCTGCTCGGGCTCATCTTCAGGCAGCTCCCTCACAAACATCATTTTCCGTGGCTGAGGCAGAGTTTTAGCTCTTTTCAGTGGGTTCACAGAGAGATTTGAAGGTCTCCACACCCCCCAGCAATGCCTGCCCTGCACGTGATTGTGGCAGGACCCTCCTCTCCCTGAGCTCTCAGGAGGGCAGCAGGACCCTCGTGTCTGTGACAACCCCTGCACTGAGCCTCTCTTGTGAGAGCCTGCAGGGCCAGCCGGGCACAGAGCCTGAAAGCCACGGCCACTAAATGCTGATTCTGTGCTGTTTTCTCCCCCTCCCTCCTTCCCCCTCCCCTCCAGCCGCTGTTGATTATCTGGCCAAGAACGTGAGTCTGTCGACACAGCGCAGGATGAAGCTGGGAGAACATTCGGCCGTCCTGGGTCTCCTACCAGTAGAGACAGGCCAAGCCTATTGAAGAGTCCAACTGTGCCAACAGCCCGCTCCAGCAGCTTGGGACCACTGGAGAAAACACCGCCAGCCTTCCAGGGATCTGCCTGTACCCAGACCCGGCTCCTTCCCACGTCCCTCCCACCGGGCACCAGCCTGAGCTGCGAAGGAGACGGGAAGGAGCTGGGAGGGCTCTCCAAGTGTCCAGCTCCTCCAGAGCACCCCAGAGGCAAGTCTGGCCTCTTGAGAGCTGACTCCTCCTGTGGCCAGAGACAGCGGGTTGGGTGCATTTATTAACCCCGAGCTCACGCCCTCCCTCTAAACTACCTGGCCATGGCATTTCGCCCACACTTAAGGACTTTCCCATTGATCTAGGTAGTTGGCATAGTCAAAGCCAAATTGATCTTTTTTTTTCCTTTTTCTGTAAAAAAAAGAGAAATGTTTCCTTTTGCTTCCTTTTCTTTCCATTGCTGTAAATTTGGAAAATGTTGTATAGGAAGGAATAACCAAGCTGATCATTAAGGGTGGTATAAATCGGGACCACAGAAGACCTACGGACCAAATATAAGAACTTGTTTTAAAAAAACAAACTGCAAAGATAAAGAAAAAAAACAACAAAACAAACCAGAAAAAATATATTAAAGTGACAGCAAATTTCCCCACCCCACTCTACCCTCTGTTCCCACTGGTGGCCTCCCAAAGCAGGGCCAGATTGCTGCTAAGCAGGGGCAGGATGGAAACCCATCCAGCCTGGGACCTTTGGAAAGTGTAAATTGCTGCATGAGGACTGGAGGTGATGGGCACAGGCACGAGCAACGTTTGCTTTTCCTCTTAGGGACCAATTTAGACCTGGTTACCACTGGAAGGGCACGGGCAGCGGGATCAGCAGGAGATGTGATGGCACAGAGGACGGGCATCACCTGGTGGTGTCGGAGCTGCTGCCCATCCAGTCGAGGGGGGTGAGGGCTGTTGGTGGCCCTTCCTTCACTCAGCAGGAGAGAAGTTGGCCATGGGAGCAGAGACAAGAGAGGGCAGAGTCAGAAGTGTTGGTTAGCTCGGTGTGCCAAGCCAGGTTCTCCTACAAGGGTCACCTCAAGGGAATGGGGCTTGCTCTGCCTCTCCCTGAGGGATGGATGAGGCTCTGGAGTCAGAGGGGACATGACCTGAGGAGTCTCCCAGCAGGAAAGGTGCTCTCAGCTGCAAGGTTGCACCTCTTTGTACTGCAGGAAAAGATTTACCTTCCCAAGACATTCCTTCTCCTCTCGCTGCCAGGACAAAGCTTGGCCCCATCCATTCTCCTGGCTCTTCCCACACCCCTCTCATCCCGTGGACGCTTCTGTACAGCTCAGTCTCTCAGTCCCTTCCATTTGGGTGCTGGAGCCTCCCTCCCTCCCCCTCTCCCTCTATGCCAGGTCTTGTTCTCTGGATTTATCACCCCACTTCTCTCCAGCAGTGACACAAAGTGCCCTCACTCTTGTGTCACCTCATTGCACCGCTCAGATAAGCACAGGTTAAAGAGTTTCCCTTTGGCACGTGGTGATGAGGATGATTCTTAAGCAGATATCTGATATTACAGATTTTTTCCCCTCACCTTCCTGTGTTGAGAGGACTCACTTCAAGACATTTGATGTGGAGAGGGCAAGGAAAGCTGTCCCTGGGATAAACAACCCGATGCCAGGAGGAGTCGATGTGTAAAGCCCAGTGACAACAGGCAGTGTTTAATGTCATCCAAGGGCAGTTAGGGGGTTTTAATACACTTATTATTTAATATAAGATAATGAATGTCTGCCTTTGTCCACTGATGACAGCAAGGGACCACGAGGTGGGATGAGTCTGGTCTAGGTTGTTAAAGGAGACACTTCCCACTTGTTCTCTTCTGCTGCTGCTTCTTCCATCCTTCCCAAATAACCTGATCCTGTTTTTGCAGCTGCAACAACAGTTTTCTGGGGAGCTGTCCCTGCCTTGCCCCAACATCATTCATCATGAACCACCAAACCACTTCCCTCCAGCCATATGGACAAGTACCTGTTCTGACCAAAGCAGGGTTTGGTTTCTGACGTTGCTCAGCATCCTCTTGGAGCCACATGTGGCTTCCATCAGCTTTGCTTTATGGCTCTGGCAGAGCCAGCTCTACATTCCCAAAAGCATTTTCATGCACCAGCATGGCCTCTCCCAGGGCTGTGTCTGGGCAGGACCCTGTGAGAGGTGACATCTGCATCCAGAGGCTGATTCCTGTCCTTTATGCTCCAGAATTCCCCATTCAGCCTCTGCTTTCCAAGCTGTATCACACACAAAGCTTCCTTCTAGTTGTGGAAAAAACATTCCTTGGATCACAAAGCACTTGCATTCTCCACATCCTTTCTCAGGGCAATTTGTGGCACCTACAGCTGGTTGGACAGGTGAGGCCAAAGGGACCCATTTCCTTGAGGTGACTGATGAGCCAAAAAGCCCTGGCCTGGTTGTGTCATCCCAAGGATTGTCCCTGCTCTGCTCCAGTTTGAGATCTTGCAGAGCAACAGCAAAAAAAATGCAGGTTTTTAGTGTTTACATGTTAGAGCTGATCCCTGTTGGATTCCAGTCCTGGCTCAAATGTCCTTCCCAACAGGAATCTCCAGCCACACCTGAGCTGGGGGACCAAAGGTGTGTCCCTGATGGACACCAGTGAAGGATCAATGGCTGAAGCACCTGCTGGGATCTGCCCCTGTGCCTCAGCATCATTCTGAGCCACTGCTGAAACAACAGAGCCCACGCTTTCCTTACCTTTAATAGTATTTAAGAGCCCAAACGCTGATGGTCCCTTCCAATCCACATCCTCACTGCCCCTGCAATGTGGAGTTTGGGGTCACCTGCCCCGGTGCTGCCCCAGCTGGTGATGATCCCTTGTCCTTCCTACTGAAATTCCTGACCAAATGCACTCCCTGCTGCCTTCTGAACCAGGAGGAAAGTTCCAGTTTGCCAAGAGAGCCCTGCCCTTCTCTCTTCCCCCCTCTCTGTGACCTCACCCCTCCTCCCGTGTGTGCACACACACCTGCCCAGGACCCCTCACCACAGGACACGCGGTGGGCGAGGAGGACCCAACCCGAGCTCAGCGCCCAGTGCAGGACCCAAAAATCCAAAATACCCAAAAGAGGAGGCTCTGAAGAAACCTCTTGGCCCATTCCCTTGCCCAGGAAGTCCGTGGCCACCCGGGCACTGCTGTAAATAGGATTCTTAGAGGACCATGGAAACGCCCCACGCTTAGCACAAATAGCTCTTCTCTGACCTTTCCCTCGTGGTCGCACTTTGTACATTAGTTGGAAATTTGGTCACGTGTTGTATGTTTAGAGAAAGTTGACCTCTTTTCTTTTTTTTTTTTTTTTTTTAAATGCTAAAAAACACAGTGAGTGCCGTGCTAGTTAAAGAAAATAAAAAAAAAAAAAGAAAAAAAAGAAAAAAAGAGAAAGAAAAAGAAAAAAAAAAGAAAAAGAAAACAAAAGTGAAAAAAAAAATGGGGAGGGGGGA
>JAWWMP010000057.1:1264495-1279905 GCA_035047865.1 Dendrocincla tyrannina | reverse complement strand
AGATGAGACCTTAAGGGACACACTCTGGAGACGTTCTCTCTCTTCCCTACCTGCAGTTGAGACCTGAAGGGACACACGCTCTGGAGATGTTCTCCCTCTCCCCTGCACACAAGACCTGCCATCCCTGGGGGAAAGGACCCCCACCAAGTGGGTCTCTTTGACCTGCCCCCAGCCCTGCCTTCCCCCCTCCCCACGACACGGCCATCGCCTCACTGTGCCCACCAGCTCAGCAGATCAAACGCCCGTCGCTCCGAGACTTTTTGTGTATTTAATGCTTCTAACCCGTCCCCCCTTAACACCTCCATGTCCCCACCTGGGGAATATCTACATAGCACTCTAGGGCATTCCTTACCCCTCGTAACTGCGGAGATGTCGCTTCTGTGTTTGCCTCATAGCCATTTGCTGGTGAGTGGGAGTGTGGGAGTTGTGTGCGAGCGAGCGTGCGTGTGTATATATATAATCGCACCATAATTTATTCAGCTATATGGAGTAGAATAGTAGAAAGAGAAAAAACTGGTTTTGCTTTAACTACCTGCTGCCTGTAGGTGTCTTTCTGTAACTCAGGCATAACTGTTATACATTAAAAAAAGAAAAAGAAAAAAAAAAGGGAAAAAAAAAGAAAAAAAAAAAGGATTAAAAGTGCCTTCGGGTGGCTTGTTTGCTTTTAACGCTCTCCGTGGCGTGCCAAGAGCGAGGGGGGGAACGAAAATATTCGACACACACGGGGCAAAGGAGGCAAAATGCAGATGGTTTCGCTCCAAGAAGCGAAATGGGGGGCGTCGCTCCTCGGCGAGAAGGTGGAAAAGCTGCGTCGATAAATCAAACATTTCATTTCGCTGTGACTTCGCACAAGGGGAAGGACAATCCCCTGGCCTGTTCTCAACACAACCGGGTCTTTATGCATTTATTTGGAGCCAGGCTGGACAGGGAAGGCCGGGGAGGGACCTGGCTGCTCCACGGGCACCTGGCTCTCGTTAAATGCCAAAGCCCGGCGTCAACGAGTGGAAAAACATTTAGAAACTACGGGGGGAAACGTGGCTGGGGGCTTTGCAGTGGGGAGGAAAGCACTTTGCCTTCAAACAGAGTGCTGGATTCAAAACTGGCCCCATCTGAGGATGGTTTGGCTCTCTCTGGGTGGAATAAGTTGATCCTCATCCAAGTCGTGCCGGAGGAAAATCCGCACACGGAAAGGAGCCCAAGGAGCCCCCCGGGTTTGGGTTCTGGGTGTCGCCAGCAGAGGGGTCAGTGGCTTCCCAAAGCCAGGGGAGGTCACCCTGGGACAGGAGGTGCCAACGGCGTGCTCGTCTTTGTCATTTGGGAGCAAAAGAAGCAGGAATGTGCCAGCCTGGAGTCTCCCACAGACACGAGAAGGTTCAGTGGAGGAACAAGGGGTTTAGGATGGCAAACTCTTGCTCGTGGCTTCCTTATCAACCAAACACCCACTGAGACCCTTTTTTAACACCCCCACCTGCTCCCAGGGCTTGGATAATCCACATTTGTGGAGCAAATGGGAAAATGGGGGACCCAGGAGCCAAGGGGTGGTCACCCCAGGGGGGTCTGTGGCAGAGGAAGGGATTGGGGGTGCCTGACAATGCAGAGGGTGAAGGTCTGGTGGGCTCTGAGGGGCTCGATGGGGACCCTTGGAGCTATGACAGGTCTCCAAATGGGGACTAAGCTGGCAATCACAGTTCTTACGTGATGCCAAGGGCACTGAGCTGCCCCAAACCCCATAATTGGGGTAATTAATGACCAGAGAGGCTCATTTTGGTGTAGGAACCACAACCACAGGAGTGGGAGAGTCAACCCCAGCTTCCCACCTGTATCCTATGGGGATTGTGGTTGGCATTTGCAAATTTTACCCACCCTGAAACCCCCCTTCCCTCTTCAGACCTGCCCTCATGAGCAGCCCTTAATTTTCACCCCAAATCCCGCGTGTTTCTGCCATGGCCAATCCACCCACACCCCGAGGGGTGTGCAGGGGAAGGGATCGTTTTCCAGGAGCCCCAAACCAGGACAGGCTTTATTTCCAGCCACATCCCTGCTTTTACATCCCTGCTCTGACGGGTCACAGCTCTGTGCTCCCTCCCCAACCCTCCCCGAAATGACTTTGCTCCAGCAATGGGCTCGTTCCAGCTCCTCGCTGCGCTTCAACACTGCCCTCAACTGTTCCCTGAGCTCCTCATCCTCTCTCCCAGCCTCTCCAGCCTTATCTGAGGAGCGCAGGAGATTTCCCAGACCTTGCCAGAGTTGATCCCTTGCCCTCTGAAGGGCATGAAGGGCGTGATGGAGCCCACGAGGGGTTGACCCAGCTATCGCCGGGCAATTATGGCTCTGAGCTGTCAGCAGCTTTAATCTGCTGCTAAGCCAAGGAGAAATCCCATCCAGGGCCATCTGACACCTGGCAAAGGCTTTGCATCCTGCTGACCCCGTGGAGTGTCCCTCTTGGTGCTGTGTGGCTGGACTTGACCCCAGGGGCTGCCCCAGGACAGGAGAGGGGCTGATCCTCTGCTGGGTCTGCTCCTTCCCTGCTCTGCTTCTCGGTTATTTATTTGTGTGTTGATTTTTTTATGTGGGTTTCTCACCTCTTCCCTGTGAATTCCAGCCCCTCACATCCCACTTTGGCAGGATCAGGGGACACTCAGAGCAGGAAGGGACCCACAAGGATCACCAAGCCCAGCTCTGGAGCCCAGGGATGAGCCCCACAGCTCTGAGCAGCTGAGCTAAGCTGGGCTTTGCTGCAGCCTCCTCTGAGCCCCCACTCCGTATCCCCCTGGAGCTTCCCAGTTCCCTGCTGGAGAAGGCCCAGGATGGTGTAACTTGGAGCAAACAGAGACAGAGAGCACGCAGATACATCTAAATATATATATTTATATCACCCCCTGGGGGTTTGGAGGGCAGAAACACTTGGCAGGGTAACCAGCCCTTTCTTTCGAAGCTTCTCAACAAAAAGGTTGAATGTCTTTCCATTATTTTCCTGGACATTCTCACAATTACCTTGGGACTTGCTGATGCTGATGGGTCCCCTCCAGCTCAGCACATTCTGTGATTCTGGTCTCAGAGGAAACGGGAGGAAGAGATAAAACTATTTCCAACATTTGAGTTGTTTCCACTTCATTCTTTTTCTTTATCATTTGAAAGGTGTGCAGGAAAAGAGAAGAACAACCTGAAAGAGAAGCCAAAACATTTCAGCCTTCCTAAGCTGAGATTTAAAATCCTTTCATTTCAGCTAAAACTAAAGAAACTGAAAAACGTCCCCCTTTTTATTAAAAACCAAATAATTAAATAACTTTGAAAAGGTTCTTCCCCAAATCCCCCCTGGAACGTGAAAAGGTTTAGGGAAAAGGGAGGCAGAAATGCTGGCCCTGCCCCCTGTGGATGCTCTGAGAGGGTTTGGGAGGGTTTAGGATCCTGATTTCTATGGATGCTGGAAACATATTCCAAAGGATCATCCAGGACCATAAAGGTGATGCCTAATTTAGGGAATTCTCAAGGGAAGAAGTGCCCAAGGATTCACCTCTCTGCCCAAAAATCAGCTCCTGCTCTGTAAAGAGACACCCCAAGAGTTTGGGAACCTGCTCCTGAATTTTTTTGGCATCAGTGGGATTAATTCCAATGTTTTCATGGAGCAGGGGCTGCAGCTGCACAAGAGTCAGGAGGTACAGACACCCACTTGAGGTATTTAATTTGGAATAATAAATAAATCAAATTTATTTAGGACCTTATTCACCTAAAATAGGTATTTAGGTATTTATTTACCTATAATAGCTACCTTTCTTCCTAAAATAGGTATTTAGGTATTTATTTATCTAGAACAGCTGCTTTTTTACCTAAAATAGATATTTATTTACCTATAATAGGTATTTAGGTATCTATTTAGCCAAAATAGGTGTTTGGGTATTTATTTACCTCTAATAGCTATTTATTTATCTCTAATCACTATTTATTTACCTCTAATCACTATTTATTTACCTCAAATTTATTTAGCTGTTTATTCCCCTCAAATATCTGTTTATTCCCCTCAAATACCTATTTATTCCCCTAGCACTTATTTAGGCATTTCTTTACCAAAAAAATAGGCATTTCTTTACCAAAAATAGGCATTTCTTTCCCAAAAATAGGCATTTCTTTCCCAAAAATAGGCATTTCTTTCCCAAAAATAGGCATTTCTTTCCCAAAAATAGGCCTTTCCAGCTGGCAGCTCTCTCAGATGGGCTGGGAAGGCTCAAATGAACTGCCCAAGGCAGCGATGCTGCCACCCAACCCGAAGCATCCCTGCCCAAACCATCCCCCCTTTTCCAAGCCCCAAATCCTCAGGGCTCGAGGGGCTCAGTCCCATCTCCTGAGCCCTCTTTGGATCCATCCCTGCGGTTCCAGCTCCACTCCCAGCAAAGGGTGGCAGCAATTTTGGCGGAGCAGCCTCGAGCTCTGCAGCATCTCAGCTGCAATTTCTTTTCAGAATCGCTGGAGAGAAGTTTATTATGATGGGCTGTGGCCCTGCATAAAATCAGGGTGTTCTGAGCAGGGAGAGGGCTATGAAAGGGAATTAAATGCCTGAGAAAGGATTTCCTTGGGAGGCCCATTTCTTTCTTTTTTAAGGATTAATATAATTAATATCCTGTCCCGGGCAGGCCACGCTCTCACCTGGTGCAAACCAGCCCGGAATTTTAACTGGCTTTGCTGATTTACAGGAGCCAGGAACTCATCCTGCATTCCTGTGACATTCCTGCCAGGCTTCCCTGAATGCTGTGCATCCTTCTGGCAGCGTTCCCAGCATTCCTGCTCTGAGCTGGCTGGGCTGGGGGGAGTTTTCCCAAAAAACTGGGTGCTGGGAGATGGGGTGGCTTGGATTTTTTGGCTGAAGGAGGAGTGGGAGGTGAGGAGGAGGATGAGATGCAGGCACATCCATATCCCCCTTCCCAGGGACAATCCAGCCTTGGGGACAAGGATTTCTCCTCCTGGAGGGCTCTGGGTGAGTTTAGGGTGTCTGTGATTGGATTGTGTCCCTCAATCCAAAACATCCAGGGAGTTGGAATGTGCAGGGAGCAGGGCAGAAATCAGGATATTGGGAGATCCAGCCTTTTCCTGGGGCTGGGGGGAGGATTTTGGATACCACAATTAATTTCTCAGCCTCTCCTTTTCCTCCATCAGAGCCTGGGCATCCCCAAATCACACCAGGGGCCAACACAGATGCCAGGAGAGACACAGGTGTGGGATGGCACAGGAAATATTTGGGTTTTCTAAAATCTAAGGGCTGGAAGTGAAATGTCCTTCTCCCTTCTTTCCTTCCTCACCACACTCCTAAATCCCCTTTATTCCCTTTTATTTCCCCTCCAACAAACCCTGGGCATCCCCAAATCACACCAGGGGCCAACACAGATGCCAGGAGAGACATAGGCGTGGGATGGCACAGGAAATATTTGGGTTTTCTTTAATCCAAGGGCTGGAAGTGAAGTGTCCTTCTACCTCTTTTCCCTCCTCTTTACCACACTCCAAAACCCCAAAAAGTGAGTGAAATCTCTCTTTAAACACCACCATGAGTCTTTCTGTGCCTCTGCCTGTCCCTGCCACCTTCTGGGGATGAGTTTTGTTTCCAGGAGCTGCCACACGAACCCTCTCCCCTCATTTCACCCCTTCCTTTCCCTTCTCCTGTCCCTCCTCTCCCCCCTTTTCCCCAGCAATCCACAACCTGCAGGGGGAAATAAAGAAATAATCAGGAATCCTGGGTGCTTCCTGCACGTCCCTCACCCTATTCCACACAGAACTGCCTTTTGTATCTACCCAGGTTAATTATTATTAATGGGAGAGATGGGTTTATTTCAACTAGGAAAAAAAAAACCACCATCACCGAGGGGGAAGGGGAGGGAGGATGAAAATGGGAGGGAAGAGGGGGGAAAAAGGGAAATAACAAAAAAAAAGGAGAAAGAAGAAACCCACAAGAAACTGCTCACATTTCCCGAGACATGGGCAAAGCTTTTATGAATATAACTGGATTTGTAACAAGCATTGCAGCTGCACAGAAGGCATTCAGACATGGAGACAATTTTACTAGATAATAGACTATCACGCAGGATACAATTTAAATTAAAAAATGCAATTTTCACCTTGAAATGAACAAATGATTACAATTTCTATACAAATTAAGGCATTCAGGCTCTCTTTCAGTAGTGGCATCAGCCCATGAAATATGACATAATTACCATGAAATACATTTTCAAATATTTTGATTTTTGTCCGCTGCTTTTAAAAAACACAGCCCGGGCTTCTTCTGTGTGTGTGTGTGTGAGAGAGAGTGGGAGTGGGGGCAGAGCAGCTCCTATTATCCCACCTTCTGGGGAAAAACACATTAGAAAGAAAAGAAAAACTACCCAAAGATTAAGCTTCCCCCTGTCCCCCTCCTCCTCGCTCCCCCTCCTCTTGACTTGCGAGATAAAATTGAAAAAAAAATCAGAGGGAAAGAAAAGGGACGCAAGCGAAAGGCTCGAAAGCCTCCAGATTTATCTAAATTACTACGCTTATCTGCAAAAATCACATCTGCTGGTTATCTCCCAGCTCGGCACATCTCCCGGGCCCCCCCCCTCTCTCCCTTCAAATGATGGGTTTTATGCCTCCCTTTTATTTTTTAATTATTTGGCCATTATGTTCTCTTTTTGGAGCTGCAGCTACGAGGGGGAATCAGAGGGAGGAGAGGAGAACGGGGAGAGCCACGGGAAAGTTTGCAGGGAGTGGGGGGGATTTGGTGGGGAGGGGAGAGCAGTGGGTTCCTCTCCCACCACCACCATCCCAGAAATCCCACTGAAAGCTGGACTTGCCACTTGGAAGTTCTAGGAGGAATATTTGGGGTAAAACATCAAGTTTGAGACTCCTCTGCTGAAAGGTCACCCACCCATCCCGATTTATGGAGGGGCTGTGGGATTGGGGCATCCCAGGATGGGATGGGGGGTCGGTCCCTCTGTCCCCCTGCCCACCCCACCCTCTTCTTTAGGGTGTCCTTAAATTCAAAGTGGATTGGGAGAACAAACTGGGCCTGCGAATGGGCTTTGGGAGGTTCTGTGTCTTGCCTTTCTGTAATCCCTCTCCAAAACCAGAGGAACCTTTTCCCTGTGGTTAAATTGTTTCCTGGAATGCAACCCGGGATCTTTAGGGGGTAAATGGAGCCAACACTCCTGTCCTTAGGAAATGCCTTTGGAGTCTCCTCATGGGAATTCCCGTGTTGTACACCTGGAAGTTGCCAAGTTTGGCACCGAGGAGGAGTGAAATGCCCACCCTGTGCTGGAGGAGCCACCACCAGGCTGGAGATCTCCCCAAAAGTGCCCTAAAATGTTGGGGCTGCCACACCCGACTGCTGGAGTGGGTTTGGGTGGGATTTGGGGAAGGAATTGCTGGTTGGGAGGGTGGGAAATGCCCTGGCACAGGTTGGGGCAGAGAAGGTGCAGCTGCTCCATCCCTGGGATTGTCCAAGGCCAGGTTGGAGCACCCTGGGATGGTGGGAGGTGTCCCTGCCCATGGGTTGGTGGCACTGGGACACTTTTCAGGTCACTCCCAACTCCAACCTTTCCACGATTGCCTGATGTGTTGTGGTTATCAGGGTAACAAAAGGATGGGGTGGGGAGGTTTTTTCTTGCTTTGCTGTGTGACCTGAGTTTCAAACTTGGCTCAGTTTCCAACCATTTACACAGAGACTCGGTGGGAAGTGGGATAATGCTGGATTTTGGGTCCCTGTGGGCACAACCAGCTCTTTGAGCTGAAATATTTGGCCATGTTGATGCTGTGGGAACTTCTTGGAAAGCTTCATGCAGAGTTTGTCCTGCTTCCTCCCCAGGGAGTCCCATCCCCACCCAAGAATCCAAGCTCTGGGACAGGCAGGTTTCTCCCTGATCTCCTCTGAAGCACAAAATCCTCATTCCAGGTGCAATGGGATCACTTTTCCTTGGGATTTCCACCCCTCCCTCCCTCCAAAACTCTCAGGTTTTGCCCTGTGGGGAATGGGGACCTCATTTGGATCATTCCAGCCTTTTTTCCTTCCAGGTTTGTTGATTTTTATTCACATTTCTGAGATTTTACTCCCAAAATCATGAGTTCCACAGCTCCTCCCTCAAAATTCCCACTCTGGGATCTGTGTTTGGCACAGCAGCACATCAGGGGGGCAATTAATGCCATCTTAATTGGGAAATTCAGACGAGTTTGTGGCAAAAAAGTTGTGAGTGTCCCCAGTGTTTGGATGCTCATGAATAAGGAGCTGAGAATTCCTTAATGTGAATTCTGCAGCCCAGTTATCTGAGCAACTGAGCAAAGGGCTCTGCAATCAGCCCCAGTATAAATAATTTTATTTTTTATTAGCATATTCTTTGAACTTTTCCCACCTTCCTCTAGAAAATCAAGCAATTCTTGGTGCTTCATAACAAACATACTGATTTTAGCTTGGGAAACTCCACCAGCAGAAAAGTGCTGAAGGTTGTTCTTGAGGAAATCAATAATTTCAGCTGAGAAATTATTCATAATTTGGTAAGAAAAAGCACTTTGGCAGGAGTTGGGGCTGCCTGTTCTACTCTCAGTAAAGGGGAAAACCATCCCAGATTGCTTTTTCTTCATGTCCTAAAGGAGGAGAGGACAGGAGGAGTCTGGCAGGGGAAGCAGGAGAGAGAGGGATGGTGGGTTTGGGATGGGATAGCGGGATTGGGATGGGATAGTGGGGTTGGGATGGGATAGTGGGATTGGGATGGGCTGGTGGGATTGGGATGGGCTGGTGGGATTGGGATGGGATAGTGGGGTTGGAATGGGCTGGTGGGATTGGGGTGGGATGGTGGGATTGGGATGGGCTGGTGGGATTGGGATGGGCTGGTGGGATTGGGATGGGGTAGTGGGGTTGGGATGGGATGGTGGGATGGGCTGGTGGGATTGGGATGGGGTAGTGGGGTTGGGATGGGATAGTGGGGTTGGGATGGGATGGTGGGATTGGGATGGGATAGTGGGGTTGGGATGGGATAGTGGGGTTGGGATGGGATAGTGGGATTGAGATTGGCTGGGTGCATCTTTCCTGCTCCTGCCATGGAGGGGAATTAGGGAATGAATTCCAGGGGAAGCTCCAGCACCCAAAACAGCACCCCCTCAACAGCTCTGACCCCAAGGGCAGCCCTCATGGTTTGGGGCTTGGGGGTTGGGGTTTTATCTGGGGTTTTATTTCACTGGGAATTCGCTCCTTTACCCAAAACTGCAGCCAATGGATCTCTCCAGTCCTGGGAATTTGTTCCTTTAACCCAAACTGCAGCCAGTGGATGTCTCCAGCCCTGGGCTCAAGCTCCAAATGTAGGAATATTCCTTCACACATATATTTTCCCTTGCCTTTTAACCCAAAACAGCCAAATGTGCCTCTCTCCATAGAGGGGCAGCTGGTCCTGGGCTGGCAGAGCCACCTTGGGATTGGGGTTTGGGAAAAGCAGCTCCAGGTGCTGGAAGGCAGCACTGTCACCTCCCCAGGGTGCCACCACCCAGGCAGATTGTCACACCCCACCCTCCATCTCAGCCCTTCCTTGTCACAGGGAGGTGACACCTCAGCAGAGCTCCATCTCAGTTTCCAGGTGACATCTCATTCTTGGAGCAGCTCTCGGCTCCTGTGAGCGACTGGAAACTTCCAGAGGGGATTTTCCCTCCAGGAACAAATCCAGGCTCAGCCTGACGGGCCCCTGAGCTTTGAAAAGAGCAGGAAATGATGGATTTCAGGCCGTTATTTCAGGGTAATAATGGCCTCGCTTGCTCAGAGGTTGGTTGGGCAGGATCATCTCTGGGAAGAGCCAGGTCCTGCTCAAAGCTTCACCTTAAAGAGGTGGCTCCAGCTCACTGGTGGCTTCATGTCACCCCACTGGACAGCAGAATGTCCAATATGTCCCCAACATCCTGTTCATAACTGGGGGTCCGGCCAGGTCACCTTCCCAGGGTGACAGCCCTGCAGGGATGCTCCGGAGCTCCAGGTGTCATCTGGGAGGAGCCAAAGAGGGGTCACCAGGGATTTCTGGGACCCTGGGCTGGGGTTGGGGTTAATGGTCACTCCAGCCACGCTCAGCTGGTGCTTTGGCTTGTCTGGGGGGGCCTTCCTCCCTCCTGGTCACCTCTCCCTGTCACCTGCAGCTCCTGCAGCTTTGGCAGAGTGACCCTGGAGGTGGTCAGAGAATGAGAGTTGGTTGGGGTTTATTATTATTATTACTATTATTATTATTATTATTATTATTATTATTATTATTATTATTAGCATAATCATAGCTATTGTTATTTTTATTATTGTTATTATTATCATTATTATAATCATCATTATTGTTGTTATTGTTATCATAGCCAATATTATTGCTATTATTATCATTGTTATTATTATTGTAGTTCTATTATTATTTGCCATTATTGTTGTTATTATTATCATTACTATTATTGTTGTTATAATTGTCAATATTATTCTTGCTGCTATTATTAATAATAACAGTAACATTTCCAAGTAATTAACTGTAATTAAGGCAGCTGAAGCTCCAGAGGAGCAGCCCGGGGTTCTGGCAGAGCTCCCTGCCCTGCAGGACGAGGCTCCTCCTGCGGCTCCAAGTGCTGCCTGCGAGGCTTTACCTGCGGGAACACCCCGGGAAGCAGCTCCATCCCCCGGGACAAGGATGGAGAGGCTTCTCCACTGCAGCCAGAGCTCCCAGCCTGGCCCCACAAGGGTGCTGTCCCAGCTTGGCCAAACTCAAGCTCATCCACGTGAAACAAAGGATGCTCCTCCTCTAGGAAGACCACGAGGGAACGGAGAAGGCTCCAAGGCATCTTGAAGCGAATCTTCACCCCGGAGCCAGCATTTGAGGGAGGTTTCACAAAGCCTGGCTGTGCCTTTAAGGCTGGCCCCAGCTGGGTTTGCCACCCGACTGGAGAGGATGCGGAATTAAGTTATGTGAGGCTCCTGCAGCTGAACCAGATGCGACTAAAACCGGGCTCTTTATGTATTCATGAGCTGTGTGGAAGAGAAATAAAAGGATTCATTACCACGCAAAGTGTTACTAATGACATGTACCTGGTGCCGAGCACCTCTGGAAATCTAATGCGACACACTGGAGGAGAAAATGTATTCGCTTCTCAGAGGCCAGCCCTGAATGGAAAATTTCCCCTCCTTGGCCCTTCCTCATTCTGCATTCACTAAAAGCAACATTTACAATTCTTCTGCCATTATGTCCTACCAGGGCCTCTGTGCTTTCTGTCACGACCTTGATATTAGCTGAAAATTGGAAATTCGCTGCCACAGCCGAGCTGGGGAAGGGTGGGAAGTGACTTGCTCTGCCTCCTGCTTTGCCATGCACTGGAGAAAGAAAGGAAAGAAAGAAAAGAAAAGAAAGGAAAGGAAGGAGAGGAAAGGAAGGAAGGAAGGAAAAGGAGGGATGGGACACACGGGTAAATGTGGCTGGATACAGTTCCACACCGTGTCACAGCCCTGGTGGACTCGGCCCTTCATCAGCTCCTCTGAAGGTGTCTGGAAAGAAACTCCTTCATCTTATCTTACCCCAAATCCCTTTCCCAGCCCCTGGGCAAAGAAACCAGCTTATGGGATGCCTGTTCAGTGCTGGCTGTGCTCTATTGCCTCAAAATCCTTCCTATTCCATTGCCTATGGAAAACCCCTCAGCCCTTCCAAGGACCTCTTCCATACACCCAACACGGGATAGACTCACCCCAAGCTATTTCCAGACCACTTTATTTCTTCTTTCCCCTGCTTGGCTGCTCCTTCTCTCACTCCCAGCTGTATTTGGGTGGTTGGTTGGAGGTTTTCTACAAGGTTTCCTCGTGTTTGGGTGGTACTTGTTCATAAAGGGCTTGGTCTGGGCCCTGGGGAGCGGTGGAGAAGGTCAAGGCTTGCAGAAGTGTTTCTATTATTCTTTCTGTCTGGGTGTGATGGGTAAATGATCCAAAAATGGATGGAGAAGGGGCTCGTTGGGTTCTGCTCTTCCATCCCTGCCCACTGACACATCTCCAGTGCCTCCAGTCAGTGATTCCTGGTTTATCCCAGAGCTGCTCCGGTGATTTTCATCCAGATGAATTAAATGACACAAAGGGCTTAACGAGGGGGTGAGGAGGGACAGGGACACGGAGCCTGCCTGTTGCCAGAGTGCAGCTGTTTAATTTGAATCCCCATCTCAGTAGGTGCAGCCTGTCAGGGCCAGCTCTGAGCCCACTCAAGCTCAGCCAGTCTGCCTTTGGGGCTGGTTTGGAGTGAGCTCTAGCCCAGCCTCGAGGTTTCCTGCACCTTTAACAGGCAGAGAACCTGTTCAAGTGCCATAACCCAGAGCCTTTGCTGCTGCCTTTTGGCTCTTCTGTGGTTTTCCATCCCTTTTAACAGAAAACAGACACTTTCGTTGTGTGTTGCCTTTTTAGGAAAACCTTTCAGAAGGAAATTGCCTTTCCCTTTTCCCCCCTTCATCCCTCTCCTTCTCCTCATTTCTGTGCTTCCCTCCTCCCTTTTTTCCCTGCCTAAATCTCTGCCCCTGCCTTCCTCCCTCCCTTCCTCTCCCTCTCCAGCCCCGTCACTTGTCAAGTTGCTTCTTCTCCACTTCATTAGCCCCCGGTCCCTTGTTTACCGAGGGGCTCTGCATTAGTTGGAGAGCTTTCTAATTTAATCAAGGCTGGAGACGCAACTGCAGGTCTTGTTTGCCCAGCATGCTGGCCCTGCTCCCTGATTAATTCCCAGGGCGTCAGATGTGCTGTTCTGCTTTGTTTGTCATCTCTGCCCATCGTGTCCTGCTCCAGTCCCAGCACTCCAGGTGCACAGGGCTGGGCAAACACACACCAAGGTGCACCCAAAGCCTCAGGGCTGGGGCTGTGTGGGCTGGTTCCTGCCTTCCTTGAGGGGGAAGATACTGGAGTGACCCTGAAGGGTGTAATTGGTGTGGAAAAAAAAAAGGGAATGTGGCATCCTGAGCCCTTATTCCCATATTGCAAGGAGCAAAGTGGCTGGAAGTTCCTGGTGTCTCCATGGGAGCTCAACCTCCTGTCCACGTGTGTCAACCCAACACAAGAAACTGCGTGTTGTGAAATGGGCAGACAAGGCCCCTTCCAACCCAAACCATTCCAGGATCCCGTGGTTGTGTCGTTCCCAAGATGCTCACTCCATCCCCTCCCCAGTGGGACGCAGCCACCCCTTTTCCCTGGTGCCAGCTGCAGCCTGGGCAGGAATTCCTGCTGTGGCCACACAAAAAGGCTTTATTTCAACACCCTGGCTGTTGCCTGCATCTTGTGCCACACTTCTCTGTGGTATGAAATGGATGTAAACCTTTACTACTCTGAGTCAGTGGCATTTTTCAGGAGCATCAGTAGCCTTGGGATAAAAGTGGGCCCCTTGCTTGCCAAGAAGCATTAAAGTGTGATTTCTGCAGGAGGAAGGACACGGCAGAAAGTGCTGACATGTATTTTAAGGGTCTCTGCTGCGTGCACAGTCCATTTGCATGACCTATTTTATATCTGAGCATCTGCGTGTGATGCCAAATATTTGCAAAACTGCGGGATCTCTGTGAGCTCTGCCTGTCCCTCAGCTGGGAAATAGGTGGGTTTGCACCAGGGTTTGATGCCTGAACTACAGGAATCACTGTTGGAGGGTTCCTCGGTGGTAAAACAGGGATAAACTTCCTGAAATTGTGGTGCTGGGCAGCTGTAGGAATTAGGTTCATATCCATTGGACTGGGAACCTCTGAAACCCCTTTGCACCTCAATCCCTCATCTGTAAAACTGGGATAAACTGCTTTTCCACCTATCGTGGGGGAACAGCAGGATGCCACTTAAGAGTCAGATGCATTAATAGACTTAATTATTTATTGGGTGGTGCATCCTGTGGGCTCTGTGTCTGGGAGCTGCAAGCCTGGAGAGGTGCAGGAACCAATTCCCGAGAGCAGAAATGCCCTCAGGCTCACCCCACAGGTCCAGCTGGGAAAGGAGGGGGTTACATTAAGAAGCACCACGGAATGGTTGGAATTACTGTGCCCAAAATAATGGGATGGGGAAGGAAGGGGTTAATGTTTCCAGGGAAAAGAAGTATGGGATGTGCAGGGCACTGGCAGGGAATGGGATGGGTGGCCCGTTCTCCCTAATGAGGGAGGGAAAGGGCTTCGTCTCAAACAAGGGCTGTGAGTTTGGGGGGAGAAAAAGAAGGGAAAAAAGGAAAGGGAGAAGGGGAGGGAGAGCACTGGCCACTTGAATTTCAGGCCTCTCAGGGAAATGTGGAGCCCTGAACTATTTTCCCAGGCTGTGAGAAGGCATCCCAGCTGCCTCCCCCCCCAGCCCGGGACAGGAGGGAGGGTCTGAAGTGGTGCCAAAGTCTTAGTGCTCCCAAAGAAAAGGGGAGGAGGAGAAGGATCCGGGCGGGCTCTCCCTGGCTGGGGCAGAAAGATGAGACTCTCCCCACGAGCAGCTGCTCAACACATTGCCCAGCGCCGGGAAAAACAACCTCAGGAGCCTCTGGCGAGTTATCATGTGTGGTTAAAAGGAGCTGACAGGCGGGGGAGGCAGCCCGGGCTGTAAATGGAGGTGTTACAGAGGAATTATCACCTTCCCCGCAGCCTGGGCAGCCGGAAAGCAGCCCCTGTCCAAGGGATGAGGATGCTCAGGGCCAGCAGGGAGGTCTGGTCCAGGAACAGGCTTAGGGAGCAGAGCCCAAGGGGTGCTGCTTGGCATGGATCACATCCTAGCTGGGATTCAGGGGTTCTGTGGGCACCTCTGATGTCCTCTGAGGGGCTCAAAACACACCAGCTGGGAAACAACAACAGGTACTTCCCATTTCAGGAACCAAAGCAAAGGAAAAGGCAATGATTTCACCTCCTTCTCCCCTCCTTTCTTCTTCCATACCCTGTCTTTTCTGTGCCTCAAGAGGGAAAAAGAAATCTGACTCCAAGAGCCATTCTTCTGCTTTTTCCCTGTTCCTCAGCCCTGTGCAAGGTGGGGAGCAGGGTGGGACCCACAAGGTGTGGGACAGGGCAGGGAGCAGCAGCTTGGCCATGGACAACAGTTTTCTTGCTGCTGGAGACTGAACCCTCAGTTCTTGGCTCCTCTGAGTGAGAAATAAATCAGCAGTGGGGTTTGAGCTGGTTCACCCCCACCATCCCTTCACCCCTCGGCTTCCCAGACCGCAGACTTTGTGACTTTGTGTTTGAGCACCAGACTGGCAGTGCTGGAGCCAGGCTCTGGAAATCAGCCTGATTTCACCAGCCAGTTCCGATTTTTGAGAGGGTGGAACCACCTGGGGCGGGTGCAATTTCTCTCTGCCATAGATTTATTCATTTACAGGAAAAAATGAACCCGAGGGAACGGCTGAAGCTGTGTCAGGGTGTTTAGGTTGGATCTCAGGGAAAGGTTCTTCCCCCAGAGGGTGGTGGGCACTGACCAGGCTCCCCAGGGCAGTGGGCAC
>JAWWMP010000057.1:1245309-1256007 GCA_035047865.1 Dendrocincla tyrannina | reverse complement strand
GGGAACAAAGGGGGAAAGAAGTGGAAAAGGAGGAAATAAGGAGGAAAGGGGGGAAAAGAGAAAACAAGTGGAAAAGGAGGAAATAAAGAGGAAAGGGGAGAAAAGAGGGAAAACAAGTGGAAAGGGGGGGAAAGAGAAAACAGGTGGAAAAGGGGGAAATAAGGAGGAAAGGGGGCTAAACGAGGGGAAAAGGGGGGAAATAAGGAGGAAAAGGGGAGAAACGGGGATGAAAGGGGGAAAACAAGTGGAAAAGGGGGACATAAGGAGGAAAGGGGGGGAAACGAAGGGAAAAGAGGGAAAACACAAGGAAAACGGGGTGGAGGAGGGAAAACCAAGAAGTAACTTGATGAAAAGGGGGAAACAAGGGAGAACACGGGGGGGAAAAGGATAAAACACATGGAAAAGAGGAGGAAACAAGGGTTGGCAGCGGGGGATGGCAGAGCGGCCCCGGGGCACCCCCGTCCCGCAACCACGCGTGGGGACACGGCCGGGAGGGGGTCTGGCAAGGGGGATGAGAGGGTGGGGAGGGGGATAGGAGGGAGGGAAGGGCAGGGAAGGGCAGGGCAGGGCACCCCCCGCACTCACCCGCAGCCCCGCAGCGCCCGCAGCCCCCGCCACATCCCGGCCCGCGCCGCGCTGCCCCTGCGGCCGCCTCCAACCGCCGCGGGGGGGGGAGGAGCGACCATTGATTAAATCATACGTTTCTAAAAAAAGAGGAAGGGAAAAAAGGGGCGTTGTGGAAGGGAGGTCCCTAAGGGTGCACATCGCTGTGCGGGGCGCTGCGGGTCGTGTCCCCCCCCGTGTGGGGGTGGAATGGGGTGTCCCCTCGGTGTGTCCCCCCCCGCGGGCTGCGGTGGTTGCGGCCCGGCCGGGGGGCGTTGGCGCGCCGCAGCACGTGGGGCGGGGCGGGGCGTGGGAAGGAGCCAAAAATGAGTAAAAGGAGGAGAAACTCATCAAAAAAAACAACAACAAAGACCCGCCCTTCGGTCAGCGCCCACCTCCGGAAGGGGGAGAGGGAGGGAAGCAACTGACCGCCCCTTCGGGCGCTGAAAATGACCTAAAAAGCGAGGGGTTTAAGCCAAAAATGGGTGATATTAACCCAAGAAAATGGGGATTTTAACCCAAAAATGGGTGATACTAACCCAAGGAAATGGGGATTTTAACCCAAAACGGGGGCCTGTGTTGGGCAGAAGGCCGAGGTGTGCAGAGGGTATTTTTATTTCCAAGGAGAGGTGTGTTTTAAGCAGAGAAAACCTAATTTTGAGGCAAGTCTGGGCTATTTTAAGACCCCCAATCACCCGAGCTGGGGGGGTTTTTAGGGAATGAGGCTGATCCCTCTCATCCCTGACCCCAAGAACTAACACACAGAGCCATTAAACCAGGAGTTTGGTATTTATTTTATAGTTTTTTGTGTTTTCCTTGTCACCAGAGACCCATTTCAGGGACAAGCTCCCACCCTGGGGGGCCGGCATGGAGAGATGAACCGGGATGGAGATGGGATGGAGGGATGGAGATGGGATGGACACCCGGAGCACTGCCTGGAGAACCAACCAGCACACCTGGAAGGGCTCCTGGCCTTGGTTTTGGCACTAAAAAAAAGGAAGAACGGAGCAAATGCGCTGAACTCGGAGGAGGGGAACGTTCCCGGCTCTCCCTGCGGGTGTTTTCGGGGCTCCTGACGACGTGGATTGGATTCTTGAAGCATTTCGTGGTCCAAAATCCACGTGGCAGCAGCTGTGGCTTGTCCCATTTGGTCTTCCCAGACTCCAGAGGGTTGGGAGCTGGTTCTTCCTCCGGCCTTTCCCCGCCAGAGCTCAGACAGCATCATCAGTCCAGTCTGGTTTTTCTCTTTTAAAATGAGCTAATATACAGAATATAAAGCACAATATTTACAAAGGGACGGTATCCAGGGGCATTTCCACACGGATCAGTAGTCTGTTGTCATGGGTATAAAAGGAATTCTTACGTGACCTAAAGAGGGACCGACAAGAAGTGACACAGCACGAGGGGAGGGTCATCAATACCCTCCTCTCCAGCACGATAAATAATAAATAATCAGGTTTTGGCAGAACGTAGCTACGTACACTTTACTCACAGTAAGGTGTTTTAAGGACTGAACTGTGTGTCTTTTGGTGAAACCACAAGAAGTGTGTTTAGTGAGCAAGATTTGAATCATCCTCTGATCAAAGCAGCAATTTAGGATGCCAGGGCTTGGCAGTCTGGGCAGCCCCACTGGGTTTGGGGCGATCCTGGGTGTTCTCCCACAGGGTTGAAGTCACCCCGAGGGTTGTTTTAAACAATAACCTCATTATTTACCCCAAAAGTGGAGCTGGCCAGACCCACAAGCACCACTTTCCGAAGCGCTTCACTGGTGGAGTGCCTCAAATTAGGAGGGAATTGTGATTTCTATGACCAAATCACCCACGTTTTTCAACACAGGTTGGCGCTTCTTCAAAAGAGAAGCTCTGAGAGGCTCCTGCGAAGGCAGAAGGGTCTGAAGACACCGAACCACCCACAAAAACACACAGAAGGGAAGAGTCAAGAGCTCTCCACCAGCCTGCCAAAGGCTTCTTGGAGCCCTCAAGTGTTGCCCCTCCAGGGCAGAGGGGTTGGGGCTTCATTCCCAGGAGGAATTTGGCAGGGGGTGTTTCCAGCCCACCTCGAATCCCACCTTTACCAAGCCCAGGTTTAGTTGCCTCGCTCGGCGATTTTTGTTTCTCATTTAAAACATTCACATCCCACTGAAAGCTTAAAATCCACAGACTTTGGGTGACAACACACTGAAGGCAAAGAGTTTTAAACCCCGTGTGTTCCCCTGCAACCGAGTCCTGCACCAGTGCAAAAGAATAAAACCCCAGAAATCCTGAAGCAAGAAGGTGGAAAATCCTCATCGGGGTGTGTTCCTATACTGTGGAAGCACTGGGATGGCTTAATTTGGGATAAATCATTCCTGAAGCACTCCAGCCCTAAAATGAAGCACTCTCAAACATGAAACAAGAGACTTCCCACTCTCCCAGCACAAACATCCTTCCCTGTTTTCCCAGAGCCAAGGGAAACACAAGGAAGGAGCTCTGGGAGCACCCACCGACCGCCGGGGCTTTTCCTCCGCCAAGCCCAGACCCACAAGCCAAGTTGTGTTTTTGCTGGCAGCAACGATTATGGAAATAAAAATTAATCTAATCTCCTTTCAGAAGCAGCTTTAGAGCCGTAGTCAGGCACGGCCGAGATCTATTCTTGTGTTTCATTGAGTTAATCCCAATTTAGACAGGAAAAGATAACTCGCATTGGTTTGCCAGCCAGGCAGAACACAAATCCAGGCTGGGGCTGATTTTTGCCCTGGGATTTAGGGGGCCAAACGGAGGCCCTGCCCCTTTCCAGCAGGATTCTCACCATCAGGGGAAGGGAATAAAACCCACAGGGAAACAGCAATGATTCTGCAGTGGCAGAAAAGCTGTGAAATTGGTGTTTTCCCCCCCAGAGGAAGCGACAGGTGAGTGCTCCACAGCTCCCAGCTTGTCCATGCTTGGGGAATTTGGGAGTCCCAGCAGAGCAGAATGGACTTCACAAGGGCATAATGGCATTTGCTAACAGAATTCTGGTTGCACTTTAAAAACCTCTAATAAAAATAGAATATACACTGTGTTTTTATAAATAGATTACACATTTAGCTTAGATGAGTTTCGTTACATTCCCCCCCGACACCGATTTTTTTTTTCTTTTGTTAAAGAATTTTGCTTTTTTCACTGTGTGAACTAATATGAGCATCACTAAGTCTTTGAAAAAAAAAAAAAGAATGTTTTGTACCACGTTATTCTTTAAAACATTTGTACCACGTTATTCTTTGGACATTTTGGAACAACATGCATCCACAAACTGCCATGTGTTTGCTGAAAACATTTGTGTACAAACCCACTTGAGGAATTGGATCTGTTATGACACTGCTCACGAGCAAAAAAATTTGCTTCCTCGAAATCCCCTTTTAAAAAATGAGAAACAATGAGGAGGATTTTCTGATTGTTAAGTCTAAAAAAGTGTCAATATGACACCGCAGTAAGAATAGAAAACCAAACTAAAGTATTTACAGCTTTACAAAGGAACAAAAAAAAATAAAGAAAGAAAGAGGTCATCAAAATCATTTCCAGCATTTTCACAATTAATTGGGGTTTTTTTTCTGGCAAGCTTTTGATCTGGTGATGCACACCCAGAGCAGGACCAGCTGGACACTAAACCAATGACCTCCCAGGAAAACTGGCCAGGATCAACCCCAGTGGCTGCCACGAGGCTGATCCAGCCTAAATGAAAAGAAACCCCCTGATCCCAAGTATGAAAACACCTTTTCTTCTTTAAAAATGGATTACATATGGATACAAGGAACAGACACCACCGACCATGGGAATCTACTGTCCTACACACCACCCGAGCACACGTGGCTCCCAAACCCTCCACTGCAGCCCCACATCCCTCCCCTGCCCCTCCTGCAGGTGCTCAGGGCACCAGGGCTGGGCTCAAACCTCAATTCCTGCCCCCTCCCCATCCAGCTGAGCACATTCCCACATTCCCACCCCTCAGCCCTCCAGCTCCTGCTTTTGGGAACGCTCAGCCCTGTGAGGACGCTGAGTTTTCGAGGAAAAGAAGGACCCCAGCCCAAGCCAGCAGTGAAGCCACACGGCCCTTCCAAGTGCTGGGTTTTCCCATGCCAAGGAGCATTCCCAAATTTCCCAAACTCAGGGCAGCCTCCAGGGACAGCTGAGCTCCCCCAGAGTCACTAAAGCATCCCAGACATCCAGCTTTGGCAGATGCTTCCTCAGCCCTCAGACAGGCTTGAAAACCTCCAAATTATTGATTTACAACATGCAGTCCCAGAACCCCTCCAAAAATACCCCCCTCTCTTGCCCCCACCCACCTCCCCCCTCCCAGCTTGCAGCCCTATGAATGTGACATTTACCACTTTGGCCACCTAAGAGATAACAGGAATGAGCACTTTGGAATCAAGGTTTTCTCTTCCAGAGAAAAATTATCTACATTTCCAGGATGAACTGGGCTTTGGGAAGCCCCTCACTCGCCCCACGGGATCCAAGGAGTTGCTAACTACTCTGTGAGTAACTGCACTGAGTATTGCCACGAGTAAGGATGCCACAGGGATATCCCTGGATCAAACAGGTGCCATCAGCTGTGGATCCAGCTGCATCATCCCAGTCCTCTTCCCTACTCTGGAAAGCACAGGGAGCCCGTTTGATCCACGTGGCCCAAAAGCACCACCGTGTCCAAGCAGGAGATGGGTCAGGGAGGGATGAACTCCAGGCAGCAACCCTGGGAGCTCAAAGGAGAGGACATCCCTGTGTCCACAGTTCCAGGGCAACAGGAACCCTCTGAGATGCTGCCCCTCTCCGTGGCCATGCAGGACAGAGGGATTCCTGCCCAGGAACGAGCCATTTTCCAAGCCATTTGTGCTCTTTATGGAATGAAGCAAAGCTGATCTATCCTGCCTGTTTGCTTACAATGCAACTCCACTGATCCTGGATCAATACACCACAAAGGCTTGGAAATGACACCCAGGAAGCTCCAAAGATTGGCCACTTTACCTTTCCAGAACACTGAGAGGGTGTTTAAATCAGGATTTTCCCTGTCCAGTCCTAGCACTGCTCCTACACAGCACTTTCTAAAAGCTTCCTGGCAGGAAAAACAAATACATTTGGTATTTACTCCAAGTCTTACAACTGCTAGTTAAGTCCAGAGTTAGCTTTAGGCAGTATTAACTAAGCTTCCAATCTTGGCCTAAAAACAAACAGAAAATTATTGGCTGAGGTTTATACCCTGTTTTGACCTGGCTGAGGTGCTACAATTCCCATTCTAACCACGAAGAGATTGATGATGCCAGAGTTCCCTCCACCTCCACCAAGGGATCCGACTCCTCCTGGGTCAAAACACACAGAGATGGACAAAGCCAAGGTCTTCCCACTTTCTCACAGGGAAAACACATGGCTGCTCCTGCCTAATTCCAGGGCAGCAGCAGTTTGGGATTCAGTTTACTACACCCTCAAAAGGATTACAGTGTTTCCCAGTGTTCAGCTTTCCTGAAGATCAGTGGTGTGGAACCCTCCCAGTGTCACCTCTCCAGCCTCCATCTGTGTCAGTTTATCCTGGTGCTCCAACTACCCCACTCTAAACATCATGAAAGCAGCATAAAATGGAGTCATCTCCCTGTCAGCAAAGAAAAAAATCTGCAAACACTAAACGAACAAAACACAAAAAAAAACCCTGAAAAAAGACACAAACCAACACGGAACCGAAGGGCTGACTGCCCTCCTAATCCAATCACTGGAAACAAAGGCATTGTAATATGACATTGCACCTCAAAAGCAGCTCTACAGACAGCTAAGTGTGCAAATGTGGGTTTAGCTTTCCTTTTCCCAAGAGATAACTGTAGCCCAGCAGGGAGCAAACATTCCACATAAATAAGGCGAGCTTTTTTTGTTGGTTTTGCATAGTAGATTATCAGGGATAGTCCCCCCCCACTGGCCCCTGCTTTGGCCACCTGCTTTGCCACCGAGCTGAGACCTGTTTCTCCAGGTCCTGGAGTCCAGCAGGAAGCCTGGACACATCTCAAAGGCTCCTTCAGCCCCAAGGAGGGAAGGAAGGAACTCCTTTTAGTCCTGCAGAACTGCTTGATCCTCAGAGCTGTCTCTAAACCCGCTAGAATTGATCAATGTTAGTTCAATTTGGAGGCAATTCTTTTTTTGTGCCAGACATCAGTAATTGCACCATAATTGTCTCGGGTTTGCTGCTCTTTTTGCCAGTGCTCCTTTTGCCAATCAGTGCAGCAGCTCCATAAATCCAGCAGCTTATTGAAGTTCCCAAAGCCTTTGCAGCACCATTCCCTGCTGCTTCCAGCTTTGTAATGTTTAAATAATGTATTTTATAAAAACACCTGCTAATAATGTTCCACTGGAGCTCAAAGTGGCTCAGCTTGGGGCAAAGGCACAATTAAAACACCGTGTTTTCCTACAGGACTCTGCATTTATGGTTTGTAGAACAATAGAAATTTACAGCACCAATCCTTGGGTGGGGTGGGGATGCGTGTAGGAATGAGTCCTTGGAAACCCTCTGCAAGGGCTTGCAAGTCTTTCAGCTTTTCCCCCATCAGTGTGTTGGGTTTGAATCTTTTCTTCCACCTTGCCCTTCACCAGGAATGCTCCAGTTTGGTATCAGCTGACCATGGGCTCCACGTCCGTCTCTCTGTCCAAATCATCCTGAATTTCATCTGTGTTTCCTGAGTCACTGCTGGCTACGGAGCTGGGAGATGGAGAATTCCTGCACAGAAAGGTACAGAAAGGTTCAGCCCAAAAAATGCAGCCCCAATGACAGAAGGGAAAAAAAAAGAACCTTTAAAGAAAAGAGTGGCTTGCACTTCCCAAAGCTATTTAAAAAAAAAAATCCATTTATTAACATTTACAGTAAATATCAGCAGTAAAATTAAGTTGCCACCCCACCCATGTCCTGTACAAACATAAAGGCTGCTATAGAATTATTGATGGAGAAATGGACAGTAAGTCTCCTAACAGAGACTCTCATCATCCCTAATATGTACAGTCTTAAAAATGGAAAGTTTATCATCTTATTCTACTGGGCGTGAGCAGCAGATAAGAAAAAATCCCTCACAGTGTAAGGTTCTTAACACATGAGAAGATTAAAACCCGAGTTCTTCCTGTACGTCCACGGCCAAGATTTAATTTGGGCTTTTAAGAGTTCTAAATCGAAGATGTTAAGACTAAAAGTCCATCCTGTTTTTACCAACAGGTGTGGAATCCTTGGAGTTTTTACACTGGGAGGACCCTGCACGCTGTTCCAGGCTCCCCTTTTAAAGCTGAATAAAATAAGGTTATCCAAAGGACAAACTCAGAGACCAAAGGATGCTGTTGCCTTTAGAGCTGGCAGGAAGCAAGAGGGAAATAAGGGAATTGCTGGACCCCCCAGGCAGGGGGCAATGCCTGCTTACCTGTCAGCTGAGCCTTTGATGAGCCTCCGACACGTTTCCATTTGCACATCCAGGCCCCTCTTCATGCTGCACATTTCCATATACTCGTGGAGGTGGCGGTTCATGTCGCTCTTGGCCGTGGCCAATTCCAGCTGGGAGGAAGAAAATCATCAGCCCAAGGGGACCTGCAGCTTTGGCCACCCTCACTCCTCCCTTTGCCATGCTGGGGGGGATGCTGCAGCTGCCCAAAGCCAGGCCACAGCACCCCAAAAATACACATTTAACCCCACTGTTCTCTACTGCCAGTGTGTTCATCAGCTCAGCAAGTGCAATCAGGGCTCCAATGCTGGTTTTTAAACAGCCCTGGAGGGTTTTTTTTTTTCTGCTGCTTGGCATCTTGTTTGTCAACAGGCAGTAATTAATGAAAGCACATTTCAGGCAGGGCAAGGATTTGCACAAGCTACAGCTGTTGTGTCAGGCAACCTGTGAAGCATTTCCCAGGCTGAGGGTGGATATACGAGACAAAGAGGGGAAAAAGAACAACAGTGTGTTTTATTCCCTTTGTTCTGGAGGTTCTGCCTCCACCAGCCCCAGATTTATGCTCAGTGCTAAAGTACAGAGCAATAATGGCATAAAGGAAGTCCCCAGGGGATGGCAGAGGGAAATGCCTTTGCATTCTTAGACACACAGACATCCCTCTTTCCCTCTGGGACACACCAGGCCAGCACACTGTTTGCATCCATTAGGAACAACTCCTGTTGTCCTGCTCCCCTTCCTTACCTCTATCTGCCCGATTGTTTCTTGGTATTCCTTGTCTCTTGTTTTAAAGAAAGACTCTGTTTCGTGGATCAAGTTTCCCAGGTTTTCTTCCTGCAGGGGAAGGGGAGAGGAGGACACAAAGAATCAGCAGGGAACTAACAAAGGATTCAGGACTGAAGATTTTATTTCCCCTCATCTAGAATTGCAGGTTCTGCCCTTTCATGCAAAGATTTTTTTAAGACAGGCAAGGAACACTCTGCTTCTTCAAACCAGGAAACACCTTTCTGTGCCACGGCTTTGGACACACAAAGACCAAGTCTGATCCCACATCCCTGCTGCATTCCAAAGCCCCAGACATGGATTTTCCTGAGCCTTTCCCAGTCTGATCACACTTGGACAGACTGGAACTGCTCTCCAGCCATGAAACTGAATCTGCCCTTGCACTGCCCACGCTGCTGCTTCCAGCTTTGCACTGGAATTCTCCTTTTCCAATGCCATTTATTCCTCCCCAGCACCTTCCAGGTATGCTCTGCACGTGCTGCTTCCCACTGAAATCCCTCCCTGCCCTGCTGGATAAAGCCAGCTCTCTCCTGGGGAAAATACACCCTCAGGAACAAGTGCTGTCCCAAAGGAAACCTCCTGCTCCTGGATCCTCCCTGCTCTGGCCTGACAGCACACAGAGCTGTTTTGTGCTGTCACAAAGAGAACAGGGTCATTTTTCTCCCTTTCAGGTTTTCACCTGTCTCTGTTTTCTGTGAAAAAAAATCACCACCAATTGAATGCAACTGCAGTGATGAGTGTTAATTAATTATGTTTCCATCTGGGGCAGATTTATTGGGCTCATTCCTGGTACCCACACCAAGCCATCCAGCCTGGAGTTACAAGAATCCTTGCACTGATCCTTTTATATTCCAAAGAGCTTTAAGGAGGAAGGTCATAAAAGAAGGTGGTGAGGGCAGCATGTAAGAACTTGAAAAGGAATAAAGCCCGTGGAAGGAAGATTCAGGCATGTAAAGCACATGTTAAAGACCAGGCACAGCCAGAGCAGTCTTTATTCTGAATCTCCATCTACAAGCCAAATCTACCCTTTCCTTGTATAATTTTCATTTAGAAGGATTTAAGCTTCTTAAAATCTTTAGAGTTCCTGCACATCAGGCCCGGGCCCTGTGATAGCTGTGCTTAGGCTGCACAGGGCTCTATGCAAATGAGCCTGGCACTAATTCCAGCACAGGGCTCCTCATTATCCCTCTGCCACTCTCCCTGCTTTCTGCAGCCCCAGCACTTCCCAGAGAGCTCTGAGTGATCCATGAACAGGGAGATGGAACATTAACACGCCACAAGATGATATTCCTGAGCCTGCTGCCTCAGCATCTCCACACTCCAGTGCCCATGGAAGGCAGCAGGATGATTTCCCCCCCTCCCACCACTGTGCTGCTCAGGAATGAAACCCCAGCTTCCCCTTCCAGCCCTCCCTGGCCATTCCCTTCCCTCTTCAGGCTTGTTTAAAAAGGCTCAGGAGCTGCTGCAGGAGGCAGCACGTGCAGCCATTAGCTGGTTTTCCCTGGGATCTTAAGGATTAAAAGCAAGCTGTTCATTACCCAGCAGATTCCTATTGATTGAGAAGGGGGAAGCACAAGCCTCACAGACCCCTGGGGCTTTCTGCAGTCCTGCAGCCACAGCTGCTTTGTTTGGGGTGGCAAATACAGCCCCCAGCATCTTCCTCGGGCCACACCGAGGTGGTTTGGCTCCTCACAGGAGTGACTGTGCAATCCCATTCCCTGGGACCACTGAAGTGGGGGGGATAATGCACAGATAAGGTGAGATGCCAAATCCCAGACTGGTTTGGGTTGGAAGGACCTTAAAGCTCATCCAGTGCCACCTTCCACTAGCCCAGGGTGCTCCAAGCTCCATCCAACCTGGCCTTGGACACTCCCAGGGATCCAGGGGCAGCCACAGCTTCTCTG
>JAWWMP010000057.1:1212384-1227002 GCA_035047865.1 Dendrocincla tyrannina | reverse complement strand
CCACGAGGTTTGGGGTGGGAATGGGGCAGGAACACACCACGGGGGTTTGGGGTGGGAATGGGGCAGGAACACACCACAGGGGTTTGGGATGGGCAGGAATACACCAGAGGGGTTTGGGGTGGGAATGGGAATGGGGCAGGAACACACCACGGGGGTTTGGGATGGGAATGGGGCAGGAACACACCAGGGGGGTTTGGGGTGGGAATGGGGCAGGAACACACCACGGGGGTTTGGGATGGGCAGGAACACACCACGGGGGTTTGGGGTGGGCAGGAATCGTGTCCAAGGCTTTCTGGGCAGGTTTAGGGGAAGCCTCAATTTAACCCTTTGCAGTGGTGGTTGTTCATCGAGGGAAGAGCCCACATCTGCCACTTCCTAAACCATTCCTGAGGCTGGGAGGCAGTTTGGGATTGCAAATACCAACAGCTCTATCACTGAAAGATCTGGGCCATGCAAGATGGGTTTCATCAAAAAAAGAACCTCTGGAAAGGTTTTTGTGCTTTCACAGAATCCCAGAATGGTTTGGGCTGGAAGGACCTTAAAGCTCATCCAGCCCCACGGGCAGGGACACCTTCCCACCCAGCCCAGGTGGCTCCAAGCCCTGTCCAACCTGGCCTTGCACACTCCAAGGGATGGGGAGTCCACAATCTCCTGGGTTTTTAATAAAACAAAACAAAAGAACCAAATAAAGACACCCCAAAACAAACGAACAATTCATTATCCTCCCTGACTTTAGAACCCTTAAGAGATCATTTTCCTTGCAGTCTTCATTCCTGCACTAAATCAGACATCAAGTTGCATTAACCCTCTGGCTCCTTCACAAACACCACCTCTTGTTTAAATGAGCATTTTTAAGGTGCTGTAAATACAGGGATTCTTCCACATTATCCCAAGCCCAGATCGTTTCCATCCTGCCTTTTTATTGAAGCAAATTAAATGTTAGTTGATGGGCCCCATGTAAAATGCATTAATTAATGGGGAGGCTGATTCCATTAGAGCCTGGCTGGGACACAGCCCATGCAGCGCTCCAGGGAAGTCGTGTCTGTGCCTCTTGCAACATCCCCTGCCCAAAAACTCCTTGCTACAAGTCATCCCAGCACCAAACTTCCCAAATAGCAGGGGAGTTTATTCCTGAACCTCCAGCAAAGGGCTGAGACAGAATCACTGCAGAGCAGAACTCACAGCTTTGGCACTGCTGGGTGTTTCACCATAAAGCAGAACTCAATATTCAGGTCTTATTCTAGGCTGGAGCTCCACTCAAAGCAGTCAAACAGACCTTTGAACAGCAATTCCTGAGGCAGAAAATTGCTAAAAGGGCTTTCCAGAGAAACACTGCCTAATTAAGCCTCCTGATTACACCCAGTGAGAAAGATGCTCCAGCCTGTTGCTGGAACCACAATAAAAATCCTCCCCAGCTTCCTTTGTGCCTCCTCGCTGACCACACGAGGTGTTTCAACAGGAGCCTGATGACACCAGAGCCCAGCAACATCAAGCAGGAGCAGCAGCAGAGCCTGCATTCCTGCAGAGGGACAATTATGGGCCTTTTCATGCAGCAGGAGAATCCCCAGGGAATTGTGCAAGCTCACAGCAGGATGAACACGCTGGGAGCTCCAGAGCTCCGAGTCACCACAGCTGGGTGACTTATTCCTGCTCTGAAAGGGAGCTGAGGTGGCCTTTGACTCCTGGATAAGCTCTGGATCTCTCTCTTTGTGAGTTAGGGGCTTTGGTGCCCAGCCCCTAAACACAGAAATCCATCCCCAAGGACAAAAGATGCTCCCCCAAAGCAGGTGTGGCACAGCAGGAGGGGCTGCTCTGGGCTGTCCTCAGGGTGTTTGAGGCGACACACAAAGCCCCTAAAACACCTCCTGGCCCTGCAAAGCCAAAGTGCTGATTGTGAACTGGAGTTACCTTCAATCTCCCAGCCAAGTGGAGGAAAATCCCACCACCAGCCTGGTTTCTAGGCCATTCTGCAGGAGAATCCAGACCTTCCCAGTTACTTTCCCTGACCAGAAGAGTTTTGTACAGCTCCCTTTCTGCTGCTCACACTTTGCCTCCCTGATCCCAGCTCATGCTCTCCTGGAGAGAAACAGCAGGGCAAAGACAACAGAACCCAACCCTGCCTGTCACTGATGTGCCTATTCGGCAGCTAAAAAAGATTTTAAATACTATTTAACAGCTTAAAGCCATGAGAAGTGTTCAAAGCCACGTGGAGGGCAGGAGGGACCTTCCTGGAGAGAACCTGGGCAGGTACAGGAGTTCTTTTTAGGGTTTCCTGGAAGCTCATGGCATCCTGTGCATTTGTGCCTGCATCTTCTGCTGCTCCTGGTCCCCTCAGGGAAATCAGAACTGCTGGGGAGGAACAGAACTGTTGCACTTCAAGGAACAAACCCACAAAAGGTCTGTGCAGTGCTTACAAATAAAGTATCTCCAGTCTAGAATGGGGGCAGAATTAAAATTCACATTCTCTCACCAGTGTCCCCCACCCCTCCCACCACTGTGCCAGCACCTGCAGGGTTTGGTTAGGCACAAACTGTCCTGGTTGATAAGATACCACCACTTGGGAGGTGCTGGAGAAAGGCTTAGCATGGAATTCAGGGCATGAGAACAGACCCAGGTGGTGAGCTCAACCCTGTGTCTTCCTCCTCAAATTTGCCCCCAACCTGAAAGAACAGACTGAGCTGGATTTCACTGAATCAGATTGCACAGAATGCCAGACTGGGCTGGGTTGGAAAGGACCTTAAAGCTCATCCCATTCCACCCTCTGCCATGGGCAGGGACACCTTCCACTAGCCCAGGTTGCTCCAGCCTGGCCTTGGACACTTCCAGGGGCAGCCACAGCTTCTCTGGGCAACCTTTTCCAGGGCTCCCCATCCTCCAGGGAAGAATTCCTTCCATGTGTTTCCCCCTTCCTGGCAGGCACAGCTAAAGCTGGTTGTATTTCCCTCCTCACCAGCAACTCCAATTCATTTTTCACCCTTTCTCAAAACCCTTGAACAAATCCACCAACCCCAAGAACTCTGCAGTGGGATCTCCTGCAGCTTCTGACAGCTGAAATGCAGTTTTTGGGGGAGGCAGAGCAGCCCCCAGGGAAGGGGAGAGGGATTTATGTGGTCACAGGAGCACAGGCACTGCCTGCCTTCCATTCCCAGGACTGCTGCTCACAAAGGAGCCTTGTGAAAAGCAGCAGCTTGGGCAAAGGGAAGGTCTGCAAGGGTTGGCCTTGGTGTTTGCTTTGGGGGAGGGAAGGATTGACTCTGTGAGACAAAGGAAAAGCAGCCAGGAGAACAGGGATAAACCAGTTTATGACTGGGAAAGATATCAAGGACTCCAGACTGGGCAAACACATCAGTGGGGAAAGGAGAAAACAAGCACCACAGAGAGGAGGAACCTCTGGAAATCCAAGGACCTCGAGGAGGTTCCTCATTGCAAGGGGGGAATGTTGTGATGAACTTCAAACTTCCAGCCCTGGAGCCACCAGAAACCCAAGAGGAGCTGCACAAAGGATTAAATCAGCTGAAATGCCAACCCCCAGCAAGATGCTCTCTGTCTCCAGGGCAGGCACCAGTGCCCCCTGTGCCCATGGGATACTCCATTCCTACAATCAGCTGGAATTTGGGCAACGGGAGGGAAAAGGGACCTTGCAGTGCCCCCAGGACACCTGCAGGGACATTTCACCCTGCAAGGAGGTGGCACCCAAGGCAAGGCTGGACAGGGCAGCTCTGATGCCAGGAATATGCCCACGCCTGGCACAGAGAATGTGACTTGGTGTGGCAAAAATTCACACCGAAACCCCCCTTTGGCACGGACCACGACACCTCCGGCACCATCAGAATCTCATTTTGGGCTTCTTTTGAGCTCAGGTGGTGCAGAAATTGTAAAGATTACTTTGTGAATACTCCTGGAGCCTTGGAGGCTGCTCAGTGAGCCTTCCTGGGAAAAACCCCCTCCAATTCCCAGCCCTGCTCCTCTTGGATCCATGAAATCCAAGGCATTTCCCCCATTCTGGAGGCACATCTGCTGATCTTTCCTTTCTCTCTCTCTATATACACACACCTCTGTTAACAGTGAAAAGGAAATTTAAGGTGGCCACATCCTGATTTCACACTATGGGAGGGTGGCCTCGTCATTCCAAGGGGTTTTTCCTGAGCTGCTGTTCTAACCTACCCCAAAGAGCATCCCCATTGCTGCCAAAGTCTTGTCACAACGGCAGAGAAATTCATTCCTCTGCCTCATTTGGAAGCAGGGAATGTGAAAAGCACAGGATTTCATTCCTGGAAGTGTTGCTGGCTGTGGGGTGATGATCAAATCCTGGATTCCCATGTAATTCCCAGCTCTAGCAAACACAAGGGCCACAAACCTCCTGCCCCAGCAGCACATATAGACATTTATTGACGTTTATTTTACAGCCCTGCCTGCTGACAAGCTGCAATTTCATGGTGTTTAGTACCTGGTGCATTCACTGCTAAGTGTGGCACAGGAAAATATCTATAAAATACAGCAAACTGCTGGGAAATTCAGCTGAATCCACTCACTAAGGACCACCCTCTTTGAAGAAAATACTACCAAAATGCAGCAAGAGAAGCCATAAAATCATTAAGGCTGCCAAAGACCTCTAAGCTCATCGACCTGTAAAACTGAAGGGAAGGACTGGGAGCCTGAAGAAAAATATTGATTGAAGTCAATACTTTTTTTTTTTTTAAAGCTTCCTGTAAAATCCCAAACCCAGCCTGAGAAAGTGCTTTATGTTGCTCTCCCCACCTATGGAATGGAGGGGGCTTGAATTTCATGACAGGCACGTTCAGCATCTCTGGGCAAATGAGAAGCAGAAGCTGCACATCTTGAAGCAGTTTTTGGGGTTGTTATTTTGTTGTTGCAATAGCAGGGCAGGAAGCCCATGCAGGGGCTTTTAAATCCCATTTCACTCCTTGCACAGACTATTCATCATCTCCCAAGCCCTTTGGTGCGAGTGCTAATGTGAGAAACTTGTAGGATTGTTGTTTTCCTGCCCTGGGAAGGTCAAAAGAAGCCTCAGAGCCCCCGAGCAGACAAAGGGGCAGGCTGGGCTGGGGAACACAGCGTGTCATTATGCCAGTGTCCCAGTAAAGCCATGTGATCCCCCTGGCCAGCTCATCCCCAGCACCCCCATCATTACTGCAATAAAGGCAGAAGCAGCTCCTGCAAATTGAACTGGGGCTTGTTTGGAAGAGGGAGTTCCCAACCAAGCCAGGAAAGCTGAAATGCAAAGGGGTTATTAGAGCTGAGTCACGGAGGGATCACAGCAAAATCCAGTCTTTTGGCCAGGGAAACTTCCAAACTGCCCTTTAATGGGATGTGTTTCTGGGGCAGGGGTAGGAACCAGCACGCCTGGCCCAGAGGCTGAAGCTTGGAAGAAAAAAATCAATGAAAAAATTAACAAATCCAAATAAAACAATAAAAATCCCCCAATTTTACTCCAGCCTTCAATACAGGTTTAATAGTTTCCTAAGATGCAGGACTTTGGGGGGGAAAATCCACTGGTAGGTGGTGTTAAGCAAAGGTTTGTAATGAGTAAAAGCTCTTTGCAGCTCTCCACCAAAAATGCCTTTTCAGCCCCGTTTTCCAAGCTCAAAGTTTAACTCGCCTGGACATCCTGGGCTTTCCAAAGCTGGGGAGCCCATCCTGCTCCTTCTCCCCCAGCACATTCATTGGAGGGCAGGATAAAATCAATCCAACAGCCCAGCACCACACCAGAATGTGGCCAAGAACCCCAAGAACTTCATCTCTTCAAAATAAAATCCACCCCAAGAGACCTGGGAGGATTTTCCAGGTTCTCCCTCAAGTTTTTAAGCAACACAGGAGAACCCATATTTTTCCACGTATGACCAATCCTCCCTCTTCTCTCTCCTTTCCTTCTTCTCTTTACCTTGAATTCTCAGTTCTTTTTTTCTGTTTTGGGGTTTTTTTCATCCTCCAGAACACAGGAGGCACTTCCAGATAAGAACATCAGTCTGGAGGAGGGTTCTTGTGCAGGAGGAAAAAGAAGAGGAAAAAGAACACACAGAATAACCCAGATTTGAAATCTAGTTATAATCAAGAACATTTGAATTTCCAAAAAGAATAATTCTGGCCTTGCAGCCACTTTCCAAAGTGTGTTTTCACATCCCCCATTACCATTTTAAAACCCCATTTGTATTTTTATGGTGAATTACGTTTCCCTTGTAACTTCTCACCTCCTGCTGCTGAGGCCTGGCCAAAATCCTGGCAGACGAGGAGACAAGTATTTCCAGGAGGGATTTAAAGCCATAATAAGCTGTTGGAAAGTCCAGGCAAACTTCTGTGGCATGTTTTTCCCTTTCTCTTCCCTATAAACACCTCCTGAAAGCCCTCATGAATGTCCTGGGGGAGGCTGCCAAGTTAAACTAGGGCATTATCTCACTTGCTGCTCATGACTCCCTGCAATATTCTTACATCAGAGCCCTAAGGAATCATCCCCAGCCTTGCCATGACACGGAAGGTTTCCCATATAGGGTTAGGATTATTTCTTTTCACAACTGCTTTAGGACTTCAACAGGGTTTGGGAAGGGAGACGTGGATGCTGGGAGAGGGTCTGCTGCTCTCCAGGAGGAGCAGGGATTTGATGGCACTGGAACTGAAACTCAGACCTTGGGGGTCAAGGTGAGTGCCACCAAAAGATCTCCAGGTTGGGCTCTCGTGAGGAGTGCTCAGAATTCCTGGGCAAACCAAGGGGCTCCTGATTCCTAGAGCTGAAAACCATCCCAGATAAACTGATGGCCCTTCCTGAAGGATAACAGGGATAATATCTCCCAGGGATAACACACCTGCAATGAACCAGCACGTGCTGCCTTTGGGCTCTGGGGTGGCCTTGGAAGAAAAGCAAATCCATCACTGGCACAGCCCAAAAGCAGGGAGAGCTTTCCCAACACCTGCTGTCACCTGCCAGCACATGGGCCACCTCCTGGCCAGCTGACAGCCCCATCCCCTCTCCTTTCAGGCAAAACTGGTCCATTCCAGGAAGGAAATGATCCATTCCAGGGAAAAATGCATCCATTCTGCACATAAACACTGCCCTATGTGATTAAATGTAGACAAGCTGAGCTGTTCCACTGGAACCTGCTCAGGGCTCCAAGCACTGGGGTTGAACATCCTCTCTCATAAAAGGCCTTTATTTACTTACTGATTTCATGAGTTAATGCTCTCTATAAATAGCCCTGTGTCCCCAGCCCTGCTGGAACTGCTGCTGGGATCCCCTCCCAGGGGTTCTCAAAGGCTCTGATAAGACCAAGTGATCAGAGCCCTGTGTGGAAAGGACCTGCTGCAATTTGTGACAGCACCGTTTCCATTCACTCCTGCAGGAAATGGCAAAAAGAACTGCAAGTCAAGGCTGAAGTGCTCCCAGCTCTCCTTGTCTGCAGGTTTATCTCCCTCTTCCTCCACATCCTTTGAGAACCAGCCTCAACCTGAGAGCTGAAACTCAGACTCAAACCTGAACTCAAACCTAAGGGCTAAAGTCACTCAAACTCAAAACTAAGAGCTAAAATCACTCAAACTCCAACCTAAGGGCTAAAGTCACTCAAACTCAACCCTAAACTCCAAACTAAGGGCTACAGTCACTCAAACTCAAAACTAAGAGCTAAAATCACTCAAACTCAACCCTAAACTCCAAACTAAGGGCTAAAGTCACTCAAACTCAAACCTAAGGGCTAAAGTCACTCAAACTCAAACCTAAGGGCTAAAGTCACTCAAACTCAACCCTAAACTCCAAACTAAGGGCTACAGTCACTCAAACTCAAACCTAAGAACTAAAGTCACTCAAACTCAACCCTAAACTCCAAACCAAGAGCTGAAGTCACTCAGACTCCAAACAGAGCTCAAGTCCCCCCAGTCTCTGCCCCAACACTAAATTACTTTTACTGAACCTCCTGAAGATCAAAGGAGCAGTTGGCTAAAGTGAGATAAGCATTATCTGCTCCCAGGAGTCAGGTCAGGTGGGAAGCACAGCCAGCAAAGTCTCCCCTTGCTGCTCCTCCTCACCCACTATCTCATGGACATTCTAAGAGTTTTATTACCTTTGTAAAAGTAAATATATTTCAGGGCAGCTTTTGTGTGCATTGCCAAGATTCTGGCAATAAAACTGTTCTTCAAGGGCTCCGAGGACACTGGGGGGGAACACAGAGCACTCCTAGAAGTGTTCCTAGGGATGCAATATCTGCATTGCAGGAGTTTTATTACCTTTGCAAATGTAAATATGTGTAAGTGGAGCTTTCATGTGCAGTGCCAGGATTGCAAGAACACAGGTATTAAAAGAGGGTAAAGAAATAAACTGTTCTTCAAGGGCTCTGATGGCACTTGAGGAACACACAGAACTCCATCCCTGTGTCTACACTTTAAGGGTTTATTACCTTTACAAAGGTAAATCTATTGAAGTGCAGGGCCAGGATTGTAAGAACACAAGTATTAAAACAGGGTAAAGAAATAAACTGCTCTCCAAGGGCTCTGCTGACACCTGAACACACAACACAACAAACAGAAGAATGGACACCCTCTTTAAGCTGCTTTAATCACCTCCAGTACAATGGGCAGATTAATCAAGTTTACTATTCGGAGTTAATTACGGTGACCAGCCTCACAAAATTACCACTAAACCACAGCACTCTGCCACTGAGATGGAAGGGAATTAATAAAGGTGACAGCTGGGCTATAAAATTCCAGAATAGGCACCTTTAAATACCTGTACAAAGGCAGGACAGTCTGAAGTCACACAGATTTCAGAGCTGGGTTTGCTCCCTCTGTGGCACAAATTTCCAAGGACTCCACTGTTCAGCACTTGAATTTTTAGCAGTGGGAAATGGGGGACAGAACTGGAATCCAGCCTGGTTTGGGTTGGTGGGACCTCAAATCCCATCCAGTGCCACGGGCTGGGACATCTCCCACTGTCCCAGGGTGCTCCAAGCTGGCCTTGGACACCCCAGGGATGGGGCAGCCACAGCTTCTCTGCCCAACCTGTGCCAGGGAAGGATTTATTCCCAGTATCCCACCCATCCCATCCCATCCCTCTGGCAATGGGAAGCTGTTCCCCTTGTCCTGCCATTCCAGCTCCTCATGAACAGCCTCTCTCCACCTTTTCTGTCAGCTCCTTCAGGTTGCTGCAAGGCCACAATCAGGTCATCCCAAACCCTTCTCCAGGCTCGACAATCCCAATTTTCCCAGCCTTTCCTCACAGCAAAAGGCCATGGGAAAGGGCCAGAAGTGGCTGGGCCAGTGACCTCCTCCAGCTGCCCGAAAATTCCCAGGGAATTAAGCTGAGTCAGGGACCCAAACCCCCCCTAAACCAGGGGGAACAAACCCTGCCTGGAGCTGCATCTCCCTGGGGATTTTAGAGGAGAAAGATCCCCCTGCAATGAAGGATTTCTTGAAGAGCAACGTGAGTTTCCCACCAACCTCCTCCATTCAATAATTAGTAAATAATAAGACAGAAAATCCCACCCAGCCATCAACACTGCCCAGGGAACTGCCTGTGCTGTGGAGGGAAGGATGTGATGCCCAAATACAGATTAGTGGGGAAACATTTCCCAGGGCATTCAGGAGTTCTGAAGTGCCTTTTTTCCCCCTCCCCTCCCTTTCTTTGAACAAAAGAATGAAAAAGGCAGAAAAATAAAATAAAGTGTGGATGACAAAGAGCCAGAGGTGATTCTGGAATAGTCATTTGGGGGGAAAAATGGAATAGAAGGGTTGGAAAAAGGATCCAGGCTGCCCAATGCTCCACCACATGGTCAGTGCCTTATGGAAAAGTTTGGGGGGGAAAATCAAGATTTGAAGATTTAGTTTCTGCCAGCAAGAGGGGGGTTTTCTTGGAGCAGTTTCAGTGACAACAGTTGTTAGAAATATTAAATATTAATGTTAAATATTCCCATTATGATTCAATATTAATGCACCCCTGCCAATTGAGGGAATTATCTAAATTTACACCCATTCCTGGTTTTGTTTTTAACCAGATTTGCCATCTCAGGGCTTGGCTCCTGTGCCTGAACTGACATGGGCCTGATCCATTTAAATCTCTGTATCAGACAGAGCTGCATTTAAAAAAAAAACATGGATAGTTTTATTTTCTCCCCCAAACTTTACCTGTGAGAATGCACAGGCAGAGAAATACATTTTCCACTGGAACCACTGATTTGGAATAAATCCTGAGCCAGGATCCCTTTGATCTCAGCTCCAGGCTGAGTCAGTGCATGGAACAAACACTGTATTTAAGGGAAAGGGGGATCCAGCCCTGCTCTTCTTCATCAGCCCTTTCTCTGCCTTAATGACACTGCAAATTAACAACTTTTCTTGCCCACATGAAGAGGAGGAAGTTAATTCCTCTTCTTTTTAGTCCAGGATCTCTGAGCTGTCCTGTTTTCCAACCAGTCCTTGGCCACACAACCCCCCAAACCTCTCACAGCAAACAAAACTGGGTTTCTCTGTCCCCAAAACCAGGCAGGGCAGAGCTTTAAACTCAAGTTTACCTGCTCCCAAAAGCTCAAGACTGGGAAATCCTCACTGGTTTGTCCACAGCCCCAAGAGATTTGGGGAAAATTACATGGAATTCAGGCACAGGCTGCAACAGCAAGTCTCGATTTCAGTGCAAATTCAGAAAAACCCACTGAAATGAGCATTCTATTGAAGGATAAACTCAGAGCTCCAACAGCACAGCAGGGACACCCCCCCCTCTGATCCCACCCAGCTCCATTCCTGCCCTAAACCCACCAATGCTGCTGCTTTCTGGGCAGAAAAACCCCAAAAAAGGGGCCAAGGGAAGGTGCCCCAGCTGATTTCTGAAGCCACGACCCCGAAAGCCAACGTGACTCCCTCTGATCCCAAAACCCCCTTGGAACAGGATTCAAAGGAACACATTTTGGGGCCCAGCAAAGTGTTCCCAAGGGAAGCCTCATGGAGAGGAGTCCCTGGAAAACAAAAGGCTGCAGGGCTGGCACCCCCCAGGAGCCACTTTCCCACTGCCCATGGCCTGTGCCATTGTCCCCAAATGGGCACGGGGCACCATTCAGGGCCAGCCCTCCTGATTTCCTGCTCTGGAAGGAGATCCAAAGTCATTTGGGCACGTGGGTCAACCCCACTCGCAGCAAACAACCCCCAAAAAGGGTCCCCACACACCCCAAGCCTTGCAAACAGCAGCTGGAAATTGGATTTTTGGAGGTTTTTCCAACTAAGCCCCCTGGCAATCCCACCGTGGCAAAAAGAGGGGTCTCCCAGTTGCCACTTTCTGCCAGAGCCCTGGGAAAAGCCACTGGGTCTTCCCAAAGCTCCCACAGGACACCCAGGATGACCCGTGGTGACAACACAGGAGGCACTGCAATGTCACCTGAGCTTTCCCCAGGTTCAGTGGGAGGAGAATGGACTGGAGCAGGTGACACCAGGGACTGGGGGACACTCATTTCTTGGGCACCAAACCCCAATGCCACCCTCCTAAATGACCCCTCCACCAGCAGCAGGCACCAGCACCCAAAGCATGTCCCCAGGTGCCACAGCCAGTGTCCTTTGAATGCTCCACCAGGGCCTTGGGCAGCCTGGCCAGGGGCTTTACAACCCCAATATCCAATCTGAACCTCCCCTGGTGCAACTTGGGGCTGTTTCCTCTTGTCCTGCCACTGGCAGGTGTGACCCAAATAAAGGCATTTTAACAACCCATGTGGAATTCAACAAGCTCTCCCGTGCCCAGGTTATTGCCATACCACAATAATGGGATTTTTTTGCCCCTGATTCCAAATCTGTCCCGAAGTGGAGGTGAATTCCTTCCCTTCAGAAGCAAGAACTGGAGGGGCACACTTAGAAACCTGGGAAAAGCATCATCAGGGTAAGAGCAGCACAGGGAAGCAGCTGGAGAGCTGAAACACTGATGGAAAATGAACCTGGAGAGGGGAAAATGCCCCTGGAGAGGGGAAAATGCAGGGAATCCTCTGTGGAAGCACCAAGTGTGGTGGAACAGAGCAGGACAGAGCCCAAAAAGTGGTTTGGAAACACAGCTTTGTGTGTTCCAAGAGCAGGTTTAGGTGGGATATTGGGAAGGAATCCTTCCCTGGAGGGGTTGGAATGGATTTCCCAAAGAAGCTGTGGCTGCTCCAGCCCTGGAAGCGCCCAAGGCCAGGTTGGAGCCACCTGGGAGGGTGGGAGATGTCCCTGCCCATGGCAGGGAATGGGATGGGCTTTGGGGTCCCTTCCCAATCAACCCAGCCTGGGATTCCATGATTTCCCTGGGCCTTCTTGCCCAACTAACCCATTTGTCCTATCATTTATTACCTTTTATTACTGCTCCTTACCACTTCTTGGAGCAGGGCAGGTTTCCACAGGAACAGCTCACGAGGCTACAGAAGAGTTTCCCTTGCACTGAACAATGCCCAGACACAGCTTTTAAACTTCAAAAAACCTCCTGAAAACTGGAAGAGAGCTCTTTAAAAAGCTGAGTTGAAACATTACAACCCAGGCTTAGAATCAGAATATCCCAAGGTGGGAGGGACCCACAAGGTCCCTTAAAGAGTTAAAACCAACATCCTGTGAGTCTTTTTAGCAAACCTGAAACGAAAAAGTGAATTTAGTCAGAGAAAAGCAGCAGCAGGAAGCCAAACAGACCTCAGCCCAAACCCCGAGCCACAAAAAAGCAGCTGCTGAGCTGTAGGTGGGTTCAGGGCTCTCTGCAGCTCCACTCCTGCTCCCAAAGTCCATGATTATCCATGACAAAGAGCTGGAAATAACCTGGTTCTGTGTCTGTTTGCACCTCAGCCCCAAATTAAAGGCCAGGGGAGACAATTTGGGTTGAAGATCAGAGCTTTTGGAGGGGGGTTGCTCTCAGACCTACTCAAGGTGCTCTGACAATCTGGGGTTTTTTTACAGAAAGGCCAAAGTCTCTCAGGGAGGAACCAGAAGGTAAATCCAAAAAACCCTTGGAATATCCTGTGGTTCTCTCACAGCAGAGGGAGTTTCTCCTTGAAGAACTGCACAAATCCTGGCCCCAGTTCCTCTCAAACTCAAACCACAGCACAAGGGGGTGATTTTTCTCCTCGTTCATCTGAAAATTCTTAATTTTAATTAGAATTCAGAGCAAAGATGAAGCTCAGAATAACCTGCAGAGCTCCAACAGTTCCAACAACCTCAGCTGGCCACCCCCATTACAAACCAGTTCAAGGCACACACTGAGATTTATCTCCTTAAAATATTTCAAGCACAGCCCCAACAAAAAGCAGGAGCAAAGGGAAACACTCTCCTCTCCTCCCAAAACTCCTCCTCCTTTACTACAACCCAGAAGTCCCAGTTTCCATGGAAAACAAAGGAATAAACCTGAGATTTGTTGGATATCCACGTACATCAGGAAAGTGGCTTTGCAGCAGCATTTCAGAAGGAAAGATGGTATTATTTAAGGCAACATTATTCTTCTGGGGCCTGATTTTTACAGCTCCAAGCAGTGCCACTTTCCAACCTACAATCAGAGCTGGGTATTTGTGCTCTGGATGTTTTTGCACATTAGACAATTTCATCCCTTCTCCACAATGAAAACCATCAGCACAAGGAAAAAGGGGCTTTCCCAGCCCGAGGCTCAGGTTTCTCCAGAGCCAGCATTTCATATCAACCTCCCCATCTTGTAAGGGGCAGCCAAAAATCCCCCCAGACAGAGCTGAGGGGCTGCTTTGGAAGCTGTAAAAAAAAAAGACCAGATTTCAGCAAAAAGCCACACTGAAACGTAATTATCCCCCCAAAACATAAAAAGCCAAGCAGGGCTGGCAGGATTCAATGGAGCTCTAAGTGTGGCTTTCCCTGTGACCAATCGAGGCAGGGCCAGTCTGCCACGCTGGGCACATCCCTCCAGGGGAGAAAGGAATGATTTGGTTTTTATTGGCTCTGTGTGGAACATTTGCATCTTGTTACCACTGAGATTTGAGCCTTAAAAGTTTGCAGACATTCCTCCAGGGCTTATCTTAAGCACATTTTTATTAAGTTCCCTTCCCTAAAAAAACGAGCCCCAGTGAGTTCTGACGCTCTTTGCCTCTGACAATGATAATCTTTGTCCTCTCCAGCTGCACCAAATTTAAAATAATCTCTTTTTCAAGTGGACTTTATTAATCTTCCCAATGAAATACCATCCTGAGGTAAAACAATTATTTCCAGTTGAGCTCTTAGTACCAGTTAAACCCCTGCTGGAAAAGACAACCAACATCTGGCAGCCCCAATATCTGCAGCAATTAAGAAGAATTGTGAAACCATAATATACAAATCTCCCCAAGTGCTGAGAGTGGAGCTCTGCACAGGCAGCTCTGCCTTCCTGCAGCTCAGAGAGGGAGGAAAAAAACCCAGGGAGTGACTGCAGAAGGATTTCACCAAGTCAGCAGCTGGGCTGGCCACACACAGCAGCATTTCCACTGTCACAACACACAGGGATGTGCTGGCATCTTGCAGGGAGAGGGACCTGCATCTTCCTGGGACATATATGGACCTGCATCCTCCTGGGAGAGGGACCTGCATCTTCCTGGGATATACATGGACCTGCATCCTCCTGGGAGAGGGACCTGCATCTTCCTGGGACATATATGGACCTGCATCCTCCTGGGAGAGGGACCTGCATCTTCCTGGGA
>JAWWMP010000057.1:1183667-1205809 GCA_035047865.1 Dendrocincla tyrannina | reverse complement strand
GAGGAAGAGGAGGCGCCCGCGGCTCCCGGCGCTGCTCGCCGGGCTCTGAGCGGGCACCGGCGCGGCTCCGGCTCCGCCCGCCGCCGCGCCGCGCTCATCTGCATAGCCACGCCTCTATTTCCCACATAAGACTATCTATTTACATAACCACGCCTATTAATCCCATATAAGCTTGTTCATTTGCATGGCCACACCCATAATCTCCGTATTTGCTACTCTATTTGCATAACAACGCCTCTTATTTGCATGCACCCACTCTATTTACATAGCCGCACCTTTTTATTTGCATAACCACGCCCCGTGACGCCATAAATGGGCTTCTAATTTGCATAACCACGCCCCCCGCGCTGCCGCAGCGCCGCCGCGGGTCCGTCCACGTGTGCCCAGTGCGGGCACATTTTGGGGGGGGGACGCGGGGATTTTGGGGGGTAAAAGGGCCCAATGCGCCCCGCAGCGCTCCGTGTGACCCCCGCATTGATTGGGAAATGTGCAGGAAATGGGATAAAGGCCCCTGGCCTTGCGTCCCTGCTTTTGGCTCCCCGGGAAAGCGCCTGATTGTTAATCCCCCACTAATCCCCCATGGAGACAGGCTGGGGAGGTTGGGGCTGCGCAGCCTGGGCAAGGGAAGGGTGCGTGGAAACCTCACAACAACCCTCCAGGAGCTGAAGGGGCTGCAGGGAAGCTGGAGAAGGACCCTTTGTCAGGAACGGGAGTGACAGGAGAAGGAGTAATGGGTACAAATAGAAAGAGGGGAAATTTGGGGGTGATATTGGGATGAAATTCCTCCCTGGGAGGGTGGGCAGGCCCTGGCACAGTGTGCCCAGAGAAGCTGTGGCTGCCCCTGGATCCCTGGAAGTGTTCAAGGCCAGGTTGGACAGGGCTTGGAGCAACCTGGGACAGTGGAAGGTGTCCCTGCCCATGGCAGGGGGTGGCACTGGGTGGGCTTTGAGATCCCTTCCAACCCTTTAGCATTGATTCGGTCAGATCAGATTAAATTACCAGGGGTGAATTTTGTTATCCCAAAGCAGAGCCCTGCCTAAGTGCTAAATAATGCTGATATTATAATAATTAAGTTATTAAATAAGTGTTTTCTGCTGCTCTTGGACCTCTGGGGCAATCAAAGGATATTGTTTAATTGAATGATGTGATTGCTCCATCGTTGTGCTGCCACGCACCAAACGATGCAAGTGAGGCCTGTGGAAAGCTCTCAGTAACCCTGGTGTGAAGCTGCAGCAATAATAATTAACCCAAACCATTTTGGAAACAAAAATCCGGGGTTTGCCAGGCAGGGTTTATGTTTAACTCCACAGGCAGCAGCACCCACCTGCTGAAACAGCAGCAGCACCCCCAGCCACGCTCAGCACCGAAACCAAAGGCTCTTCAAAGGGCTCTGTGGATGTGTTACAAACCTGGCAGCGCCTCCTGGAACAGAAAAAAAAAACAGAAAACAAAAACTAAATGTGCTGGGTGGAGGTGCTTTATTAAAGGGGTGACTCAAAGAAACACCTGAAAGATTATCTCTCCCCTTTGTGGAGACTGGAGCCTGCGTTCAGTGCTGGGGAAATGCCTGGGCTGGGAGGGCAGGGCTGTGGGTGCTGCTGGTGGGTGTCATCAGGGCATCAAACAGAGCCAGAGGTAAATGAAAACCTCTCAGTTTAAAGGAAAAGCCCTTGCAGCTCGCTGGGAAATGTTTTCATGGCTTGTACCGCCCTGCAGATCCACAGCAATGCTTGGGAAATGCAAGAATTGAGTAAAACTGCCATGCCAGGGGTGTTATCAGGGGCAGCAGCCAAGGAAGAGCAGGTTTCACTGATCTGGGGAATTCCAAGGCCGGGTTGGACAGGGCTTGGAGCAACCTGGGCCAGTGAAGGTTCCACCCATGGCAGGGTGTGGAGTGAGATGGGCTTTAAAGTCCCTTCCAACCCAAACCATCCTGGGATTTTACGGATTTCCCTGTTTTTGGGCACCTGGCCTCTTCACTGGGAGGTGGTGCTGGAAGGAGCTGGGTGATTTCAGGCACCAGGCAGGAAAATCCTTGTATTTTTCCCTTAAGGAAGTAGGAGAACATCAGAGGGAATGATAAACCAGCTGATGGATGCTTTTGTGCCTGCCTGGTGAGATGATGCTTCCCATGACCTCCCTCCTTGCCCATCGGAGCCACCAACACCCCACCCAAAGGTTATTAAATCCATGAGTGTTTTCCTAATGGGATTGGGCTCATCCCTGGGATGCCCACGGTCACCACCAGCCCCTCCTGCTCCACCACCAGGCCTACGGGTCCATCCCAGCCCCTGAAAAGTGAATCATCCTGAATTAATTAATCACAGCAATTAATTAAGCTTGGGCCGGGAGAAGGGCAATTGCCTGTTCCATGAGGGCTCGTGCAGCCCTGGATCTGACCTGCTGCCACCAACCCTGTGCCAAGCAGCCACTGGGATACCCCGTGGCAGTTGGGGACATTCCTGCAGGGATTCCTCCAATTCCTGCCGTGGAAAGCCCTGCAGTGCCTGCCAATTGCAGATATAAATAATGAAGCACTGATTAGCCCTTTCCTATTTGGCCAGGGAGGAAAAGGGATGGGAAGTGGGGCTATTTCTGAATGCAGGAACTATCTGGCAATTAAATAAGTGAGCACCCCAGCAATGCTGCTGTAAGAATAACACACTGGATTTATTTTTGCTCACAGTTGTTTCACCCAGACAGGGGCTGGAGCAGGGATTGAGGAATCTGGACCCTTGGATTTGGTTTTACACACATTTTACCTTCACTTTGGCAACATCATTCACTCTAAACCTCAGCAACCATTTCAGGGCTGCTCTTTACGTCAGCTTAGGGGGGTTTAATATTAATTTTCCTGGGTTTCATTGTATCCATTGAGGCTTTGCAAGTCTGACAGTCGTGGCAAATTCTTGTTTCCTTGATAAACTGACCATTTTTCAGCCAAACCAAACCAAATTCAGCAGCATCCCCACACGGTGCTGAGTGAGAGTGAGGAGATGATGTTCCCTGGGCTGATGTGCATCACCAGGGGGTTAAGTGTTGTGTGTTTGAATAAACCTCCCCTTAAAACCAGCAAAAATCCTTTGGCTTAACTTCCATCAAACTCCCCAGTCCTCGCCAGTGCCCCTCAATAATCTCCTGGAGTCCTGCTCAGCTCTGAGTTCTCACATCACAGCAAAGCAGCATCTCCACGTCCTCCCTCACCCCTTGGGCTGCAGCAACAGCCCGAGCCGGCTCCTCAGACATGGAAAAGGGAGATCCATCCACGCCAGGCTCGGCAGGAACACCAGGCAGCCTCTTCCTCAGGCTGCCTGTGAACAACCAGCAGCCTCCGGTGGTGGAACTGGGATTCCTATCGCTCCCCTGGGGCTCTCCCCGGCTCCACACGCTGCCTGCCCGAATGAGAGTGCTGGAGCACACCAGGCTGCTGAAAGAAGCAGGATTTTTGACAGTTCCACCCCAAAGTGGCTGGTTTTTCCCCCAGCCCCCTGTGATGGTGCACAGGCAGCAGGGCGATGGATGAAGCACCACCCAGTTCTGTCACATCCCGCCTGGATTTGGGCCAGGGAAGCATTTCCAGCTCCAGCAGCCCCTTTTCCCCCGCACATTCCCATTGTCCCACCAGCACTGGGGCTGCTCCTCGGGCACTGGGGGCAGAGCCCACCCCTGGCAGCCCAAGGCGCTGGCAGTGGGAAGAGGGGCAGGAATTCCGGAGCTGCCCCGGTGACTCCCCGGGTGACTCAGCGGGCACAAAGGCTGTGCCCACCTCCAGGTGCCACTGGCTGGGCAAAGGGCCGGGTTAGTCAGCAGGGTGGGTGTTTCCAGCCGTGAAAGGGAAGCCTTTGGACGGTGCCGGGAATGGGGTCGGTCACCGTGTCACGGTGCGGGAACAGAAAGGATTTGGCCGCTGTCAGTGATGAGGGAGGGATGAGTTACATCACAGCCACAGAGCCAGCAGGGGATCCTCCCTGCAGGTTCCTGATCGCCTTTAAAGGAGGTTTCTCCTCCTAAACCCATGGTTTGACCCCCGGTATATTTTCTACCAGCTCCTGGCAAAGAGGAGCTGCAGGAGAAATCCAGCCCCTTCTCCCATGGCACGTTTATTCCTTTGCTCCCGTCACAGACACATCGTTTGGCCACGTTTTGGGGGGATTTGTTGGGTTTAGGGGCATCAGCACCACAACCCAGAGTTCAGACACAGAGATTGATGCTGCCCGTGCACGGCCAAAGAGCATCCCGAGCGGAGAATTTGGGATGCAAGGGATGCTCCCAGGCTGATTGTCTTGGGCACATCCCCTCTCACTGCTCTTCTCCATGGAGAAATGTCAATATTTTGGAAACAGAAGCACCTGCCCCAGGTGCAATCCCAGAAGGTGGGTGACCTGAGGAGGCAGGGATGCAGCAAGAGATGGAGATGAGAGCGGAGCATCCCCGGGCAAAGGGGTTGGGACACGCCGGAGTGTTTTCCCTTGGCCACTGTGGCTTCCTTAGTAACCAAACATTTGCATCTGTGTTGAGCAGGGTGGCAAATCCGCCTGGCTAAGCCCGTGCAGGTCGCTGCGGGTGCCTTTGAGGAGGCAGGGATTGCTCTGGCGGCTCACCCAGGATAATTGCAGGATGCTGCATCGCTGATCTGGCCGTGCCCGAGGGCGGTTTCAGTGCCCAAACTGTTCAGGTGGCAGGTGGACCCCGACCTGATTGATGCCAATGCAGAATAACTTTGAAATTAATAGAAGAGATGATTTATTTCTTGCTCTTCTCTCCAGATTTGCAGCCTGTGCTGGGCTGAGCAGCACCCAAAGCCCAGAGCACTGAGGAGGGTGAAGTTGAACTGGGCTTTATTTTTAGCTCCCTATCCAAACCCCTCTTCCAGAAGCCATTAGCTCATTATTTCCCTTGCTTGCATCGTGGGGTTTTCAGCCTGACAGCTTTTGCACCACACAGGAGGAAGAAAAGCTCCTGGTAGGATAAGGTGATGGGAGCACTGGATGTGGCTGGAACCCACTGGGTTTCCTCCAGGTATCCCAGGCCAGCATTCCCTACCTCCCCTCCTTCCCCACCAGCACAGGACAGTGGGATGTGCCCTGTGGAGGGGACATCACACCCTGGAGCCCTCCTGAACCCGGGGCATGCCCGTGGTGGCTGCAAGAAAACGTGGTGTCAGCAAAGTGAGTCAAGGAGCTGAAGCTCTCAGAGTTGGGTTTCCCAACGTCCCGGGGTGATCCCAAGGGAGAGGTGCCCAGTTTGCTGTGGTTCCCAGCCCAGGATGGAGCCTTGGGCTGGGGAACACCTTCCTGAGCTCGTGACACCCAAAGTGCTGAGAGCAGCAAACCAGGGAGCGAGGGAAGAGAAAGAGGAATGACCTGGCACCTGGGAACCTGGGAGATGTGCCCTCAGTGTTTGATGTCATCATTTGGGAATCAGCTTGTTGCCCTCGAATATTAGGAATGATTAAAGGATGCTGCTGGGTTTTACAGTGCACTCCTATTTGCTCATTAAATGAGATTAAAAAACAGCGGCCTGGGAGAAGCTGCAGGGATTAAACACCCGGAGAAGGTTCGTGGGCTGTCCCAGACATGGATATTTGGGTGGTGTGGCTGACACCAGCACAAGAGATAACCAGACACAACTTCCCAAACACCCATCAGGGCCGAAAATGAGATGTAATCAGTCCCTGGGTGCTGCTTTGGCTGTCACTGCTGCCCAGGGCTGTAATTTGTGTCCAAGCCCCAGAGCATTTCAGCCTCCCCAGGAGCATCCCGAGCCCTTTTCCCATCCCAATCTCCCCATCTGGGGCTGAGGATGGCACCTCCTTCCCCCAGGGCATGTGCTGAGGGTGACTGAGGTCCTGTTGGCACAGCCCTTGGGAAAGAGCAAGGGGGATTATTGTGAATAACAGTAATTATTGGGTTATTATCATTATGGCAGAGATCTCCCATCTCACTGACTGGAGCCCGACAGCCCTTTAACGAGCAGCTATCCCTGGCTGCCCTGCCTTCCTCCTCCTTCCCCACATTTAAACATCTCCTTTACTTCTCTTCCAGCCCCTGGGTGGAAAGATGGGAAAGGTGTTGGACCCAAGATTGCTGTCAAGAGCAGTCAAGACTCAACATGATGTTCCTGCTACTCCTATTTTATTGTTTTTGAAGCTCAGCCTCTCTTATCAAAGCTGAACTGCTCTATTTTTCCCAATTTCTGCTTCGTATTTGCCCTTTCCTGTATCTCACACCTTCCCCACTGGAGAGGGGCTGCAGGAAGAGTATTATCCTGCTTCTCCAGTGGCAAAAAGCCACCGATCTATTCCCCCCTGGAGCAGGTCAGGCTTAATTGCTGCAGCTCAAAGAGCAGATGTGGGCTCTCTGCATCAACCCCATTCCTCCTGCAGCTCCAGGGACCTTTTTTGGGTCACTGAGGATTCACTGGAGGGTTGCACCACGTTGGGTTGGGGCTCACCCACAGCTCAGGCTGTGATTCACCCACAAGAGGTTTGTATTTCACAAGGGAAGGGGCAAGGCTGAGTCAGGCCCAGGAGTGCCAAGGTGGGGGAACCTTCCCAGAAGGAAAGCCCTGCCTTTTGGAGTGGGAAATCCATCCTGAGGGGCCTGATGCTCCAAGGGGGGTGTGGGAAGGGGCAGGAGAGCTCTGCAGCACCCAACTGTGGGAATTAAGGGGCAGGGAATGTGTCTGATTCCTCCTGGATCTGTGGCAATGGTGGGATGAAGGGGAAAATCACTGCAGGGCAGGAGAGAGGTTGTAATTCCCACTCCAAATCTGGGAGTGGGATGCAGGGAACAGCACTGAGCACAGGATGATCCTGCTCCAATAAAGGCTTAATAAGCTCTGTGAAAGTACATCAAATCCTTCCAGAGGCAGCAGCCAGAGCTCTTTACACACCCTAAAAGCTTCCCTTTTGGGATGGGGATGCTGCCTTTTGGGGAGGCAATGCCTGGGGTTCAAACACAACAAAAGGGCTTCCCCTCAATGTGTCATTTGCACCATTTTTAAATAGCTTTAAGCAAAAAGCATCTCTTCCTACCAGCCATTGGGAGAGGGATCCCTGCTGGTCTCCAGGGGTTGGATAAAAGACATGGAGCTGGTTCCTCCCTGAGCTGAGCTGTTGATGTGAAGGGGTGGGAGCAATCCTGGCAGAAGAAAAAAATAAACCTACAAATAGGGGTTTAATCATTATTTTTCCCCCTCTTGGAAACAAGGGAGTGACTATTCCTGGAGGATCAGGTGGCTGCAGCTGCCTTCTCCCAGCAACTTCATGTACTGGGGGGGACATCCCTGAAGGGATTTTGTATTTAATTCACCCAACCCCCTTTTCCAGCAGTCCTTGCAAGCTGTATCCCTGTATCCCTGATTCCCCAGGAGCTGCACGGTGTGGTTTTCCCTGTATCCTTGATTCCTTACACGTGAGGTGTGAATCATCCCTGCTTGGGGTGAGAACGTGGTCCAGCAACGTGCAGCAAACAAGTCAAGGCCAAGCTTGATTTTCTTATCTGGGGTGGCTCCTAAATAAGCCACACGGATCATGGGAGGTCTCCTGAGCCCTGGGATGTGCTGGGCAAGCTGCTCCTTGGGCTGGCAGGGTGGCTTCTCTCTGGAATTTAATAATGAAACAATTAAATAATTAAATTATTATTGGGAGTTTAATTTGGGAACCCAGACTTGGTGCTTTCTGGACTCATTTCTGCCCCTCACCTGCTTGGAGAACCACCCAGTCCCTGTGCTCCACGGGGTACACATGGCTAAGGAATAAGAGCTGGAAACAAGGCTGGCCCAAAAGGTGAGGCTGAGGCAGGGAAGGAATCCTGCAGGATTTTTGCCTTCCTGCCCCAGCAGACACTCTGGGGGTGCTGGGGGCTCGTGGCCACAGTGGGGCCAGGGGGTCATTCCTGCTGTGGAGTGGGAATGGGCAGAGCCTGGGGGGACATTCCTGCAGGAAAAGGAGCTCAGCAGCCGAAAGCAGCACGTGGGGCTCGATCCAGGCCTGTGGGATTGCAATCCCAAGGTGTATCCAGGGATCTCGAGGCTCCACTTGCTGAGCCACCCACGTGTCCTGCCCTGCCTGACAAACAAGCGAGTCCAGGGAGATAAATCACTTCTCCCCGTCGGAAAAAGGCCAGGGAATGTTGTGTGGCACTGGAACACTGCAGCTCCTCGTGTGTTTATGCTCAGCAGCTTTAATCAGCTGCTTGTTTGAAAATACTTCCAGGCAATTGCAGTAAAAGACAAAACACAGGAGAAACTTGGCTGGAGAGCGGGTCGGAAGCGTCAGGAGCAAGGAGAGGGAGGAAAGCTCCCATCCCAGAGGGCCAGCTGTGGGAAAGAGCTTCCAGAAGGGCATGCCTGGCTTGGAAAAGGGAATTATGAAGGGAGAAAGCAGCAGGAATACAAGGAAACCACCACGGACTACAAGGGGGAAGGTCAGGCTTCCCATGTTTATGGAATAGCCAAATCCAGGTCCCAGGTGCCTGAGGGGTTGGAGCCATGGCAGGAACGAGCCATGGCAGGGACAAGGATTGAACTGAGGCTCACAGAGATGTGCAGGTGGGAGAGCCTGGCGTGTCCCTGCCGAGGGCTGGGCACCCTGTTCCCCATGGGTGAATTCACCATTCCCAGATTAATTCCTGCACAATCCCTGGGAAGCTCCAAATCCATCCCACAGCTCACGGTGCCTCACAAAGGGCTTTTCCCCCAAAAAATGTCTTCTGCAAATGAACTGATTCTTTTTTGGAGTGGGGGTTGGCTCCCTGCTGTCCAGCCCCTGGGCCAGTTCATCAGTTTGAGTCATTTTACCTATTTTGAGGTGTTTTGCCTCAGTCTTTTCCTCTCTTACTGAAGTGCCACTCCCCCAAAGTCTGTGCTGGCTTCTCCTGGAGCTCTTTGCCTTTGTGCAGCACTGAGAACTTGGGAGCCTCTGTGTGTGTGGCCTGCTCAGCTGAAACTTTCCAAAACATTCTCCTTCTGTTCCTGTCCCTCTCCATGTCTCCTGGGGTTGTTATTGTCAGCCTTTAGTTCCTCCCAGGCTATTCTGCTCCACTGTCAGGCTGTTCCCACCTTCTTTCCAGGTCTGGCTTGTCCATAAATCTCTCCTGTGCTCTGGGCAGGGAAGCACTCGATGAGCCACCTTTATTTTCCAAAATACATGTCTGGGCTTTTGCAAAACCATCCAGAATAGCTCTGAGGAGCTTATTGCAACTGTAATTGTAAGAACAGAGTTTATAACCTCCCTTTAAGATCCCATCTCCTCCCTGTCTAAACATCAGCAAACAAATAGTAAACATGTTCTGCTCCTGGTAAGTGTAAGGACCTGCTGAACCAAGTGAATGGGCAGAAACAGAATTATTTGGCTGCTCTAAACCCTACCAGTTCCTGCAGTAGCAAAATGTTTTTGCAGGAGACCTGTGCCAACACAAACAGAGCAAACCAGGATTCCCACCAGCAAAAACTGGAGCTGTGCTGAAGTTCCCTCGCTGGGGAGAGCTGCAGACAGGCACTGCCAGGCTGTGACATCCTTCCTTTGGAGGGAGGGAGGGCTGTGGAGCAGAAACTGAGGGCCTGTCTGGCACAGAGGACAGACCTCCTTCTGTCAGAAAAGACACTGAGAGGGTCAGCAAGGCAGCCTGGTGTTCCTCCCAGCTTCCCAAATCTCCCCAACAATCCTTGTGTGGAGCTTAACCATTACACAGAGTCAAAACGTGGTGGGGCTTCAGCCCTGCACTGAATTGAGAGAACGTTCAGAAGCACAGTCATAAAAACCTGGTTCCTTTTTACCTGTTCTCTGCTGCCTGCAGCAATCACACAGATCTGGAGGGTTTCAGCCTTTCCCAGGCTGCTGCACAGCGGTGCTGGTGAGTAACTCTGGTGCCTCCACCCTGGGAACATCACAGCTGCTCATGTGGACACAGGACTGTTAGGTTGGACTTTACAGAGCTTTTAAAACAAGGTGTGTTTGCTCTTTGATGTGGCTCCAAGGCAGGTGAGGCTCAGGGTAGAGACCAAACCCCACATCAGACCCTCCTGCACTTCACAGGGCAAGACAGAGTTACCCAACACCCCCAGAGACCTCGAGCCCCTGGGAAGACACTACAGCAAAGCTCTCTAGGGTGTTTGCTCCTCAGTTCTCCTCCTCAGCAGCAAATCCAGCTGCCAGCAGTGACAGCAGCACCCACAGAGGTGAGAAGAAAAACACTGCACCTTCACCCCTTTGCTAATTGTCAAATCCCAGCGCGGGGCCAACACCAACAAAAGGCATCAAATAGGCAGGGGAGTTATTCAGCCTCTCAAATTACTGTTATTTTGTTCTTATTTCTGGGCTGGGACTGCGTTAGGATTGCGGAAATTCAAGTTCAAACAGAGATGAGGAAGACAGGGAAAGCTTTATTAGATTCCAGCCTCAGCACGTGGCAGCTGGGTTATACAGGAGAGCACAACTGGTGGGCAGGGGAGGTTCCCAGCATGCACAGGTGGGTGACAAGGGCAAGGCTGTATTCCAAGCACGTGCCTGGCTCCAGGGCAGGGCATGCACATGGGATGCAGGCGGGCAGGAGGCTCCAGAAGTGGGCAGGGTCTCTTGAACATGCATTTTGCTGAAGCTGAAAGTTTTACCAGAGAGAGAAAACAGATGTGGTGTGGGTAGGACGCCCCTGAGAGGGGCTGTCACCATGGGAGGCACAAGGTGCTTTGGATACAGCCTTGGTGAGAGTGGGGTCAGGACAGGCCCCGTGGTCCAACATGCCTTGGAGAGGGGAGCACAGAGCACCTGCCCATGCCCAGGGGAAGGAGAGGGGGAAGGAAACACTGTCCCTGCAGGGCAAGGCTCGTGTCCCATGGGGGAACCTGCACACACAGTCAGTCAGTCAGTCAGTGCCTGGTGCTCCCTGGGAGCCTTTTGCTTCCTGTGGCTCCTTTTCCAGACTTAGGGCTGGACAGAGCAGGCTCTGAGCCCTGGGAGAGGGAGCTCTGAAAGAAAATGTGAGAAAGAACTTGGCATTTAGGCTACTTCAAGTACTAGTCAAACCCAGCTTACCCATTTGTTCGATTTATTGAACTTCAAAGAGGTGCACTAAAGCATTAAGATTTACTGGTTGGGATTCCTCTCTGTACAAGTTCTTTCAACCAGCTTGAATGCACAAGGCTTTACAGACAGAAGCGCTGAAATACAGGATAAAACAAATCTAAACTCCAAATCACTCCAGGAAGGAAAACTGTAGAAAAAAAAAATAAAACAAAACCAAAACAAAAATAAAACAACAACAAAAAAAAAAATCCAACAAAAAACTGCAGCACTCCTCAGGGAAGGGACAGACTGCACGAGGAGAACACAAAGGGGTGGAAGGCAAGCTAGTGTAGTCTCTGCCCAAAGCTTCTCCATGCTGGCTGCTCAGGGGATGGAGTTCAAAAGATCCTTGAGGAAGCTGTCGGGGTCATTGATTTCTGACAAGAGTCCTTTAAACAAAAGAAGACAAGACAGAAGAATTAGAGCCACACTGGGCTTTGTGCTGGGCACGTGTCAGTCACTAAGGACAGCTGCAACGTTATTTTAAGGCAGGACACGAGGAGGATAAATAAACCCTTGTTGGATTCATGAGCAGAAGGGACTGAAATGTGTGCATTAAATCCATATGGCACTTGCTCTTGTGCAGCTACAGGGATCCTGGGAGAGATTGAACAGCAAGAGACCAGCCTGAGGCACAGCTCTCTTCTCTGCACGTTTTGAGCATCTCTGACTCCTGGGGATACCAAAATCCCTCCAGCAGGAACTCTGGCTGCACCCAACTGCTGCCTCCAGTGCATGGTCACATCTGTTTATCAGACCAAACACCTTCAGGTCTGAGCCTGTATGTTTACCAGAGCAGGGGGAGGACCCACAGGAGGAGGTGGGAGAGAATTCCCTGTCTGGGGATGCTCAAGTGTGTGTCCCATCTGTTTTTGGGATCATTTAGGAGTGCTGATGGCTCTGCTCTCACTGCCTCATCCAAACAAGCTGCAGCAGAGTCAGGAATGCTGCTGTCTCCAGTCACGAGTTGCACAAGGCAGCCTATAAAAGGGAAAGCTCCCACTTACCAGCCACATCCAAAAACTCAGAAAACGTTTCCACTGGCATGAACTCCTCCTGGAAGGTTTTCAGGGCCTTGTCTGCAGCCTCGTGTATTGGCATGTCGTTGTGTCGGATGAACTCGGCAAGAGAGTAGGACCAGCCTCCCTCTGTGTTACTGGTAGGCACCTTCTGAGAGGGGAAAAGAGACCAAATCAGTCTAAAAAATAGCTATTTAAAACAGTAAATGCAAACCCTGGTGCCTTCTCCCACTGCTCCTGGACTTGCAGCCCCTGCCTCTTGTAAACAAATCACGGAATAAAAACTGGCCCATTTGTGACTTCACGATCTGACTGTGGGGAATGAAACAAGGTCAGTGGCAGTCACTGGCATCTTCTCTCCCTAATGACTTCCCCTTCTTTAGAAGCTGCAGGCTTTTCCTTGTGGGTGCCCCTTTCTCCTTCCTCACCCAACAGCTTCCCTTGGAATGTCCTCCTTTCAGTGAACAATGAGTAGGAAAAATAAGCAAATACACAATACAGGAGTGTTGCCAACTGGAAAAGTCTCTCAATTCTTTGGATACTGAACTGCAAGGGGGACAATAAGCACAGGCAGCTTCCTGTGGCCTTTCTGCTCTTACAAGGTAAAGAAATAAAATGAAGAAGGAAGGAATCCTTCCCTGAGAGGGTGGGCAGGCCCTGGCACAGGGTGGGCAGAGAAGCTGTGGCTGGTCCATCCCTGGAAGTGTCCAAGGCCAAGCTGGATGGGGTTTGGAGCCACCTGGGCTGGTGGGAGGGGTCCCTGCCCATGGCAGGGGGTGACACTGGATGGGCTTTAAGGTCCCTTCCAGCATAAACCATCCTGTGATTCTAGGAAGTTTTATTTTATAATGATCTTGGAAAAAGAGGCTTCAAATGTTGCCTCCTATTTCAAATTCATGCAGCTGCACAGGTCAGAAAGCTGAGAGAGAAGAATCTCAGCTGACCTGGATGAGTTTCCCTGCTTTTCTTACCTTGAACATGTTGTAAATGAGATCTACAAGAGCCCAGAAGAGCAGGCCAGAGCGGTACGTTGCGTATTCCTTCACTGCCTTATCTGCCAGTCTGCAAGACAAGAAAAGCAACCTGGGACTTATCACTTCATTATGCTTTGTAACCCATCTGATGAACAGCACAAAAGCTGAAACAACCAAAAAAACTCATCAACAGTACCAAGGGAACAGCTCTGAGGGAGCTTTGCTGTGTCCTCTGAGACATGAAACAAATATTGGGCACCCAAGAGTTCTCTGTGCACCAATTCCTAAGGCTGGGAATCACTTTGCTCCAGCTGTGCCTGCTGTAACCAGAGCAGCTTTGCCAATACAACCTTATTTCACAGGAAGGAAACAAGCACAGAGTGGAAGGAAACAAGGCACTGAGTGGAGCTGTGACTGCTACGACCATGTAGGAAGTCAACAGCAAAGTAGGAAAAAACATGCAGCCTTTTGTTTGTGTGTTCACTGCTTGGAGAACAGCAGATTCCTGAAGGAATAACTCAGTGTAAGATTCAGACACGGTCAGTGTCCATGTCAGAGAACATAATTTTACTTCTAAGTCACAAAAGTGTTTCGGAAAGACTGAGGGAAATATCCTTGAAGAAATGGAGGAATTCCATTTAGTATCTCCTTGGTTATTCTCCCACCAGCAAAGGGCCTCCTTTGGAAATCCAGGCTGTGGCTGCAGGAATGCTCTCAGAGGTGCAGAGCTGTGCTGGGATAACAGCTCCAAAGGTTACAGGATTAATCACAAACAGGTTCTGGCAAGGTGGAACCTCCTGCCAGCATCTCTAATGGCTTTGGAATTTTCTTGCCTGTGTTTCTCAGGTACATCTGCCCCATCACATGCTGCTTCCTGCTCGACACTTAAAAGCTTTGGAAAAATAAAAAGCCCTTTTTTTATGCATCTAGAACCAGCTCAGCTGCTGCTGCTGCAGCTCAGTAACACACCAGGGCATCCTGACCATGGCCCAACTCCAATCTGCCATAGCTTGGGTTTTTTTGGGGGCAATGACCATTTTTCTGCTCTTATTAAAGGCCCCATTTGTGTGTCTGCCCTTAAAAGAGACATCTGAGTAGGTGGCAGCCTGCTCAGGCAGCTCAGCTTAATTATTTAAAGGAAAACCAATTAGTAAAGGTGACTAAATTTCCACGGGAAGAGCAGCAACTGAGAGCGAGGCTAATTCCGACCTCCCAAACACTGCAAGACAGGCTCCCCTTTCCTGTGAATGGTCTGCATCTAATTGGAGTCTGCTCCTTTAATTGAAAACTAAAAGGCCCTTGTGGGTTAAGGCTGGTAGTTACCTCCTGGAACAGCTATTTCATGTAAGAGCTGCTGCATTTCATTCGTGTGAGCTGGTTCAGGGATTGCCAGCAGAGAGCCAGACAGGGACATTTGGGAAGGTTTCAGAAAGGTCACGGGCAGGAGCAAAGGGGAAAGGAAATCCAGAGGGTATTTTCCTTCCAAACTCCAGATGAAAGCTACACTGAAGTGTCTGCAGGGTTTTGTAAGCCAGAATTCTTGGCTCAGTAATAATGAACAGGTCACCTGATTCAGCTCTTTGGAATTGGTAAATTGTATCTGCAAGAAAAGAACAAACCCAGGACTCGGATCCCTCCTGGTGATGATCCCTGGGTTTGAACAGGACGTGTTTCTAAAGCACAGGAGGTGCTGAGCATCTCTGGATTTGCAGACACCTGTGATCCTGTCACTCCTGGCAGAGACAGGAGCCATTTCTGGCTGGATTCTCCCCAGATCTGCGTGACACTGGCTGGGCAGCTGGATGGACACCTGGCCATGGCCAGGGAATGTGCAGGGTTTGCTGCCTCCCCTGGGGGACGAGGGAATGCAGAGCATTGCTGCATTTTCATGGGATTTACAAGACTCTGGGGATCACCAGTTGATCCTCAGCTGCTTTGAGATGCCCTGCTGGTTCCTTACTGACTCCTCCCCACTTTCCCTGCCCAGGCAGCAGCGAGTCCTTGGGTCTCCCCAACCTTCATCCCAGTGTTCTCGGGATGGAGCTGCCCCCAGACATCCCCAGCAAACGTGGAATGCTAATTTTAATCTTTTGCATGCAGACATGTTGCTGTGGTGTCACAGCCACTGGTTTCCTCTCTGCCTCAGCCTACAAATTCAAGGTATTGACACTTATCTGCAGAGCATTTCACCATCCATCACCCTCTTCCTGATTTTCCACAAGAATAAATAAGAACAGAGCTTGGAAATCAGAATTGCCATATTGCTATTTCTGAGAGGCTTTATCAGAGGAACGCTTTGTGCTCCCTTAGTCTGCAGAGATTAAAGAAAGCCCTTGAAAAAACCTTGACACAATTCCTGAGCACTATTTCTGAGTGGTTTTCCCTGAAATTCCAGAGATTGGATGGTTTAGCTGGAAGTTTTTTGCTGTGTCTGCTTCAATGTGCTTTTACTACATAATGCTTGGGGAAGGAGCAGAATCTTTTACTGACTGTTTAAAACCCACCAAACACCCACAGCAAACCCACCCAGGGGCTTTGCTTTCCCACCTGGGAAAACAGCCCTCCAGGATAATATCTCGTGGATCTGTTAAGCCTCCTTTCCCAGAATTCAGGCAGGGAGGTGGAAACAGGAGACAGGAGACAAGCTGAGCTTGAAACCAGCACAGAAATCAATGGAGGAGCTCCCTTTCCCTTTTCCAAGAGCATTGGCACATGCTGGGTTGTGTGTAACTACACTGTAATGACTTTATCAACCACATAATTAATGTCATCAGCATAAGAATGCCCTTTAAAGCGACTTAGAATAATAATGAATTGATTCCTAATTATGACAGCTATTTCAAATCATCTTTTCAGAAACGGGAATTCCCCTTCCCGCTCTGCAAATATGTGCCTTTGTCAGGCAGGCAGAGCCACTTATTCTTGTGCTTCAAGTGCCTGACAGCTGCTATTGATTTTGTTCTTTTTTAAAAGCAATGGCATTTGATTTCTATTTCTATTTTTCTATTTGAGGGAGGTTGGTGCACTGATCAAAAGAACACAGAAAGAGCTTCTTTAATAAGGCAGGCAGGGAGTGCTCCAGCTCAGAGACAGACAGGGCAGGAGTTACTCCAGTGATTCACTCAGGGAATAAGAACCTTAAATTTCCCTGCTCTGAGCTATACTCCTAGGAAAAGCATGGATTCCATTGATCAGCTGACTGATCCACCCCAACACCCAGCCAGAAGTAAATGCTCCTGCTCATGCCAGCACTGGGATGGGGCTGCAGCCACTCAAGGCCAGGTTGGACAGGGCTTGGAGCAACCTGGGACAGTGGGAGGTGTCCTTGCCCATGGCAGGGGGTGGCACTGGGTGGGCTTTGAGGTCCCTTCCAATCCAAACCACTCTGGGATTCTACAGCTCTGCAACTCTGAGTGCAAAGCTACTCACAGGGGTAAATACCTGGTGGTGTAACTACACACAGCCCTGCCCTTTGCTCCCCAGGAGCTGCAAGTGGCTTTGTGACAGTGGCACAAGTGGCTTTGTCACAGTGGCATGAGGGGCTCTGTGACATGAGGGGCTCTGCAACAGTGGCACAAGTGGCTTTGTCACAGTGGCACAAGCAACTCTGCGACAGTGACATGAGCGGCTCTGTGACAGTGGCACGAGGGGCTCTATGACAGTGGCACGAGGGGCTCTGTGACAGTGGCACGAGGGGCTCTGTGACAGTGGCACGAGGGGCTCTGTGACAGTGGCATGAGTGGCACAAGTGGCTCTGTGACAGTGGCATGAGTGGCACAAGTGGCTCTGTGACAGTGACAATGACACAAGGGACTCTGTGACCGTGGCACAAGCAGCTCTGTGACAGTGACAATGACATGAGGGGCTCTGTGACAGTGACAATGACACAAGGGGCTCTGTGACAGTGACACAAGGGGCTCTGTGGTGGGGACTGACCTGCTGGCCCCTGCTGGTGACACCACACGTGCGTGGGAGGTGACCAGGAGCCGCTTGAGGATCTCCACCCTCATGGACCGCCACTTCTCGGGGGGACAGATGTGCAGGGCCAGCACGGTGTAGTAGTAGGGCCCGTCCACCTCGTAGGCACTCTCCACCCACTTCTCCTTGGGCTGCTCCAGGAAGCTCTGCAGGTTCTTCTCCTCCCTCGAGGTCGCTCGAGTTCTGCAACACAGGGAAAGCTTCAGCAGCTGCTCTGCCTCTGGCAGGGTCATCTGCTCCTTCCCAGGAGCTTTAGGGCACTGTATATCCCTGCAGTCCTGCCCAGGGGACAGCAGTGCCACCTGGGCACCAGCACCTTTGCCCCCATTTCATCCACTCGGTGAGGTTTTGCTACTTGGGCACCATCAGATTTCCCCCAGATTCACCCACTGGGTGAGGATTTGGTCCCAGTGGGCACCATCAGCTTTGCCCAGGTTCATCCACTGGGGGAGGATTTGCTCCCAAACCTTGGAACTCATTTTCCTTGGGGAGGTCTGCAAGGCAGCTGGCATTGCCCCAGCAGACAGCAATACTATTACAGAGTTATTTCTCCTTTTTTTGGAGGGAAAAATGGAATCAAGGACAGCCAGTTCATGCATTCCTGTTGGACCATCTCCATCAGACACTACACAAGTGACAGCAGCTCCCACAGCCACACCTGAGAATCCATTTCTGTTATTTACCTACTGCAAAAGCAATCCCTTTAAAGCAGCATCCCAACAGATAAAGCTGTGTCTGCTGTCAGGGTTGTGTGACCTTTCCATTTGCTACATGAGGCCAATTAGTGGCTCTTTATTTTCTCCATTTAATATCAAAACCCCTGTCTGGAACCCACACAATGCATTTTCCCACTGCTGCCCAGTGGGTTCTGGGCTCTCTGGTGCCAACAAGATGAAAAGAATAGTTTCATTTATCTGTCTCCCAAGAGACTTGGAAAACAATAGCATAGGGATCTGGAGATAGATATTAAAAACAATAGACAAATTGTATTACAGCCAAAATGTTGATTAGTTCCAGGCAGCAAAGGGGGAGAGATTCCACTGCACTGCATTTGGAGTGACCTTGAAGATGTGTGGATTTTAATATTTATACCCTCATCTAATTAGTATTACTTACCAATACCTAACTACTCAAATAAAAGATGTAGATGGGCAATCCATTTTTGCATGACCAGAACCAGCTCATGCATTCCAAAGCATTTGGGTGCCTATGAATCTATCTCAAGCCAAAGCACTGCTGTTTATTTGTGAAAAATCCTAATGATAATGAAAAAATATAATTAAAAATATCAGAAAAATCTGATGGACCTGAAACCTCCAGGAGAATTCCAGTATGTCAGAACTGGAAACAAAACTGTGTTACTTTAATAGTGAATAAAATGATACCAGGGTTAAGTTTTCAGCTAACAATGACTTCACCACAGTGTCTCTTCTGTCTGCTCAGGAGAAAATTAAGCTGGCAGCGTTTCTTTAATCTAATAACCCTGTTGCTCACCCCAGAGGTAATAATTACATCTAGAATGGAAAGAGAAGCTAATTCCCAATTGCTTCCACTCAATAGATTCCCTGTTATCCTGCATGTCCAGGCGGCAACGCTTCGCTCCAAACAATGTAAATCCCTAACAACCTACTTAAGATGTGCAATTGGGTTCCTCCTAAAACTTCGGTGTCATTTCCCATCTTTCTTGCCACATCCTCATCACAAAGCCCAGACTGCAGCACCCAAAGACCTCTGAGAGTGAAGGCAGAGAGGGTTGCTAAGTGGAAGTACTGACGTGTTGAGGACGTAGAGCACCGTGTGGATGATGTAGGGGATGAGGTGGATGTTGCTCTCCCTCCCACCCCCGCCGGTGTCTATGCTGAAGGATTGCTCCATGGCAAAGCGCAGGAAGAGCAGTTTGATGTCGTGGACATTGAGCTGGTAGGTGGGTTCCCTCTGCCCCGTGCACTCCTGGAGGTATGTGTTGTGCCTGGAAAACAGCAGGAAGGGTTTCTGGATGAAAAACTTGGATAAAACTCCTTCTTCCGCAGCACAGCTCTGAATGTCAGCAAGCAGTTCACAGAAACAGAGCTTGAAAGGGACAGGCTATAAAAATGCAGTCCCTGCTACCTTGGATGGACCTCCCCAAAGGGAGGCTTTTGGCCCACCCTGGTAAATCCAGTTCCATCTGCAGACATTTATCCACTCATCAGTACTCTCTGCCCATGTCCAGGGCCTGGGACACAACTCCCTGGCTGGAGTTGCATTCATGATGTTACCACTCCTGATTTCACAGAATCACAGACTGGTTTGGGCTGGGAGGGATCTAAAAGACCATCCAGTGCCACCCCCTGCCATGGGCAGGGACACCTCCCACTAGCCCAGCTTGCTCCAAGCCCTGTCCAACCTGGCCTTGGACACTCCCAGGGATCCAGGGGCAGCCACAGCTCCTCTGGGCACCCTGTGCCAGGGCCTGCCCACCCTCCCAGGGACAAATTCCTTCCTATTATTCAACCTAAACTCCTTTCCAGGTTAAGAATTTCTAATGTGGCAGTACAAACCCAGCACGAGGTGGACCAGAGTCCTGAGAGCAGGACCTCCATCTGCCCCAGGTACCTCCCTGCCATCCAACAGAGGTTTGGAAACCAACATCAGGGGATCTGGTGGTGTCAGACAGGTTTCTTTTGTAAAGCAGAGGGTCACTGGGCCACAAATGAATCAACACTGTTACTGCAAGCTGCATCCTTAGGAGTAACTGGGGGCTAAGGGGGTAAGGAAATTATTTATTTACAAGAAGCCAAGAAGCCAACAGACAGCTGTGCTTGTTTGGGAGATTCACTCTTGATGGCAAAATCTGAAAGGGCTCAGTTTTACTAAGATTTAGGTGTCACCACCTTTGATTCCTTGATTTTAAACAAGCCTCTGACTCACCTACCCAACCCAAAACAGCTGGAGCAGTAACTGTCTGTACTCACCGTGCTAAGCACGTGGCAAAAGCAGACTCTGGCACATGAGGCCCCCAGACTGGCAGGAGCCCATTGCACTTGGTGTTGGCATTTTGCAGGGCTGCACTCTCCCATTCCTCACGGCCCCGAGCAAGCCTGCATGGAGAGAGGGAGCCACACCCAGGCAAGTCAGAAGGATGCAAAAAAAACACCCAAAAAATTACACTTTAAATTATGGACTTCACTTTCCCATGTGCAGGGCTGACCAATATTAAAGCAGCCCACAACAGAGAAACCTGTGGCTGTCAAGTGATCCACAACCAAGCAAGTCCATCCTGAGTTTCAAGGCTCACTGCCACAATCCCAAAGCACCCTGGAAAGGAACCTGAGCCCCCAGTGAGAGAACACACCTGACAGCTGCAAGGTGACAGTCGTAGTGGACGATGTTGAAGTGAGAGACTGTGCTGTACCCTTGTTGTTTCCGGGGCTTGTTCTCAAAGTCCTCCAGTGCCACGCGCTTGGTGAAGGTGTAAATTCCCAGGACCTTGGTGGGCTGCAATGACACCACACTTGTGTCAAAAATCATTCACTTCTGCAGCAGTTCAGAGTTTGTGCTGTTTTGAAACTGCACTGAATTTTACCTCTCTCAGTCCCAACCTCAAACTTAAACCAATCATACATTTTTCCACTTTTCAGTGAAAACACACTTCGATTTCCCAACCACCTCTGGAATTACTGAGCTCAGGAATCAAACCTGAGGGTTCCTGATCAACCAGTGCCAACACCTCAACCCTTGAGCAGCCAGATACTGGCAAGTCCCCTCAGCTGGGGACAGGACTCTGCAAATCTCCCTTTAAGTGGAATCTGTATCTCCCTTTTCTCTGGAACTTTTATGTCCTTTCACCTGGGACTTGCATGTCACTTTACGTGGGACCTGCCCCTTCCATTGTCTGGAACCTGCCCCTCCCTTTACCTGGAACTTGTATCCCTCCCGGCAGATGCAGCAGGTCAGCCCTGGCTCCTCTATCAGCTCCTCCATCTGTTTCAGCAGCGCAGTCTTGGTCACCACCTGACCCTTCTCATTTGTCTGGAAGAGAGAAAAGCTTGAGCAGGTCAGGAAGAGCAGGACCACCACCAGCCCCCCCTAGAACTGGAATGCCCATCCCGTGTTTACCCTCCCAGGCAAACTGCAGCTCTGTGATATTTCTAAATAAACCTTTTCACCCCGTTCCCTGTGTGGCAGTTTCAGCAAGACAGAAAGGAGAGGCTGTGGGATCAGACATTACCGTCATCCCCAGGGTGCCCAGGGCCTTCTGCCTCATGGCCATGGCCATTCTCTTCTTCTCTGCTCGAGTCTCCTTGCGGGCAGCGTCGATCTTCTTGTTCACCTCGGGGTGTTCCCTCAGAGCCTCCAGCAGGTTCTCTGCCAGCGTCCCGATCCCCTCATCACTGGAAACCTGCTCCAGCTTGTGCAGGTTGGTGATGGAGTCTGTTCCTATTAGCACCTAAAAGGGATGGAAACAGCACTCTGTTCAGAAGGGTGCACAGGATGGTGGCTGTCCCCTCTAATCCCTCTGCGACAGCTGGGCTGCAGCACTGAGCTGCAACAACCTCTGTCAAGTGTCTTCCTTCCTTCTCTGATGCTCCTACATGATGGGCCTGGGTCCTAAAACTGTGTCTGAGACCGGGGCAATTTGCCTCTCTGTTACTGAGAGCTCAGATGGAGATGTTGGATAAAACATTTATTTTATGGTAAGACATTGTGTTGGTGTCTTAAATCAACAATCAGGCCCTAGTTCAGAGTCCTAAATTACCTTCTCTTCACAGTGCTGTGTAAATCTCACACCACACAGCACGAGGAAATATTGAAAGCAAAATCTCTGCCTCTTCCAGTCTAGCAGATAAAACCTGAAGCTGGTGTCTCTCTCCAAGCACAACAAAAATCAGTGTAGGATCAACTACCATAGAAATCAATCCTCAGCTACAGCCACCAAGGCAGGGTAACAAGCCAGCCACATCCCAGCTGCCCTCCAAGGAGCCCCCTCACCTGTGTTGCAGGGTAACAATCCCAGCTGCCCTCCAAGGAGCCCCCTCACCTGTGTTGCAGGGTAACAATCCCAGTGCCCTCCAAGGAGCCCCCTCACCTGTGTTGCAGGGTAACAATCCCAGTGCCCTCCAAGGA